>JAVRXN010000003.1:58190643-58708143 GCA_033556935.1 Timema podura
TTCTGTTTGGAATTGAAAAATTAATGAAACCAATTATTATGCGCAAAAGAAATAGAAGATTGTGTTATGGCTTTGGAGCCAAGACCAACTGCCCAGATAAAACAGTATGATTATTTATTAAAATTCCTATTGGTTGGTGATAGTGACGTTGGGAAACAAGAAATTTTAAGTGGATTAGAAGATGGATCTTCAGAATCGCCGTTTTGCAGTGGTAGTGGTAAGATAGGTTTCTTCTAACTAAACAAAATACTTTTCTTGTTTATTTGTAAACACCCTTATATAACCAATATAAGCTATTCGGTTATAATCGTATGAAAGTACAAATAATTATGTTGTAAATAGGGTATTATAGTTTTAGGTTGCACAGCTTATTTGGCTTCTCAAGCCAGAGAATACTACTAATACCCCCTTTTTTCCAAGGACATTCCATTTTGAATCTTAGGTTTTACAGGAAATTTTAAAGAGTTGACCTATGAGGTTTTCCATTACAGATATAATTCCTTTCTCAACCCATTTTCAAGTATCTTTGCAAATATACTCATTGAACTCTCTGTTTATGTGGCATCACCTTGTCATGTACCCTTGTAATATGCATTCGTAAGGACGTGAATAGGTGTAGAAATGTCCTAATTATCAGCAAGGATGTAGCTGCATTCCTCCCAGGTCATTAGCTCATGTCTTCACACAGTTGACTAGAAACTGTTTTATTGTTCTTTATTTCACCACTAGAGCCCATCATTCTACATTGCATGCACTCTTTCTTAAGTACGGCACACAAACATCACCACAGCTACAATTTATGTTAAAAGTAATAACATGGAATGACAAGTTATAAGGATTAATTTTTATTTTATTTAGCCTCCCGTCTTACTATCTGTTTGGGTTATATGTCCCTACACTTAGGCATATGTACGCTACCAATTACGCTAATGGTTTTAAGGATTAGAAAGATTATATTTAGGAGGAAGTGTACCCCATTTGCATGGAGAGAAGAGAATAGAAAATCATTTGGGAAAAACCACCCTCAGTAGACCTACATCTGACCGATACTCGAACCTTGATCTCCTCATCATTGGCAGTCTAGTCTAGTGCGAGAGAAGCACGCTAGACCATGCGGCCAGCGAAGTGGGTATAAGGATTAATTAATAATATCTATAAATCAAAATTATATATATGTTCTAGTTTGTTAACTCTTAGTCACTTTAATGAGGGATAAGAGATTGTTAGGTAAACATAGTTTTTAAGATTGTTTGCATTCACAAGGATCTTTAACTGTTCTAGTAGCCTGATGCAGTCTTCTATCAAAAGTGTGTGGCATGTGAATGTTTGTTAAGGTGATAAAGCAAGGATCCTCGAGGGAATAGTAGTACTATATATACACACACTATTCCCTCAAGATATATAATTTATAGAAATAGGGAGCGAGCGAGGAAAATTATTTTCTATGTTTTGTTACAATATACTGTATTCTATCCCTAGACTCTATTATCTTATTATTATTATTACTAAAGGAGACTGTGAATCAAATAATACCAATATTCATAGGCTAAAATTAAAAAAAAAGTTAAACAATTTAAACAAAAATTACAAGAGAAATGTAGATAGGGTATGTACATATTAACAAACTTTTGTGTTGTCCTAACAATGGCAGGAGTCTGATCCCGTCGGGTGAACTGAGGGTGATGTTTTCGACTCTCGTCAACAAATGCTTCTTTCTCCGTCCACACAAATGTCCTTTCTCCGTCCAAAATGCTTCCTTCCCGTCACAATGCTTCCCTTCTATACCTACCCTATTAGAGTAATTATCATATAATATGTATTACATGAACAAGTAGTAAGATGTGAAAAAAAAAAGTTAGTTTGTAATTCATGTGCTGATATAATAAATGGGTTTTGAAAGTTCACGTTAAATACTTAAAAAATCGCCTAATAAATAAACCTTTTCACTTTATGATAAATAAGTAGATGTTTGTGTTAATTAAACACCTTTACAGTAATCTAAGGTCTCATGCGAGAGTTTAAACCAGATTAATCGCTTGTGCAGTACTAAAATAAAGAAACTTTTAAAATGACCCATGTTCATTTAGAAATTTTAAAGTGCTAGGCCCTCTAGGCCTATTTAAGTAAATCCTGTGATTTTGTATTTCCTTTCCAGCGTACAAAACGACAACAATACTTTTAGATGGGAAACGTGTGAAACTGCAGCTATGGGACACGTCAGGTCAAGGTCGATTCTGTACCATAATAAGGTCATACTCTCGTGGTGCTCAGGGCATTTTACTTGTTTACGACATCACAAACAAATGGTCGTTTGACGGCATCGATCGCTGGCTTAAGGAGGTTGAAGAGGTAAGTTAATAATTTACACTATGATTGCATCCCATCGTGTCTAACACTAGTTAAGTTGGTAGTGTGTCCACCTATTGAGATAAGGGTTCTGGTATGTCTGAAAAGTTTATCTTTGTTGAAATTGGGGATTCCCGTTTCATAATGATTAATTAACGATCGAGGTGTTGGATGTCATGTTTGTTCTAAAATTAAAATTGCATATTAATACCCCAAAATAATAGAAATAAAATGCCACTTAAATTGGTTATTTAAAAGTCTATATGACTTAAGAACAAAATCACATTACGGGAAAAATTTTTCAACCCATTGGCTCAAGTCCATCTGAAAATTTTGAAGAATGTCAAGAAATTAAAAGAGACCAGTTCTGGCTTCAGGTTTCACAAACTTGCTTGGTGGTTGAATGGTCTAAGGCATCACTCTCTCAATATACTGGACTTTGACGAGGGGGATTTTCGGGGTTTGAATCTCGGTTGAATGTACTGAGAGTGACTTTTCCTAAATGGTTTTCCACTTTAACTCATGCGTATGTACATGTGTATATGTTTTGAGGTACACTTCCTCAAAAGTAAACCTTCCTCCTCCTAACCCATTCATGCAATCAGTAACAAACCCCAAGGGGTAGTGAGACGCAGTGACTAAATAAACTTTCAACGGGCTGGACTCAGATGTTCTACAGTCAACATGGCAAAACAAAATTTGTGAAGCAAGATACTGTAACACAAAATATTTTTGTCTCTTGCCGCACAGCTCTTAAGTTGATAGATGTACACTTGAACTAAACTCAAAGCAGAGAACCAATCAAAAATATGTAAAATAATGACTCGAGAATCAAACCTAAGACATTTGGCCTAAAGCACTACTGTTCTACCACCAAACCAAGCCAAACATCATGGGTTTAAATTTATTGTTCAAGTGTCATTTTTAAACATAAGATTTAAATTGATATCTATCCACTTTAGTGGCCACCTTTAACGAGCTACTCTCGTGTTGGACTAGACTGCCGAAGACGGGGAGATTGGGTGCACTGAGGGTGGTTTTTCCTAAATGGTTTTCCACTCTCCTTACACGCAAATGAGGGTGGACTTCCTCTCAATTAAACCTTCTTAATTCCTAAACCATTCGTGTAATTTGTACATATGCGTACAACCCGAACAGGTAGTAAGACGCGATACTAAAAAAAAATTGATATTTGCCAATAGCAGTCTACCAAACTATAATTTCAATATATTGTGTCAAAGTAGATGGATAAGAATTTTTTTTAATAGATACATAAAGCCATAAATAAGCTTTTTCTTATTACTCTCAAACTGTTATAAATGATTTTGTTTGCCGATGCCAAACATTCAGATTTAAAAATGCCTGGAACTGCTCATAGTACACTTCAATCGCTTAATAACCTGTTTTGGTGGTTGCGTGATTTAAAGTGTCACTCTCGCAATAGACTGGACTGCCAAATGACAGTGAGATCAGGGTTCGAATCCCGGTCAGGTGTACTGAGGGATGGTGGACTTTCCTAAATGGTTTTACACTTTCCCCCAACACAAATGTGGGTACACCTCATCTAAATTCATCCTTCCTGATACCTAACTCATCAGTGTAATTATTACCTGCATACAACCTGAACAGGTAGTAAGACACCCAGTGATAAAAAAGATCACTTAATTTATTTAAAATTTTAGCACTGCGTCTTACTACCCATTTGGGCTATACATTTATGTTCTAATTACGCTAATGGCTTTAGTGGCTATGGAGGTTATATTTAGAAGAAGTGTAGCCCCATTTGTATAGAGGAAGAGTGGAAAACCATTTTGGGGGGGAAAAAACCTTCAATACACCCGACCAAGACAATGTGGCCACCGAAGCAGGTATCACTTAAAATTCAACGAGTAGGTATATCTAGCTGCTTTTGTCTCAAACCTCTGAACTAAAATAGAGGATTGCTTACTTTGTAAAGTGTTACAATTTTGACCATGACCAAGGTCTGACTCGGTGTTTTTTTTAATCATGTGCTATTTTGTTTCAGCATGCACCAGGAGTTCCGAAAGTATTAGTTGGGAACCGCCTTCATCTGGCATTCAAACGTCAAGTTGGCGCAAGTCAGGCCGAAACATATGCTTTAAAAAACCATATGGCATTTTTCGAAGTGAGCCCGCTGTGCGATTTCAACATCCGAGAAAGTTTCAGCGAGTTGTCTCGCATGGCACTTCATCGTAATGGCATGGAGAGGCTTTGGAGGTCAAATAAAGGTAAACTCGGACTCACATTTATTTGAGTTGAAACTTTGAATCAAATATAAAAACTTTTTTTTTGTATTTACCAGGGTTAATTTAATCATCTGAAACATAAGAGACCTAGGGAACAAGGTATCACTGGGTTGGGGTTGATTACTCATGGGTTTAAGATGTGCTCGCCCTCATGGCGACAACCCTGGCTTAGATAGGACAAGAGTCTTCCCGCCCCGGCTTTCGAGTTGGGGGGAAGAGCCCCTTTTCTCTCCTCGCGATACACCAAGTAGTTGATAATCAGTACCTTCTGAGAAAGCTGGTCAGGCCACCTCCACGAGGGGTCCGGTGGGATATCCAGGTTGAAAGCCCCTTTAGGGTGATTCTGAGACTAGGTGCCTGAACTCTGAGGGGTTAAACGCCTAAATGTGAGTGTCCAGCATTCAAGGAAGGAAGAGCCAACTCCCCCATTGATGGAAGCTGGACCAAGGTAGGGATTCCAAGTTGTCGGTGATGACAGGAATCACTGGCGGCCATGGGATCATTTGTTCCTGAATTGCCCAGTATGCATGTAAAACTGTGTGGCTACTCTCGAAGGACACAACTATAATGGATTAGAGGAGCCTCGTAAGAGGTGTTGATCCCAAGCACGTGACCTGGTTGCCAAACCCTGACAGGCAGGTGAGTTTCCACTTTGAAAAGTCTTCGACTTATTTTAGGTGCTAGCCCAGTTACATGGCAATGTGCTTAATAAGAGACATAGGCATATCTAAATATTGATGTTTTCTCAAGTATTTCCTTGATATATTTAATATATCACATTCATAAATACAATATTATGTAAGGGGACAGAACAATAAATGTATAAATTATACCAAGGTTTTAAGTTTACATTAAGGATTTGCAAGTAATTGCATTTTCACCCGCTTTTGTGGTCTGATGATCTGAGGCGTCACACTCGCAAAAAACTCAGCTGCTGGTGGGGAGGAGGGGGATAATTCAACTCCTGGTCATGTGTAATGCGGAGAGTTTTCCCTAATTAATGGTTATCCACTCTTCCTCAATTTAAATGTAGGTACACTTCCTCTAAATTTGACCTCTCTCATCCCTAACACATTAGCCTGATTATTACATAAGTGTGCAACCCAAATGGGTAATATGACACAGTACTCAAAACATCCTTTACCTGTACAATCAATGGTTTTCCCCCTCTCTCTCACAGTCTTATGCCTCCAAGAGCTTTGTTGCCGAGCGATCGTTGCCCGGACAACAGTCTACGGCATCGACCAGTTACCGCTGCCCACGTCCATAAAATCCCACCTAAAGTCATACGCCATGACCAACACGTCAAACCAGCACAGGTACGTGCTGAACCACATCGGTAACCGCGGCTCGGTGGGCGGACGCCTGGCGCAACACAAGAAGCTTAGGTTTGTTGGTGGGGTGTCATCAACGGGAATGATGTCCCCTTCCCCCTCCTCAGGGTCCCCCACAGGGGTGGACTCTTCCAGGACCAGCTGCACCGGTCGGAACTCGTGTGTCATGTCGTGAGGGGCAGTGTCGCTATTGAGTCTACTTGGGACGTTTTGAGTGTATGTGGTTTTTTTAAATTAAATATTTCTATTAAGGATGGAACCCTTGAATCCTTAGGGATATTCGAGAATCAGAGATTTGATTTTTTTTTTAACTTTGAATTGGAATTTGTTTTAGTTCTGATGCTGATTATTGGGGGTCTAACCCCACCATAATTATAGAAAAAACTTAACAACTAGACCCCAGACCATTAATTAAAACTTAACTTAATGTATGAATGTATTTTAGCAAAAAATGTTAGCATTTAGTTACTTTTTCTATTATTTTGTTATATACCTCTTAGGTTCATATTTTTCTTTTTTTTCTTTCTTTTTGAATGGATTAGGGTTTCAGAAGTAAAATTAAGATTTGGTTTTGTAAAATAGTGGATTTGACCCATCTCTAACAATTCTATCGTTTAAAAATATAAATAAATATATGATGTGATAAGAGCGTAACATGAGAAACCATTCTTGTCTCCTTCGTTGATCAACTTGCTTGAATATTAACTTATAATTTGGGGTCAGGATTGAGTGAGGATTGAAGATTATGTGCGTGTGTACGACTACGCGCTACTGTTATCAGCATGTTCAGCAGCAATAGCACTTACTATATAATTTTGAGTCTATTAGCACTAATTATATGTATGGTTGTACCCAATCACTCTACTCACATTCTTTCCCCAACACGATCAAAATAAAACTAATTGTATTTACATACTAGGGGTGTGCGAAGTTTCAAAACTTCGACTTGGCTTCAAAACAAATTTCAACTTCGAATTTACTTCGAGAAAAATTTGGCTTCTACAATTACAAAGCTTTTCCAATAAAACTTTTGAAAATTAAAATACATGTGAAAAAACTTAAAGCAATTGATTTGTATGCTGTGATAATAACTTAATTTTTCAAATTAGAATGAACCGTTTTGCAATAAAACATTTTCTAGATGATTTTAGGGTGTAAAGTAATATAAATAACCATTTATAATATTTTTTAAAACAAAAAGTAATTAACAAAAAATGTACCAAGAACTTTGATTTGGCTTCAATAATATTTAATATATTTGATTTTAATTTGATTTGAATTTTAAAAAATGTACTTTGCACACCTCTTATTACATAGTATTGAAAATATTATAAATTGACTAATAATATTTGTTAGATATTGTCAAAGAGCTCCTTTTTACTTGTTACTAATGATTTCTGATACTTGATTTCAGCTTTGTAAAAAAACATATTACCATGTAACATGTAATATTGGCTTCTAAAAAGTAGCTCTTATTTCTTATGAAATGATTATCTACCGGCAAAAGTTCTTGCTACTTTTTTGTTTTCACCCGTCTACGTCTATATTTGACTAAACTATTATTTTTTTATGTGATGTTTGTATTATAATTTACGGTTTTATTAGTTTATTTATGTACATTATGCATGTTAATTTTTGTCGAACTGAAACATAATATAATGGTTAGTTGCCTAAATATTATTTTTACATATTTTTAAATTTTAAATTAGGAGAAAAGCCAGCATACCTACCCCAGTGATACTTAGAATATTTAACAAGTTCAGCATGTGTGCTAAATTTGTCAGATTCCTCAATCTGTGTCCTGGCTATCCCTTTGGTATATTTAATATGATTTAATATTGATTTCAGGCAATGGGCTCTTTTATTACCATATTTGTATAAAATATATCATTTTTATCATAATTCTTTAATAAAACAAACATTTACAAACACACTTGTCTTGCTGTCTAAGTTGTCATGTTTGCCGTAGACCGATTTCCAGTGACAGGTGAAGTCACTCTGTGAATCCAGGCAGGGTTTATTGGGGGTAGTTTGCCACACATGAGTTATCACTTTGGTTTTTTTCTTCCCCTCCACGCTATTTAGGTTATATTTCCTCACATTAACTCCTCCATACCTACTCCACAGATTAAATTGCTCAACAACACCTTGTATTTATATTATTAATTAATGTATAAAGTAAAAAAAAAGCTTTTGCAACTTATGCTTGGCTACCTGAGTTTATCAATCACTTATCTCAATTTGATTGCAAATAATAATATTTTAATTAAATGAAAGGTGTTACTATCAATCAGTGATAAGATTATGCGGTGAATTCTCGTTATTTCAAACTTCACTTTGCACCTAACAAATGTTTGCTCCTCTCGCATTATGTCCTATTACATAATATATTTATGAGGTTGCTACAGTAGCTGAATAAAATGTCAAGGGGCTATTAGTATATTTGACACTCAGCCGGAAGACCAGTGTGTTGATCCCTGGTGGGGTGTAATTGGGATGTTTTCCCCAAATGTGGTTTTCATCTCTGTGGGTAGATACAGGTGCATTCATTTAAATTAATCTGCTCATAATTTATCAGATTAAGTTGCAGATAACCAGAAATAGCATTAAGTAGGATTTCAACGCTCCCAGAAAACCTGGAGATCTGAGAAAATACAGGGTATTTCATAGAAAAAAAATTAGATAAATTACTGTAGAGCTTGCAAATCTGAGAATTTAACTGCAAGATTTAAATAGTTGGCCTTTTAATAGAAGAAAAAGAGAACGTTGATTTGAAGACAGTTTATTCTTCCCATCCTATATCTCCAATGAAACATTAGGTTGTGTTATGATTGTATTTCCCCATCAAATTATCCTATTATAAACACTTATGACATGATTTCACACTAGGTCTATATTATGAAAAATTAAATTTTATTCCTTTATACTAGGGTCAGAAATTTTCGGGCTCCGATTAATTTACAAACGTTCTATGACCACCACATGTTCTTTCCACTCTACTTTTGCTTTTTTTTATATGTATATATACTTATATTTATATCTTAAAATCCACCTTTCTTGAACACAAATGTTTCAAACCTTATAGAAAAAAATAATATAGAATGTATAAAACATATTTTCTTTTTATTATTTCATTTTCTTATAAAATTGCCAATTATTATGAAAATGTTGGAATCAAAGTATGTAGGAAAAAGACCTCAAGGGAGGTCGAGAAAGAGATGGGAGGAGCAGGTGACAGAAAGTGTTCAAGTGAGAGGAGAAGAATGGAGGCATTTTACTAAACTCACCCGGCCACAGGCTGGAAACAATGATGATGATGATGATGATTATCAATAATGTATGATAAATATATTTTGGTCACACTCAATTATTATTTTAAAATACTTGACATATTTGTGAGCTTAAGACTCAAAGATCAATTTTTAGTACACTATAGTTTCCTTACACACTCGACTGGAAATTGCCGCGAGATTGACCAGTTTCCTACACCTGCTCAAACAACTCTATAGTGTCTGTAAAAATGGGAATTCCTCATGGCAAACCTGGAAAAGAAGATAATTTTATATATAAGAAAATGGTGGTAACCTTGATTAAAGCGTCAGCGATCAAAATATAATAGGTCCAACAAAATATTATTAACAACCTAAACTTATGGTGAGGAACAGTGACTGTAATAAAACAACCTTATTACAGGAGGTTGTAATCGAACTCTAGTCTCATGGTTCAAAACCAGACTTATACTATTTGTCCGACAAACCCTTTGATAAAAAAAAAGTCTATATTTATTTCTAATGCCAACACTACTTACTTAATACAGTGGTGCCAAATCTCCTGACTTTCTTATAATGTACGAAAATATAACCTCTTTTGCAATTTTATTCAATCTTTGACTACTCTACTAATTTAAAAAAATAACCCAATATGATAGTTGAACTTTTAAAGTTTACAGCCTAGCTCAATACTTTATAAATTAAATACCATTATTTATAATATGAGCTGTGTTCTCAAAGATGATATATAAAAAAAAGGGTTGTTGATAATCTAGTTTTTGCTGCATTTTGTACAAACGTGAAAAGAAATTAAGGCCCATTTCATGTGTAATTTTGTGTATTCAGACAGTTTCGCTAATGTTACTATTGTGAATTATTAACCTTTTTTTCCCCTTTCAAATATTGAAATCTATCTTAATAGCAAACAGGGAAACTGGGAAATATAATACAATTAATTAATTTAAGATCAAACTCTTGACGTCCCAGATCCACATAATCCATTCCAATTGCGTTTATCAATCCACGGGAAGTCACATTTGAAATATCACTGTCAATGCACCTTTCCAGATCCGTCCTGGTTTCTAGAGTCTATCAAAAGTAAACAGAAGAATCAGGGAGGTGGATTTTAAGGAACTACATCCAATTTGGGTCGTGAAATCACATTTTCAAAACCAAACTCTGTTCTTACATCTTGAGTCAAGTATTTAAATAACTCATTAGACCTTACAAATATATTTTGAGTTTGTGTAAAATTGAAGTTAAAGAGTTGAAAATTTCTATAGATTATTTGTAATGAAAAGAAATTATTCTAGGAAGCCGAAAATCTCGATTGTCCCAATTTGATTAGATCATTTTGGCAGCTTTTTATTAAATAGACTACTAATTTTTAACAGTTAAGTAATTTAGGAATGGGGCTCAATAATTTAACAAGCCACTAAACCAGAGACACAACTGTAAGATATTTTTGTAATACTTTTAAAAACCTTGATACAACTGATTTCAAAATCATACCAATTTCGAACAGGTTATAAAACTTGAGATAGTTTTGTTTTAATAGTATAGGTAACCTTAATGTTTTCTATTAAAAATAACACACTTTTAATAAAAAGTAAAAGATTGTTAATCCCTAACGCTCTGATCAAGAAGATAGGTACCAACTCATTTTAAAAATGTTTTGTGTCATGATTTAAATTAGAATTGACTATTGAATTGTAACTATACTTTTAACTACAGGCTGGTCACAGTCAGTAAATTTAGGAGAATGTCAAAATAAATGTGTAATCAATCAGGGAAATGGTATATTTGTCTCTTTACAGAAGAGCAAAAATTAATTTCTTCATTGTGTTGTATTCAAACGCTGTTTTTATCAAATTCTATGTATATTTATGTTTTAGTTAATTTCACAAATAGTTATCTATAACAAATTAAGTATTTTACTAAACATTGACTAGAGGATAGTAGGGCAAGACCTACACACTTACCAGAAAATTGTAGACCTCAAAGTTCACCATTAAAAACAAAATTATTACATTTTTGGGGTAAATCAGTCCCCTTCATCAGAAGAGAGTAAAATACACACAATTTTTAATTTAATACAGCTGTTTGGCGCAATTTTTCCTTTGTTTAAATAAAGTATCAATTTGATTAATATGTTTAAATTTCAATATGAATTTGATTTGATGAAAAGTCAGGGAATTCTCTTTCTGAGATTGTGTGACTACCCGATACTAATTGAAAATTCAACTATACCATTAAAAATAATGTACAAGCTTTTTAAATCGAGTGTATATAAGAATTTAAAATGACTGAATATTGAGGATAAAGGAATAAGTTGTTTACTCTTTGTACATATATTTGAAAGAAGGAAAAAGTTGTGGCAAAACCAATGTTTTGTAGACAATTGTAAATAGATGACTGACGTTAGCAATATAATGATGATTGTAATAATTGTATGGAGTCAAGTCCGATGATCACTAAGTCCAGTTAGCTTTTTAAGTAAAAAATACAAACTAATGTTAACATTTCTGAGTATTGTATACTCTTGATTATTCATGCAATCATGCAAGGGTGATCTGTTTTGTAGATTATCCATCCAGAACTGGTTACCATACATACTAACATGGGTTCAAAACAAATTGTAAAGTTCTGCAAGGTAACTTTTGACCTTGCAGTCTGATAAACATCATGAACTATTTGTCTGAATAAACTTGTTTTATTAAGAAGTGTTATTTTGGAATGTGGTGGAGATTAAATTTATTAATTAACGGACTTATCTATGTTTTTTGAATATTCGTCCAAACTCCTCCCTTTTATTAGCCTGGTTAATCAAAAGTCTACTCTTTAATGTAGGTATTGGTTTTGTAAAACTATATTTGTGTACTTAGGGAGCATAAATTAATTACTTAATGTACTTTGATCACATTTCTGATCCCCCTTCTTTCTCTTTCAGATCCCCTCAAACATCTCACTCACACACCTTACTTACTCTATGGCATTAGAACCTCGAATGTTTACTGCCGCACTTAACAAAAGTACACCACCTATCCCTATCTTGAGCTAGTTCTATCCAGTCCACCTCATTACTCTCCATCCCTTTCATGTCCATTCTAATATTATCCTCCCAACTGCGTCTAGGTCTTCTCAAAGGTCTCTTCCCATTGGGTTTGCCAGTCAATAACCTGAACACGGTTCTAAATTATCCTATTCGCGCTGCATGTCTTGCCCATCATAATCTACGAGACTTGAATATCCTAACAATGTCTTGTGATGAGTACAGAGTGTGTAACTCCTCAACATGTAACCAATACAGAATATGTAACTCCTCATTATGTAACCACCTCCACTCACTAGTAGTTTCATCCCTTTTTGGACAAAATATCTTCCTAAGCACCTTGTTTTCATAAACCCTAATTATTATCTTGTATATTCCGAATTTTATATTTCTTGATGGCAGGCGAAATGTCAACAACTTATTGACCCAGTAATAGCATGCATTTCCTGACTATTCTTTTCCTAATTGACACACTAATATCGTTATTGCTAGTTACAATTACTCTTAAATATTTAAAATTAACCATGTCAAATGATATGTTGCTTACATCATTCTTTAAATTATTGACCTCAATCTGTGCTTTCTATGTAATCAAATACTTAATATATTCAGTGTTCACTTCTAAACCTATTTCTTTACTAGCCTCCTTACACCTACTTATTTAAAATACAGCACTAATATTTCTTTGTAACATTTAAATCTCACCATTTGCAGGATATGTGTGACTCATTGCAAGACCATTGGCTGTTTCTAAAAATAAGTACTGTACTACAAATAAAACTAGTTTAACTCGTAGAGCGGCTTTGCTCATTTTTATCAATAATTAGGAATGCTATACTACATTGACTTTAACTCCCCCTTCCACCCTCCCTATCCCTTAAAACACCATTTCATGTTACATTTCAATTTTCATAGGAAGAGCTTTATCTAACATTTAGAAAGTTTACTAAATCTACTTTCACATATTCATATGTTGGGTCATGTGATTTACAGCTGTTGCTTTTGATGATAGATATTATCAATACTTTTAAAATAATATTATTAATAAATACAATGTTATCAATTTTGGCTGTACAAAATATGTATTATCTAAAAGGTCTTTTACATTAAAATTTAGCTGTAACTCACCTCCAGTCGGCATTAGGTAATTAATGAGCTCTCTTTAGACATAAAAAATGAAATGTTTTTACATTCACTGTTTTATCATTTATTCCTAATAGAACGAAAAGGTTGTGTGTGTATATTAAGGACGGGAAATTAGTGTATATTTTTTAAAACATCTACTCCACACTCATTTTTGTAAGTGTATCTATCTATAGGTTCACTGGATCCCAAGACCTGAAAAGGAGTACAATTAATGTTAAAAGGAAATAAAATGCTGCTCAAAAAAATAACATTTATTTTAATAAATGCTTTGTCCAATGTGTAAAAAGGTATTTTTCATTAGTGACCTTAATTGCACCATCACTAATTTTGTAAGGCTTTAAAGATTGTATAGTTAGGAGGATGCAGGGGATGTCGTGGGTCATAAGGGTTATTGGAAGCTCACTAAGCAATATTTTTGAGTCATCCATATCATCGAAAATGGTGTTCATGTATAAAAAATATTTTTGAAATTAAACATACAAGTTTATAGAGTTCTTCTTGGTTATACTATCAATCAATTTTTAACTAGCTGAAACATTTTTTGTATATTATGTTTTTTTTTAATCTCCCATTTTTTTCATATTTACACAGCTTTGTTTCTTTTCATTATGCAAGTTTACCCAATAGATATTGGGGGTATTTAATTGCACTTTCTTAACCAATTGTTTATACTTGTTCTTGACTTACAAACTGGCATAATTCAGTCTGCTGGCCATAAATTCATCACTGTGAAATAAGAAGCCACAATTTTACCAGTTTGAAACATTTGAAAATATCAAATGTACAGAACCACAAAGCTTAGAAGAGCGAAATTATCTTTAGGTTACTAATAAAGTTGTAACAAGTATCATATTTGTGAATTAAAAAAATTACTTTTGGAAATGAAAATCGAACCTGGGACCCTTATCTACAACCAAGGTATCCAGGATTTGTCATGTTTTCAAGACTTAACAGCTATATTCATAACCTAAAGATCATTTTGATTTTCTAAGCTTCGCTAGTTCTTTAAAATTAATTGTACAGGCGTTCGCTTTCTTCCATGTTATTTGCTTTCATTTACAATCGTGATTGTACCAACAGAAGCACAAAGCCAACCCCCTGAGTCGCCAGTGGAAGTGGTATCAATGATAGTTCAGAGTTGTTGATGATTTCCACATGTTCATCGCAGATTCTACCTTATATAATGATTGTAGTAAGACCTCGACCTTTGGATGAATCCTGGATAGTCACTGGTAGAGCATTGGCATGCTAAGTCAAAGGTCCTGGGTTTGATTCCCATGTTCACATGTCATTTTTCAAGGTGTCTGACATCCACTGCTTCACAATTACACTACCCTCTTCTTAGTATATAATATGGTCATTAGTGTATAGTCTGGACAGATAAAACAAACCTGTGATCACGGAGGATAAAGATTGGAAAGTTCCATTTTGTGCTGGCGTAATCTCTTTATATTTTATGAATTATTGTATTTCAAATTATGTTAATTATTTCCTTGTAGTAAAGTGTTTTTAGTTAAGTAATCACTCAAATGAAATGTAATTTTAAAAAAATAATTACAATACACTAGGTACTGAGAGGAACTTAGGTCCAAAATGTGTTATGGAGGGATTTGAAATTACTGTTTTGTAATATGTCATTAGATCAAGTATTTCAATAAATAAAGTTCTGGATAATTTAAAATTGACTGTAGAGTGAAAATAATTGCAGAGCATTTTAGGTAGCATAATGGCTAACATTCTTAAGATCGTGCATCACATACCCGT
Source organism: Timema podura (assembly GCA_033556935.1). Taxonomy (NCBI): domain Eukaryota; kingdom Metazoa; phylum Arthropoda; class Insecta; order Phasmatodea; family Timematidae; genus Timema; species Timema podura. The sequence goes on from JAVRXN010000003.1 coordinate 58,205,822, forward strand.
CAACTCTGTGATACTTTCGGTTAATAATTGTAAATTTACACCAACACTATTGCACCTGGATCATTCTGATTAAATATTAATGGAGACTGAATTATTAAATGATATTTAGATAGTAACTGCATTGAAAAGGTAGTTTTTGACCATTTTAGAATGGCTTCACAGATAAGCACTGTGCACAAATCTTCATTATGACATAATAGAGACATATTGAAGTTATTAATCGAGAAACTTTGTCACTTTGTCCCCCATCGTCACTGCGGAAAATTTCGTAGTAATCATTCAAATACGAATACAATGCACATATTTCTGGTCTTTTCTTTTCCCTTTAACTTCCATACTTTGCGCAAGCCGGGAGCTGAGTTGGGCCCGCTATGATGAACGCTCTTAATGATTCTCAAATGAATCTTCAATGTAGTGTGTTAACAAATCCAACCCAATTAACTAACATAAATAATAAGAACTTTGATACCTAGTTACAAACTTCACACAACATTTGTGGGAAGGTTTGTTGATTTCAAAGCTTAATTTTAGAGAGAAAAAAAATACTCTGCATTATTTTTACATTGCAGGAAAATTACATAAAGTAAAAGTTGATTTTCAGACTTAACAAACCACTTAAATATATTTGCAAAAGTGATAATTAAATAATTTATAGCCGAAAATTTCACTAAGTGATTTGTCGTGTGCAAAATTTGATGGTTTTTAGTTAAAACACAAAATGTTTATTGAAATCTATATAAATTTTAGAAATATTATTTTACTTTTATACAAATCTTAAGTAAGGAATTGTCAGAAAGAAAGAAAAATTGTATTATACTGTGTAAAGCTAATAGAATGTTTTAATCAAATAAATTTAACTTCAAAAACGATTTTTATTTAACTTTTGTGCTAAAAAATGTGCTAAAATTATTGTCTAACATAAAATATGATTGAGTTTATTCTTTTCAGATGCAATTTGATAAAAATGTAAACAGTAAACATTGACTCTGCTATTAAAATAATTTATATTAATATTACACACTGCATTCAGGCGAGAGTTCATATATTATAATGTATATATGTATCACCAAAACATTTTACAACCTAAATCACCCCAATGTACTGTACCTAAAACTATTGAATTTTTTAAAGAAAGTATATTTTTATCCATCAAAGCACTTGATAATTACCTATCTGAGAAATTAGAAAAAGCAAGTACCTTAACCTACCTCCAAAATATTTGAGCCAAGTTCACAACAATTTAAGCTCCAATAACTAGGCAGACCATGTATGTAATTCCTATTTGATAGTTGATGAATGTCTTGTTTAATCCTCAATATTGTGACTTGTTTATAATATATTGTACAAATTCAATGTAAAAATAATGTTATTTGAAATATATATTTTTGATTCTGTGTACATGTATGTGTTACAATAATGTGTGAATAACAAACCACTATTAGTTTGTATGTGTATAGTGGATGACTGTAGGAATAACCTTATATCTGGAGTTCCAAAACACTTGTCTCGTGTATCCGAATGTCAGTATTTCAATCTATAGGTTTATTTAACTATCACTTCTGACACACTGTTCATTTCAACAGTCTTAAGTTTGAGGTTGATTGTTATTAATTTACTTTAAAAGCTTCTTTCTATGGTATTCTGACTTAGATTTTCACCTTGTTCATTGGGAGCGTTTAAGTATTATGTTAAGCACCTAGGAGCATAGGGGGGTTCGAACACTTGCTTATTTTTGCTGAAAAGGGGGGAGAGGCGATCAGAACACTGCATGCATAAGACGAGAGAGAGGATCAAGACCCAGCCACCCCAAATGGACACATAATGATAAATGTCGAGATGTGAATTCAAGGATCTTGCTCATCAGTTTAAAAGGGTTTCAGAGTTTTTTTTTATATCTCTAAATGTATTACTAATAAATACGAATTTTTTTTTATAATTTGAATTAAATGTAAATTATTTTATTTTTTTGTAAGTATTATTTTTTTTTTTAAATTCTTGTTTAGTACATTAAATTTAAATTCAGTTAACAACAGTATTTATTGTTAATTATTTTTTGTCACTATTAGTTTGCAGTTCTACTTTAATATCTACCAGGAATTTATAAATTGCATAAAATTTAGTGGTTATTCCTGTGAACAAATTACAAAAAAACAATCCTTAAATATAAGGCAAGCAAGGAGGAGGTAAAGTTTTTGCTTATTTTGGCTTACAAAGTGGGTGAGGGGTGTCCAAAATAGCCAAAAATATGCTTACCGGTACGTAATACTTGAAGACCCCATTACAAAACTTTTAGGGATAAGGATAAAGGAGTAAAAGTTCTCTCCAGGATGAAGAGCGCTAGCTAATCTTCCACCTCGGAAATTGTAGGATAGTCACGAACTCCAAGTGGAGATTTAATAGACATCATTGCTTATTAAAATGCATATTTAGCTATCACACCTAACATGGAAATTGAACCAAAGACCTGTGTAACTGTGTCATTACTAAATGTGTATTTTTTAACTAATATTTGAGGATGGCATTTGTTAAATTAATAATGGTAAATGTTAATTTAAATATATTGAACGCACAATTGGTTTAGAATCCACTGTATTAAGGAACTCCCAGGTGTTAATAAATCCAGATATGGTAAAAGTACCTTCCAAAAAAATTGTATACTCATTTTGTGGGAAACCATACACATTCACTACTTTTCTCAAAACTCTTTGTAACAACAAAAAATTATGAATTTGCCCTAACATCTTATTTCAATGTTGTATTGATAAATAGATCAGGGATTAAATCATTCCAGACTGTAATCTATTTGCAATGTTTTTTGGCCCATTGGTAATTTATAAATAATTATATGCTAAAAATAAATCACATTACTAAATCACAAAACTACCATAAACATGAATTTTGCTTGAAACGAGAGAGAGAGGTTTTCTTAACAAATTGTGTTTCAATTCACTTATATACTGTGCAACGTCACATATGTTTTGAATTCATACATCCATTGTTGATGACATATCTTTGGACAATATAACATTTTGTATGTTTTATTTAGGGCAATCACACTTGCTCGTTCTTTAATATCGTAGTTAATGCACGAACAAACTAAAGAACAAGGGAGGTATCCAAAAAGAAGGTAGAAACCACTTAACAAAACTATGGCCATAATTAATTAGGTGTTAAACTCATCTATTCTTGTTTGTAACGGTTAGATCCACTTTCAGGCGTTGTACTGAGAATGGGTTTTTTTTCTTCCCTAGACTGTTTCCCACAGGTCGACACCGGTGGTCTCCTGGTAAAGTGCTCGCCTCAGGACCCTATGTCCGTGGGTTCAAACTCGGCCAGGGTTGACAGATTTTTTATGAGCAATAAAATATGTAGCACAACTTACTTCTGAGGGGAAGTAAGCCCATCATTCCCATGTCGATTGTGGCATATAAAAATAACCTAGAAGGTATGTGAATATAGCTTTCCCGACAAAATTGGTAGGCCATTTCATTCTCGCACATAGAAATTCTCATGAGTTGATATAATTAGTTGGTTTAGAAAGTGCACGTTAAATACCTCAAATAAATGGGGGGGGGGGAGGGGGGGAAGAAAAATTGTTTCTCATCTTCACACACAAATTTGGGTACATTTTCTACATTCTTGCTTCCTCGCATGCAAATGATCTGGATGCCTTAGTTCACAAGTCCATTGTGCAGGTAACTTTGATACTAATCAACTAAAATTCTTACTATTTATAGATAATTTGCAACATTTCAATAAATGTATATCCAATAATAATGCATTTCTCATTGAATGATAAACTGGGGGGAAAACTGGATAACACAGCCTGTGGTTTCTACTGTGTTTATATCAATAAAACAAGTACAGTAGAGTGTCGTTAATCCGGATCGATCGGGACTGGGACCCATCCGGATTACTGAATTGTCCGGATTTTCAAATGTGCTTTCAATAACTGTATACAAACGTAATGTATTGACTAGAGGATACATGACGCTCGGGAGTCTACTGTATTGCAAAATAGAGGCTGAAGGGTTCGAAAAATACAGTACACAAAATACTTTAATAAAGTATATTGAATGATAACATGTACATTATGTAATTTAGATTAGTAACTCTACAATACTTTTTAGAAAAAAAAAAGAATCTACAGTAATTGATGGAAACTTACTGGGTAAGGACTCTTAATTGTTTTTTGTACAAGACTTGACCTGCTCTCACCGCCGATCCGGATTTGCGACGCTCCGGATTTTTGACGTCCGGATTTCCGACGCTCTACTGTATTTAAAAACTTCTAACACCATTACTAATGCTCACTGTTGTAAACTCAATTAACTCTCTATAACTTGTCAAGAATTGGTTTTGAATAAAAGTAAATTAATTGAAAGGTTTTGTGAAGCTTTTGTTAACATGTATGACAGTGTAGTGTGTAACACACTAGCACCGTTTTACAGTTTAGAGCGGCTACACAATAATCTGCTTTTAGAAGACTAAAGAAAGCTGTGCTGTAAAAAAAATATATAAAAAAGTTATATTGAATTGCCACAAGAAATGTCTGTAACATTTCTAACTTGTCTAAAAGATTTGTAAATTATTTTAGTAACCAAACTGTTGCTGTTTTTTTTTTAAATACAACCATAAATATCTCAAATTGTATATATTAAAATCAAATAGATTTGGAACATTTCAATAGGACATGCACAAGTATTTTTGAAAACTAGTATGTTTTTTTAAAAAAATAGCATAAAAAATGTCCATTTTATAATAGTTCAGTTTTTGAATGAATATTTTGTCCATTGTATTCATTATGTTGTGCTGTGACATTACATTCTTCTAATATTACATGTAAAAATGCTGTAAATCTTAATGGCTTAGTTTGAATTGTTCAATAGTTTGTGTGAAATGTTCATATAAAAGGTTCCTTATTTCTTTACTACTTTTCAATTGTTTTTAATTATGTAGCACCTCATAGAATCCACATCATGTTCTCTCTCATGTCAGGATGATACATAACATTAAGAGTATGCATCATATGCCAATCAACTTTGTAATACATTCGGCTAAAAATCATAAATTTACAAGAAAACTATTGCACTTGGATCATTTCTGATTAAACATTAATGGAGATAAAGAGTTAATAGATGTGCCTTATAAAGAACATAGATGAAAATAATATTAAATGATATTTGGATAGAAACTATTTAAAAGGCTGTTTTTGACCATTTTAGAATGGCTTCACAGATAAGCACTTTCCACAAATCTTCATTCTGTCACCAAAGGGACATACTGTAGTTATTAACAAGAAACTTTGTCGCTTTGTCCCCCATCGTCACCATGGAAAATGTTGAGTAATCATTCAAAGACGAATGCACTGCACACATTTTTGGCATATTGTAGGTCTTTACTTTTTCCCTCTTAATCCCATACCCTGGGTAAGCTGAGAGCTGAGTTGGGCCTGCTATGATGAACGCTCTTAACATACTGTTATATTCACTTTACATCATTGTAATGTAAGAACTCACCTGCTTCGATGGTCAGATGAGCTAAGGTGTCACTCTCGCAATAGAGTGGTTAATTTTTGTAATTAATGTTCAGAAAGTACACATTAATAAAAAGAATTAATGGTCTTGGGGTAAAGTGCTCGCCTCAGAACCCGATGTCTGTGGGTTCAAACCCAGACGGTGTCTACAGATTTTTCTTGAGTGATAAAAATCTGTAGCACAACTTCCTTAGAAGGGTGAAGTGCAGCTGTCGGTCCCATGTTGATTGTGGCGTGTAAAAGAACCCTGGAAGGTATGTGAAAATACCTTTTCCGGCAAAGTTGGTAAGCCCTTTAGCACTCGCTCATAGAAATTCTCCTGTGCTGATATAATCAGTCGGCTCAAAAAGTGCACGTTAAATACATAAAAACAATAAAAACAATGAAAATCACTGAAATCTAACTACTCAATGGTCCATCATCTTAAGCTGAAATCCTTTAACCCCTTCATAGAGTGACACAATTTCAGAATGTGTATGTGTCTAAAAATATTATTATTTAGAGTTGTGATTGTAATGTTTGTAATATTATATCGACTTGAAAAGTCAGAAATTAGCTCTGGAAAACCTGGACAAGTTAGGGAATTTTTAAAATATGGTTTGGCTGGACACCTTGATTATAATCTAGCTGATTTTAGAACAAATGAATCATTACGGAAAACAGTCGGGACTCGTTTTGGAAACTTGTGGTCTAAGGCGGCACTCTCACTAAAGACTATACTGCCGATGACGCAGGGGAATGGGGGTCAGGTGCAAGTACACTGAGGGTGGTTTTTTTTCCTAAATTGTCTTCCGCTATACCTCCACACAAATTCAACCTTCCTCATCCCTAATACAATCAGCGTAATTAGTACATATGTGTATAACCTAAACAGGTAGTAAGACGCTGTGGTAAAAAAAAAGTTGGTATTGTAAACTATTGTTTCCATGAAAAGGCAAAAAGCACAGCTGTTTCAAAATTACCTAGAAAATACACAAGATGCAAACCGTTTTCTGCTGCAGTCGTTATTTTGATGTGGGCCTTCTTGGTGTTTGGTTAAGTTGGCGTTGTTATCAAATGTTAGTTCATATTCTAATTTTATTATTTATATCTACTAATAGAGTGAGAGAGGAAGGTAAGCAGAGACATTTTCAGAAGAGTGAGAAGTCTGATTTGGAGCAGGGATATGCCAGACAAGCACAATGCCTGCCTATTACCTACCATTATTGGTGTATGCTACAGAAACGTGGGTAATGAAGGAACAGGATGAAAGCAGAATACAGGCAAGGGAAATGAGATTTCTGATAACCAGGATTGGTGTGACAAAATTTGACAGGATGAGAAATGAGAGATAAGGAAGGAATAGTAAAATAAGAGCCAGACCAGGACAAGATAGAGAAGGCACGACTAGGGTGGTTTGGTCATGTGAGAAGAATAGAGAGGGAAAGGATGCCTAAGAATATGTTGCATATGAAAGTGGAGGATAGGAGGCCGAGAGGAAGACCAAGGGAATAAGGAGGAGTGAGGAGAGGACTGGGCTAAGGTGGAGGGCGAGAGAGAGGTGGTGGGAGGAAAGGAGGCAGTGGAGAGGTTTATTTTCCAAACAGACCCATGGAAGCTGTTCATGATGATGATCTACTTATAGTTTAATGTTAATTTGTCGAACTATATGTATAAAGCACATTTAAATAATAATCATTATAACCACCATTATTTCAATACTCTTGACATAATTCAAATGTATTATCATAAAATTATTGATATTTGTACAACAGCAAACACAACATACATTCCATTAGATTTGATAAAAAAAGTTTCAACCTTTCTCGCCAGCAGGTAAAGATCTGGCAACTACGCGCTCCATTAGGTATGTACTACAATCTAAGTGTGGAACGGTCTATAGTTTCCCATTCTCTCTGCATGTAAATGCAGGTAAACTTACCACATCATAGTAGGTGCATAGCTGCCAACACTATAAAGAAAAGGTTTTATAAATACAATGATAGTAATAATGGCCTTTATTTATCTGGTGAAGTTAATGCGTTAGTGTTTTCTTCCACTTAATCAGAGATTAAATAAACACACATTACATTTATTTGAAATATCACATATTAATAATGATAATAATATTCAAAATAATTTTGAAAATAGTTGCGCCAATGACTATTGTAAAAATGTGCAAGCGACAGCTACTTGATCCCTCAGTAGCTACAGTATTGGCATACTAAGTCCCAGGTTTGATTCCTGTATCAAAATGGTTTTCAATTTAAAGAATATATTTAGATGTGGTTATAACAGTAATAAACCAATATAGTAGCTTGGATCTTTAATCCTAATGATAAGCGCATTTTTAAATAGTCATTATACTGACAGCATAAACCCCTCAAGAGTCTATGGTGGCTGCGTAATCTGATAGTTCATGATCTTAATTGATCATTCATATGTAATTGATGATGTCTTCACACCCAGCTCAAACTTTGTCTTCAAATACGAGTGAATCTGGTCACGGGACAATTCTTCGATAGCTCAGTGATTATAGCAATGGCGTACTAAGACAAAGGTCCCAGGTTCGATTCTCATGTCCAGGTGTCATTTTTCAATTTTGTAATTAGATATTATTTGTCAGTTCAGAACGTGCAAATTAAATAAGTTACCTAAGATAAAAATTAGTTGGTCGTCACCTGTTTACTTTTCTATGGACACAAATATAATTCATCCCATTTTCTCACTTCTACCAAAAAAAAACTTCTGATTAACAAATCGTTTACTCGCTTCAGGGGTCAACAGGTCTAAGACGTCAACTCTCACTAATGACAGAGATCAGGATTTGAATACAGGTTGGGTACATTAAAGATTTTTTTCCCTAAATGGTTTTCCACGCTACCTCCACACACATGTATTATCGAAACAGGTAATAGTACATGAACGAGAGAATATAGAACAGTATTCAGAGTATTGATGACAAAACCAACGGGAAGAGATGGGAGATAACATTAGAATGAACTGTATTATATTTGGAAGGTACAAGAAAGGTGGATAAAAACATATAAAAGGAACAAACACAGTTCACATTTACATTGCTGCCATTGGACAAAGAGGTAATGGCTGCATCTTGAAGAAAATCGATCATTACCGCCAAATCTCCCCAATTTAGGTTTCATTCTATTGGAACTCACAGGAGATAATTGTGAAACGCACAAGACTTCCTAAAATAGGCAACCAAAAAACAAAAGGGAGAAAAAGGAATTTTTTTTAAAGAATGTGAGGCCTTAAATAGGAACATGTTAAAGGACAAACACAGGAAATTGACATTGGATTTGAATATATAATATATATGTCCACTGGCATGTGTGAAATCCAGGCGTTCTCTAAAGTGCCTAGGCTTTTTATATAATACCAGGGTGGTTTTGGCAAAGTATGAGATAAACGAGTTTTGCTGTTGTATTTCATACTTATTTTCAAGTTCTTTGTCTTTTTTGAAGTCCTGGAATATGTTATAAATTTGATTGTATCCAGTTCTGTGTAAGTCTTGCGCTGTTTTCTTGCAGGTTCACCTAATTCCTAGGATTTAAGTTGGTATGTTAGGTTATTTTAGAATAGGGTAGTAAGGTTAAGTTGGGTTAGCTATTGTTCTCGTAATATATGACTCGTTATTCTATAAATTTCCTACGAAAGTATGAAATATAACAGCAAAACTTATTTATTTCATAATTTGCTAAAACCACTTGAAAATTGTATAGAAAGCCTAGCATTTTATAAAATTGAGGTTCACACACATTGCTGTTAACATATATCTTATAAGTAAAACTTCTTTTCACTTTGAGGTAATTGTATTTTATTTGGAAGAAGGTACAGAAAAGGTGGATAGTAACACATTAAAGGAACAAACATAATGGGGGTTTTTACTATGAAAAGGACACAGTTCACACTTAACATTATGCCAATGAATGGACCTGAAAGAGATGGGGGTATAATAGGTGGACCGGATAGAACTAGCTTAAAGAGAGATAGTTGCCATACTTTTATTGTGAGTTTGACAATGAACTTTCGAGTTCCTAATGCCATAGAGTGAGTAAATAAACAGCACTCATCATAAAGAATGATGTGATCCTTAACATTAAGAATTGCCGCAGATATCTAAGTAAATTTTATTGCAAAATTTTGATCAACAGCTTCCATAAAGTCGTAAGAATTAGTTTATTATGTTACTTAACACAGAAAATTTGGTAAAGTTAGTAGCTACTAATGTGTGTGTGAATCAACTTAAAAATAAATAGGTTAGAAAATTTTGGTTAACAAAGAAAAACCATTTACAATTCATGTAGGCTTTATTTTGTCATACATATAATTTGCACTCAAGTGAGCTATATAGAATATACCCTATAAATGCGTTAAAGCGGCATGTTAGATTTAGGTAGTGACCCGTCTTTAATACAAATGTAATTCTCACGCATTAAAGTATATTTTGTGTAGTAACATCTACACTAAGTTTTCCATGACTGATTAAACTAGGGCCCTCTATACTGGAACAAATCGAGGTCGGCTTGCCACTTTACATGGTAAATTGTTTTTATAGTTGTTATTTATGGTGTTCACAAATGCATGTTAACATTATTAGAGAGAACTGCCCTTTGATCTTGTGCTGTTTAAAATGTTTGTTTTTAATAATGCTTTTTTATTTACGGTAAATGAACATCAGCATAGGTTTATCTGTCAAAACCTATATTACCCAACATGCCGCTATAAGGCACAATAATGTGGTACTCTTAACTTAATATGAATTGCTATGAAGAGATTATACATTTAACCATTTAATTTACACTAAAGGTGACTGTAAGAAAAGTTTATTTTTTGTGTGTATTTATGGGGATATATATATATATATTTTTGACTTCTAAGTACGGTTTTAGACCATTGTATAAAAAATTGATATATACAATTCTGAAAATGAACATTAATATTGGTGGCTGTCATGGTAAAAAATCAATAAGCCATTCAAATTGTTTGACATACTAACACAAGACAAAAAGACACATATATGTGAATACATGCAAAAATAAAAAAATTATAATCTATAAATATATTTCTTTTAATAGTGAGTATTTTCCACTATGTGCTTCCAAACTAACAATTTAAAATTATCTTTACAACACTTCAACAACAAAGAGTATTATTGCATAAATACTGCAAAATACAGTATAATATATTAATATATACTATCCCAAAGTATGTTTTTGTTGCAGTTAATTTGTGACCATCACATTTACTACATAGTTACAATAAGTAAAATGTGAAGCAATAAGACATGCACAAATAAAATACATATGTTCAAGCTTAACAAGTTCAGTCAGCACTTTGCCTACAGTTCATAGTTCGACAAAGTTTACCAGCTTGAAATATTTGATTGGTTAAAAGAAAGAAAGAAAATTCTGCGGTGCAGACTTAGTACAGTTTCTGCTATAAATAAAAAATAAGTCTAACCCTAAATCACGTTAAAAAATACCACTTTGTACCTAGGAAACCTTTTCAAAACACTTGCCGACCGCAGATAAATAATTCATCAGACAACACCGTGACGACACTAGATGAAGTATTGTTCTGACTTGACGAAATATTTCACTTTCACCTGAACTCGTAAATTTGGATGCTGTGTTCTGGTACGTGGCTTAGAGTTAATGACTGGTACCTGAAATTAATTAATTAACACATCAACAAAATTAGCCAATATTAGCAAGCACAATGAAATGCATACAAAAATGAATCTCAATTAAATGTATATCAAAACAATTTTAATGAAAATTAGACTTTTTAGTTTAAAAATATGTTTATAACTGTGCTATAATGATGGTATGCGTATTACTAGCGACTCATCCTTATATTTTACTTGTGTAGAGCACAACAACCAAATCTCAGATCATTAATTTATGATTTTTGTGAAAATGTACAAAATCAAAAGATTGTATTTTGGCATGTGGATTATCCACTTCGATTCGATATCAGAAATAATATGTAGGCCTATTAAAAAAAATCAGGCCTAAGCAAATGTCAGGATAAACATTAAAATATATTTTAAATGATCTCTAATGACTCAGCTTATTTCGATCGACTCTTGACATGGTCTACTTTAACATCGACAAGCTCACAGTTAACGAGGCTAGGAAACACTAATATTTTCATTGACACCCAAAAAATAGACATGACAAAAAGCTTAAGATTAAGTTTGTGAGGTCTAACATCTTAGTAAGTCAAAAGTGCATCCGTCTAGTGAGTTAAGAGTCCATGGATCAATTCTTTGGATGAGTGAAAAGTGTACTTTTGTGATAATGAGGTTTCTTTTCTTAGTGACGAGATGGAGAACTAAGAACTGGGTGTTGTGAGTTTTAGAACTGGGCTTTGTGCTGATATAATCAGTTGATTCAGAAAATGGATGTTAACATATTTTAAATAAAAAAAATTGTGAGCCATTGCTTTACAAGCAGCACTAAAATATTTTTAACCTCATACCATTCTGAGCTCCTGTGGTAGTAGTAGCCTTCGATAGTCGCATTAGACTTCTGGAAACATATGTAGTAGAAGCCAGCAAAGGAGGCTCCATTGATGTTTTTGATCGTGTGATCTGGGACCAAGAAGTGCTCTTTCCACCGCATGAACACGTAGTCTGTGGTTTTCAGTGCTTCATAATCAAAACTATCAGAATTGAAAGTCTTGGCATACTGGTAAAACGATCCAAATTTGCTCTGTTCGAAATGAAAAAAAACTCAACATCAAAACTAAAAGTAAAGTAAGAAATAATTGTGGTTTCCTAAATTAAATTTAAAAAATAGGCTACCTCTTAGCCTTTTGGTAATCTACCAATACTGTTCTATAAAAACTGTTAAGATTCCTATGTCCAGGTGTCATTTTTTAATTTAGGGAACATGTCATTATCATAATCATCAAATAATTCCAGCCTGTTGCTGGGTCGTGCCTCCATCTTCTCTTACCTATGTTACTTTACATCCATTACCGTTTCTAACCTATGGTCGGGTCAGTTTTTTATTCAAGCTATAAATATTTTCCACTACCGTCTTGCTAGGCCTGTCGTAGCTAAATCTTTCGGTCATGCGGGAATCGAACCCTGGACCTTAACTCAGTATAGATACACGCTACTGACTGAACCAAGGTGTCAGATACTTCCTCTTAGCTATGTGGATAGTTTAAATGTTTTGGGTAGTTGGAGCAAAGTTTTATCATTCGGTCGTGTAAGCATTTACACTATTTGATGTGATGCCATAAATTTCCATCTAGTTTCAAAATAGGCTACTGGTTCCGCATAGTGAGCATACAGACAAAAGTCAAGCACATAGTATATTTGCATACAGATAGGGTTCGAATCTTAGTGGTGTATATTGAGGGTAGTTTTTCCTCAATGCTTTTCCACTCGCCCTCCCCGCAAATGCGAGCATATTTCCTCTAAACTCGACTATCACCATCCTTTCTCCATTTGTAATTAAATGTGCAAGACTCAGGTACAGGCTGGCCACTCAAACCCTAGAATAAAATACCACCATAATTCAAGTTTTTTTTTTTTTGTGAATAAAATAATTTTCCTGAGCTTTTAAAGGGCTTTTCCTCTGGTTATAAGACCTTGAACAAATTATTTTGAATGCAAATGTTTTGTAAAAGGTGTGTTGAGCGTGCCACCAAAATTTAATACTTGGGCAAGAATTTATTCTAAACGCCTAGATTGGATTCCTAAACAATTCATACTACCTACAATATCAATTATGCCTTAAAACACTTTGAATTACTTCAAGATGGATCTTTGTAAAAAATAAATCCCAACCATCTACTATTGGGTGAATTCCCACGCGCCACCTCAGAGAGGTCCCTCCCTTCCCCCTAAAAAAAAAGTGCCCAGACTACAACTGTAGAATTACTCTTCATTCTCATCAGACTTTTTTTAAGGCATGGATCAGAAAGTAATTCATTATTTCACTTGTATGCTCAGCCATGAGGAGAGAGAGAGAGAGAGAGAGGGGAGGTAAGTCAAACAGTAGCTGTAGGCCTATACAAATGTGTTACACCCTGTGGCAGCAAAACCTTATTTACTAAACTGGAAACATTTTTTAAATTAAACTCCTCTCGAAGCTAAGAAAAATGTTTGGATTTGGATACCCCTAGAAGCTATTTAGAGTGCTCCTTGCCTGCATTTTAATTTAATTCAGAAGCAACTAGAAATGGTTTTCGGCTGAAAATTTTTTAGTGGATTAGATGCCTCTATAAGTTATTTGGAATCATCTACCCCAAACAAATTTATGAAATTTGAATGTCCCTAAAAGCTATTTACAGTGCTCCTCGCTTTTAAATCTCGGAAAGATGCTAAAATTCAAGCACTTTTCTGGGTTTTGTTGCCTGATGCGAAAAATTCAAGCATAATTCCTAGTTTTCGTGATCAGTGACCACCCTGCACGTTGTGAGATGCGAAGCAAAGAAAAGTAGGTCTGGTTGCCATGGTTGTTTACTATTCACCAGCCTAACTTTGCTACATACTCCAGAAAATCCAGCGGCTTGCATGTTGCATTTACCAGATACGAGATTAAATTGGGCTTCATTCAGGGAAACTTGTAATAGGACATACCATTTGTTTCTTTGCTGTCTGTTTATGTGTGTGTGTGTGTTGTGTGTGTGTGTGTGTGTGCGCGCGCGCATGCGCACATACTACAGGGCCAATATATATTCCTTTGGTAAGAAAATTCATTATTAATATTAATGTAATATTAAGCCTACTCTTTCTATTACAATATAATTTTATTTACCCACTTCAGTGGTTGAATCGTCGAGGATTAAACCTAAGAACCGTTAACTTCTAGGCACATTAATTTTATTTCTAAAAAAACCCAAAAATCATAAAATGTATATACAAGCACTACACTCACAAAAATATGAGATATCCAATGATATTAAATTCAAGCTTATTAAAAAAAACTTTAACTTTTAATGAACAATTCAAAGCCAAACACTTTTGAAGTGACGCAAGAGCAAATATCTTGAAAGTATGGTAGACTACTTTACTTGAGAGTTTAGAAGATATCGACTTTTAATGACAATGTATTTTTCTTAAGTGTTCAACTGAAAAGTGCCGCAAGATTGACCAGTCGATTGCAATATACTAATTGCCAATCACTGGTCTAAAGCATTGCCTCATAATAAAATAGATTGCTGATGATGGGGAGATCGAGGTTTGAATCTCGGTCATGTGCACTGAAGAAATGTTTTTTCCCAAATGGTTATTTAGTCTCCTTCCACGCAAATGTGGATATTTACTTCCTCTAGATTCAAACTTCAAAATCCTAAATATATTAACGTGATTAGTTAATATTTGTATAACTCCAACGGTTAGCAAGAAGCTGTGACAAAAAAAATTTGAAAAAATATTACATTTGAGGTTAAGCTGAGAATTTTACTTCATACAACATTTATTAAAACATTAAGACATGAAAATTGATGCTAGCTAAGCTCTTAAGGTCATTTTATTTATAAAATGGCATTTATTTAGTTTGAAAGTGTTTCCATGAGCTTTACTAGGTCATTGTTGGAAACTAGGCCTATAGAGATAAAATACATTTGGCAGGATAAAGCAAAAAAACAAACAATTTCTTACCCAATGTTTTTTGTCCACATCTTCATCCGCATCCCATTTTCTTGTAAGAAAAGGGTATTTTTTGCTTATTATTTCACCATCAAAAAACGTTGTCAATGTCGGGAACTCCTCTGTTAATCCTTTTATTTTTAAGTAACCACACAGGTAGGAGTTCTCCTCATCTACATGCTGAAACAAATAAAATAACCATTTTTATAATAAATATTTGACTGGTAATGAAAAATTGAGGGTCAAGTTGAAACCTAAGTGATTAGTATCTTTATTTTAGAGTAAAAACTAACCTGAAAAACTACTTCAACTTCATAGCTATTTCCTTTTGACTTTTGATGACCCTGAAACTTAGAGCCATTGTACAATAAAGATGGAGTTACACCTGGTTGCTTTGAATTCGCTGGTAGAGGCGGAATAATATTTACTTTCACCGGCATTATTTCATGAAAATAATAATGTTTTTAAAATGTCTTGAACCAAAAAGTTTAAAATTTGACTGACAAACTATATTTCAAGATGGCGGAATTCAAGCCTCGAACCCAAAATGTCTGTTTCTAATATTTGTCTAACCGTATCCTACAATACGATTATAACCTAATATTTTATTTAACTTTATAAAGTTTTGTAAAAAAAAAGGTTGGGTTTATATTAATTCATAACGCAAACTAATTGGGAATAATGAAAAGCACATTGTGTTCAAGAAGTTGAAATACATTATTTTTAATAATATCCTTATAATTATAATCGATACATAATGAAAAGTTTACAAAGCACAAAGTTGATTTTTTTTTCAATGGCACTGAAGATATTTTCTTCAAAAGCCAGGAACATTTGAATTCGATTCACTCCCGATGCTGCTTTCTTGATTTTTCTATAAGTTCAATCCAAGTCTGACCCACATAAGCTAGCCCTAACTCTACACGAATTTCGTCTACGAGATTACTGGGAAGACATATTTTGTTCGTCTCTACACCTACATATTTATATTTAGAAGGAAATTGTACAGCCTTCAGGAACGTGGCAAACCACAGAAAGTGAGGACGGAACCTTGCCCATCAAATAAAGTCGGTATTTCGTGTAGGCGTGTCCGAGCCGAAGGCAGATTATTGTGCAAATAAACTTTCTATTTCCCTTAAATCCTGAAATCATGGTGTAGCTAATTTTGTCCCACATACACCATGGTACCATTTTGCTTTTTGCTGGCATGTGGTCTCCCACCATTCGCTCCATTTAACCTGACTTCTGAGTTTTGCTCTTGGTATAAAGTCGCTATACGGTAGCGGAATTTCCTGTACAATGGAAAGTAAATTTACACTAGATGCCAAACTATCTACTCTCTCATTACCCATTATACCCACGTGACTAGGAATCCATTGGTACCCCAATTCGTAGCCCCTAGCTCGTAGAGAGGCACACTCTTCAAGTATTTGAATTATCAATGGGTGTGATGGAGGGCTTGACAATCCACTTATAGACTCCAATGCACTACGGTAGTCGCATAATGTAAGATAGCAAATAATTCAGCTGTAAATATTGATGCGTCGGATTGTAGTCTATATGTCTGACCATAATTAATACTACTGTCATAGAAGGCCGCACCCACTAGGGCTGGCTCTCCTCCCCTCCTAGCACCGTCTGTAAATATAAGTCAGTATCTACTCCATCTTTCTTTCATAAATCTTACTGCATTTAACTTCTGTTCGAGCGGAAGGGTAACTCTTTTTACTCCTGAATCAGGAATCGATAACACCACTGGTACGTCCCAAAGGGCATCATGTCCCCCGGTGATACACTGTACAGGATACGGAAGAGAAAAAATATAGTGACGCAGTTCATTCAAACCCAAGAAACTATCCACCAGAGATGGGCATGGTATGTTATGGAATAGTCGGATTACTGGGCATGGTATGGTATGGAATAGTCGGATTACTGGTCGCCTTCAGTGTCTGATGAACAATTGCGCACGCATTACCTTCCATAGCTCCCTTGGGCCTAATTCTCCGGGTGCATTAAGCGGAGAGGCATACACTTATCTTGCCAAAAGGAAATGCCACATTTGCTTCGCACGCTTGCTAACAAGTCACTACGTTTTAAAAATGACCATTAAAATTTCCATTATACATCCATTTTATGTTAAGAGATGTTTTCTCTCTTTTTTCAAAACCTTATGGGATAGCGAAGCTTATCCTGTTCACCCTTACCTAGTTATAATCATTTATGGCCCCAAACTTAGAATTTAATATCCTTAATTGTAAAGCCTTGCTTTCTCCCAAAATAATGACGGGTTCATCTCTAATTTTGTTCTTGCTAATTTATATAAATCATGGTTTAGAATAGGACAAATTTTAACATTATAAAATATTAAACCTATGTTTGCCTTAACACTTTTTTAATTTATTTGGGACAGTGTTTCCATGAGCTTTAATAGCTAGTTGTTGGAAACTATACAGATAAAATCACATTTAAGAATACATACAGACTCTCGGATAGGTAAAATCAGTTACGTTGCCTTAATAGAGATGTGTTTAAGGCTTGGTTTATATTCATGCATAATTCATAACTAATAGTGAATAATGTATAGTGTATAGTGCGCAAGAAGTTGAAATACATTATTTTAAATGATGGCGTCTATAATCGATTTATAGTGAATAGTGAAATAGTTCACAGTGCATAAAGTTGATTTAACTTTAACTTTTCTTATACGTTATGCACGAGTTGTAAAACGATATTCTCGCGAGAAAAATCCAGCCAATAGGATTTATGGAAAACATAATTCGATATTTTTCAAATATTATTTTATAAGTTAGAAGTTGGTCGCCATATTGGGCTTTAATTATCGTTAAATAGTTTTATATTGTGATTTTAACTTGAAATGAGTGAAAATGAAAGTGACAATGAATATACGGTTGAATTTACAGAATATGGTTTTGTTTCGGTTGCTTGGGGGAGGAACCCCGCACCTCCTATTAATGTAGTTTTTGTACTTGCCATGGTCACTTGGGAATTTTTATGGTTTAAAACACCAGGAGTTGGAAAATTCATTGTCTAAACCCACATAACCCCCCTCCAAAAATACATTTCGTGCAACGCCCTTGTACTCTAGCCTCATTTCATTCAACTACTAAACCAGATTGTCCTCAAATGAAGATA
The DNA here is from genome assembly GCA_033556935.1 of Timema podura. NCBI lineage: Eukaryota > Metazoa > Arthropoda > Insecta > Phasmatodea > Timematidae > Timema > Timema podura. Next base: position 58,224,121 of record JAVRXN010000003.1, read on the forward strand.
AATAATTCAAACATACTATTAAATATAGAAGGATGGGTTCTATAAAATTCATTTACCCGTGATGATAAAAAGCCAGAAATACAATTCTAGATGGTCTGCCATTAAATGCTAAATATATAAATTCAGATTAATACTATTTAGTAAACAGTACCAATTTTTATCTCTCAGATTATAATACAGCTAGTAAAATTGGCGTGTTAAAGGGAACAATGATATTATATTTGTAAGTATGTAAATTATTTTAAAGACCAATGATTGACATATCCATAGAAGTAGTATCCTTAAAATACCACGCGTGCAAGGAGATCACCTCTCAAACAAATGACAATCGTTATGAATGTCTTATTCACTACGTTGCATTATAAACCTTAGTAATTTTCTTATGAATTGTGCACTATACACTATGCGCTATTCACTATTAGTTATGAGTTATGCATGAATATAAACTAAGCCTTAATAATGTTATGAATTAAATATGTAATTTTATTTTGTCTAAATAATAATAATAATAATAATCTTACATAATTCTGAAAATATCATGTTATACCTTTAAGCTTCACAATTTCGCCACGTCAGTGTTTAATTCATATTCTTTAGCGCAAATAGCGTCTAAATACGATACTTATAGATGTCCACAAAAACAATATAGAATTTCTAAAGCCACACATAACAAATAAAATCATGGCGGACATAAACGATACAAACACTCAATCACCAGAAGAAAATAATATAATCAAAAGAGGTAGTAAACAATGGGTTCGTCTTAATGTTGGTGGCACGTATTTTTTAACTACAAAAACTACACTTTCACGAGATCCTAATTCATTTCTATACAGACTATGTCAAGAGGATTCAGATTTGATATCAGACAGGGTAAGTTTTACTAAAATTTTGAGATGTTCGGTTACGTTTATTGAATTTCTTATCAATTATTGATTGAAGTTTACTTGCGCTTATAAAAATTGTTTCCTTATTTTTCAACAATTTTAGGACGAGACGGGGGCATACTTAATTGATAGAGATCCAACATACTTCAGTCCCATTCTCAACTATTTACGGCACGGAAAACTAGTAATAAACAAAGATTTAGCTGAAGAAGGTAAGTTTATGAATCCATTGCTATTAATTTTCTTGTGTTTGGAATAATTATCGATTTGTTTTAATTGTATTTAAACAGTAAATAGGCTATAATAAACTCAGAGGGAGTGGGAGTCTCGACTCTCTCGACTAATCTTGCTATAGAAGGTAGTCAAAGTATAGTGTATTCTTGCTTTATAGGTGCAGTATTGGAGGTTTTTTTACTGTGCTTTATCAAGGCATGTGTGTAATTTTGAAGAATTGATATTCCTTAACTTTCTTGAAAAGTTAGGTTTGGTAAGCTATCGTACTGCCAATGAAGCACATTATATTCAACTAAACAAAATGTATTTAAATTAAATAAGTGTGATAAATTTTTCTTCTTTAAGTCTCACACACATGTAGCCTGTTATTAGAGAGGTAAACATGTAGCTTCTTAAAACCAGAATTTGTGAGGTAAGTTTAAATGAATAGCCTCTTAAAATTCAGTCGCAAGTTATGCAGCGCTAAAGAGGATTGTACAGTACTTATAATTAAATACATAGACCTACAGATTTTTTCTTTCTAATCATGATATTAATTTTCTATGATTGTTTTTACAAAATAAATAATACCAAAAGATTGATTACAATTCCTATTAAAATATCTTTTAATTAAAAAAAACCCTAAGAAACGGGATAGTGACCGGCCATATTTTATCCCAAACTAGATTTAGGCTACCGGTATAGTTTTTATAAAGGCTCACATTTAAAAATCCATTTTTCAAAGCAAACACGTAACTTTTGCAAATATAGACTCTATGCTCTTGGTTTTTATCTTGTTTACAAAATCTTGAAAATCTTCAAATTAAATAACACAAAGTAAACTCTCACATGTAGGACTATAGATCGCAAAGTGGGAACCTCATAAAGAAATATATTAAACTTCAATTTAAGCGGCATTAATTAATATTTACTATTACACACAGTTCTTACTCTGCCAACTTAACCGAACCCTCCATGCTTAAGTAAATTAAAATGTTGAATAGTATCGATCAGACAAACAATTTCACTATGTATAGGCTATTCCTGCTTGCTTTGATGGCCAAATGGTCTAATGAGCTATTTTTGCATTAGACTGGACTACCGTTGATGGGGAGATTATGGTTCAAATCCTGATCGGGTGTACTGAAAGTGTTTTTTATTATGTTTTCTTGCTCTGCCAACACACAAATGTGACTAGATTTCCTCTAAACTCAACCTTCCTCATCCCTAACATAATAGCCCAAGTAGTAGGCCTACTTATGCGTATAACCCCAACGGGTTGTAAGATGCAGTGATAAATTGCTAACAATAGGTTTTTTCCTGTTGACTCACTCAAATTTTCATAAGAGAACCTTGAATTATTTAGACTTGACTGTATTTATCCAGAAAATTCTCATATGAAGGTTACCATATATTTTTGGTATTTTCAGGTAAGAGTTAACTTGTAATTAATTTCTTGATCATTTAAAAATCATATTGAGAGATTCTTAAAACATTTTTATTTTATGTACGCACTTGAAAACTCCCAATTAATATAATGCTGTGTCACTGAACTTGAAATATCGACAAATGTTGAGTCTCTTTTTGTGTTATTTCTCTCATTTTTTTTGACCATAATTGCCAGGTGTGCTGGAAGAAGCAGAGTTTTACAACATAACCGAGCTAATTCGTTTGGTGAAGGAGCGCATCTGCCATCGGGATATGCGACCGCTGCGGGACTCAAAGAAACACGTTTACAGAGTGTTACAGTGTCATGAGGATGAACTCACACAAATGGTCTCCACAATGTCTGATGGATGGAAGTTTGAGCAGGTTATTATATATAATCTTTTAAATAGTACATTCTTTGTTCATTATTTTTTTTTTTTTAAGAGCCCTGTATGTTGGAGTCACTAATTTCAAATTATATATAGTAGCTATAAAAATACAGCTCTGAGGCTGTTATGCAGTCCTACATAAAGACATGTCCAGAGTTCAAAACTCTCTCACTACAGTTTTCAAATATCTTATTTATCAAATTGTTTTGAAGCAAACACTATATTATTTAATATTCTCTAGTGGATTATAGTCGACCTCGGTAATCTTGGGGATAAAGTGTTCGCTTCAGCATCCGATGTTTGTGGGTTCAAACCCATTCAAGGTTGAGGAATTTTTACTGAGCGATTAAAATCCATAGCACAACTTCCTCTGGAAAAGAAGTAAAGCCGTCAGTCCGATGTCAATTGTGGCATGTAAAAGAACCTTGGAAGCTCTGTGAAAATAACTTTCCTAGCAAAATTGATAGGCCCTTTCGCGCTCACTCATAGAAATTCAGTGTGGAAGACAGCGGGGGAACCACCACATTTTATGAACTCCCCTAGTACATGGGGTTTCTACCAGATGGTGCAGGCAGCACTAACTAGCCAAAGGGCGGAGTGCATGCCCAGCTACGGATGGATAGAAATCACATCAAGCCAACCTCCAGATGTTGACTCAAAGAAGAATAAGCGAATAATAGATGGTTGAGCAGTTACCTTCTATGTTTTATTATAACAAATTGAATAATTACTAAACTCATTCTTATTTTTAGAGTAAAACCATTTATGAACCAAATTATTATGGATTTACTAACTTACCTGCTTACTTATTGTAACCACCCCTTGGTCCCCTCGTGATTACCCCCTTATCCTATCTATTATCTTGTCAGGATGGGCTGAGACAAGGGTTGTAGAGGAAGGTCACTTGATCGATGATTGTAAGACTGACTAGTTGCTAGTATGGGTTTTATTAGTAACGAGTTGAGTGTACAAATAGGTGTCTCGTCTACAGAATTAGGTTTGGGCATGATTGGGTGTTTGAGAAGGCGACAAACAGTTTGTATGGTCGAGATTACCCTATTTATTTGTCTTAGAGTTGTGGGTGGTATCCCATTAGTCACTTCTAACCTCCGATAGTGCTACTCATGGCACACGCTACGCCACTTCTTACACATATATGGCAACTGCCTGAAACCAATTGACTACAACACTAACACGCTATGACAACTGTCAATGACCTACTTTCATCACCAACTGTCCATACTACAGTCACAAACACTGTATTAACAACTGTATAACCATGGCACTCAAGGCACGCTGTTGCTGAATGCGCCCCTCTTCACAACTGTTGACAGCCAACTGTCTAGATCTCTGCTCTAGGATGTCTAGAATCTAGTTTGCACCTTCTTGAACTTCACTTCCATTTCCGTCAAGGTGACCAACCTGGAGGCATCTGTGTCTCACCACACTATCACACACATGGATCAGCAGCTCACACAGAGTCACATTTGACTTAGCTACTTTAACTTACGCTGGAGCTATGTGTTTGTACAGCCGGATATGGCTCAGGTCATTGCCACTGACACTGGTATCAGACATACGGTCAAAAAGACCTTTACAGTATGGATACAAATCAAGTTGAATTCACTGTAACTCTCTTGAGAGCATTACATTACTTACTTACTCTATGGTGCTAGGAACTCGAAAGTTAAAGTTCTACGATTCTTGTAGGAAAAGGAAAGTGATACTGTTTTCTGTACAAACAGTACTCACAAAGTAGATACTCATTTCCACTAAACGGGACGTAAGAAACCATCTTCTTGCTAACCATTTCAAGTACAATAAATCCTTGGATTGCGAGTAACTTGGTTTGCGAGTGTTTTGTAAGACGAGCAAAAATTTTCAATAAATTTTAACTTGATAAACGAGCGAAATCTTGCAATACGAGTAGTACTACGGTTACGCTTTGTCTGCCGAGCAATGTCATTGGATAGGTTCTTTGTTAAAGTCGCACAAAAAGAAAAATATTCCAGTGAGCCAACATATAGCAGTGATTCCGTTAGTGACAGTGAAAGTCGTCCTAAACAATAACCCACCTCCTCCTCTCATCTCTCTCGTCCACCTCACACCAGCCACCATTAAATTTAATTAATAAATTTGATTACAGTACAGTTACATTTAAATAACGAAAATAAAAAAGGTATTAATCATTTTTAGATTAAATATTTTTGGGTTGTGGGACGAATCATCTGAGTTTCCATTATTTCTTATGGGGGAAATTCGCTTTGATATACGAGTGCTTTGTATTACGAACACGTTTACGAAACGAATTATGCTCGCAATCCAAGGTTTTACTGTAAATACTTGACATTTACATGAATAGGTCTTTCTCCAGAAACACTATTTGCTTGATGAACTGAAACACTTTTAAATACTAGCATAAAGTATAAATTATTCCACTCACGAGTTGCACAAGCTACCAATTTTTCATATACATACATTTTGGAATGTTCATTTTCTTTAATTATCCTCATGCCTGCTTTTGTGACAGCTCCCTCGTAAAATGAGCTTATTTTCAAATCTGGAACATTTATTTAGTGTGTTTGAGTGTACTTTCTTCCTTCTTTGGATTGGTCCTTCCACTCTTCCCATGAGGCAGCTTGTAACGTGTGCACGCGCATGCCTAGTCTGACAGGGCCGCTCGGTTCTTTTGGTTGTGAGTCGTACTTGATATTTGTACAGGTTTTATTAATAGCATTGAAAGAACCTTACTGCGAGTGGTTGGGTGATGTGTGGGGCCCTAAGCCGAGTAGTTATGTTTGAATGTATGACTGGAGCTACCGAACCTTGTTCAATAGGATTCCATTTTGCAGTGCAGCGCCGTCAAACCTGATGGGAAAATAGATCATTTAAGTGCAGCAGTGGTAAATTGCCACATCTCCCCCTTTCTTTCTTATCCATTCACTACATGTTCATTAAGCAGAGGTGCAGACAACAATCACTATTGTCGGTCACTGGACTTTATACATTCAGACAATCAGTTATTGTTGGCGCACATAGAATCTTATTCAAGTAAGAACCATACCACTCGTCTCCTATTAATATTTTGCGTTATACTTCACCTTTACCTAGGACTGAAAGGGATTCATAGTTACCAATCATTAGCCTACTTTAGTTTCGTGGCTCACCTCCTGTAAGTTTGTAAAATACTCTATGCTGTGAGTCATGTGTGCCTTAGCGCCAGTTGTAGCACTTCAATTTGGATTTCCAATCTTATCGATTCCTACGCTTCTGACTTCATTTATTTTGATTGAATATGAGTTGTTCGCACATCATAGGTTGGTTTCCTTATCCAATAAACAGACCCTGAGATTCGGTATTGTTTGCCTATTTAATTCCACCGAGAGCCACACTTGGCAAAAATTCTTATATTTAAAAAAACTGCTAATTATTTTAGTCATAATTGCTGTGTCACAATTTCATCGCCATACTTTAGTTAATGCGTGAGATTTTCACCTGTTCCAATGTGCTGTACATAGTGTCGTTTTACACTCATTTTATTTTGATGAAATCTTTCGTGAGCCAACATTTTGTTTGTTTCAAATTTTTGTTCATAGGTTGAATAAGGTATGTTTGGTATTTCATTGGAAGACTAACAATTTTTTATCAGGGTTATTTGAGAAAAATCCATGGCTGATGTCAAGATGAACATGGCCATTGCATTTATGCAGCTTTTGCTGGACCGTCAGCCTCAGGTTTTACCTCACGTCTTTTCACAAAATTTCCAAAAATATTGTACATGGACTGGTGTGTTCAAATTTTGTCCGCTGTTTAGATATTTGTGTATATTTGTGTATATTTGTGTGTGTATATATATATATATATATTTGTGTGTATATATATATATATATATATATATGCGCATCTCTAGCAGTGCCCACATCCATTATTGGGAAGAGCTAAAGTTATTTTGCTGGGAAAATTTAAACTGTTCGTTATAAAGAAGAATCCGCTAATCAAATATGTTTGTCAAGGGCAATTTCATTGTATATATTTTATAAATTCAAATGACAAAACATTAAACTCCTATATTGATATTTGTTTATTTCTAGCTTATCAACATTGGTTCTCAATACAACTATGGAAATGAAGATCATGCGGAGTTCCTCTGCGTTGTTTCTCGAGAATATGGTACATCCTTGAACTCGAAAGAAACTGAACCAACAGACAGAGCAAAGGTTGGTGACTCTAAAACTATTTTAAGATGATTTTACTGCATGCTTTCCACGTCTTTCTACCTCTCCAGACTATATACATTTAACATTAGTGGGTAAGGTTGAGTAAAATAAAGTTTGGAGGAAATGTAATCACATTTGTCTGGAGAAAGAGGGGGAAACGATTTAAGAGAAAACACTTTCAATAAACTCGTTCAGGATTCGAACCCCTGACCTCTCCACGACGACTGGAGTAAATTAATTCAGAGTGCCGCCACACTGGCTCAAGTCAGATTCTGGTTTTAACTGGTTTTTGACTTGTGTAAAGTCTAAAGATTTAAAATAATAATGCAAATACCTGCATGGATATGCACACAGACTTAACATCAAACTCATTTAGGGTGGTTTACTATTGACAGAGAGGTCAGGGTTTAAATCATAGAAACATTTACTGGAGGTGCTTTTTCTTAAATGTTTTCCCACTCTCTCACTACACAAATGTAGATACAGTTCCTCTCAATTATATTTACCTCATCCCTACCCCATTAGTGTAGCTAAATGTGGATGACCTGCATGAGTAGTAAGAGCCATTGCTGGAAGAAAAAACAATTCAACAACAACAAAAAATTTGTTGTTTGTTTTACCTTTTTTTATATACAAGGCTCAATTTAAACCATTTGTGGCTGGCTTCTTATTATCTAATATATGTCCATTTTAAACTCGTGAGCTAGATAAATAATAAGTTAAACGTTTGATTGAAGAACATGCATCTTATGCAAAATTAAAATTTACTGGCAAATTAAAATCTGAATCATAAAATATGGTATTATATTTGTAAGGGGAACTCCCCTTTAGAAGGGGATTTCACAGGAAATGGTTCATTACTAATTAGGTTAATTCACATAAATTAAAAACCATTGCAACTATTGATTTGTTTGTAATAATTTAATTTGGAATGTTTTTATTGTTTTATATTTTGCACTTTCTGTAAAATTTTGCTTACCGAAAATAGCCTGACTTGATAAAATTATGTGGTGAACATTCAATAAAGCCTTTCTAACGTTTATCTCATATAATTTGTTTTCCAGGTCCTGCAACAAAAAGGCTCTCGAATGTGAAAACAAAGGAAAGTTAGGTGTGCAGAAGTTTGTTAGAAAGTTAACATTTTGGATCTGGCTCTGCAGAAGCTTACACCATGAAAAGAAGAGTTAAACATAATTTAAGAGTTGTAATGAAAAGTAATCTTAACTGGTGTAGCGGACGGTTTTAGCCCGTAGCAGGGCTTAACAAGAGCTTAGAGCTTGCTTGCGGCTGTTTTAGGACGCGGTCACGTCAAGATCAATCTACAGACTGGCAAAACTTTCATAGTTTTTGAGTGAAGTTAAGATCTTCACTTTGTTCGACTGAAGTTAACATTAATCTCGTGTCTTGTCTTTTCCTTGCTCCAGTAGACACAATATGTTTTGTGTGTTTTTTTTTTTTTCAATATTGCATCATTTTTGTCATGTTCTACAGACACGTTTTGTCATTTTATGTACCTTTATGTGATCATTGAAAACAAAAGAAGAATGAAGCTGCCTAAGTTTCTTCTTTTGCCATGCTCATTTTTTTAAATGAATTATTGTATTAGATTTTTTAATTACATTGTCTGTAACTTAAAATTATAAAAATAATTTCCATTCACAGTCATTTTGTCTCTTTCTGACAGTTAAAAGTTCCTAAAAACAGCTCTAGATTTATTCATCTTACAGATATGCCAAGTCATTCTTGATGTAAAGTGACTTTAATTGTAAAATTGACAAAACATTTGCAACATGGATGAATAGATAACAATTTTTGAGTAACTTTTGAAATATCAGAAAAGGCCCAAGTTAGTGTGAACCAACAATAATTACTCTGTTATTAATTAGGCATGATCACCAAGTATGTTTTGTACAAATTGTTTTGTGTAAAGAATACTCATGTTAAAAAATAAGTTATTCAAGAGTTTCTTATTCCAATTTTTGTTGCAAGACCTTTCAAATATTTCTGAAGTGTCGGTATGTAACATTCGTACTGTAGATAGAACTCATGTGTTATTCTAGATAAACAAAAAAATGTTAAAGTGCATACAGTAGAACAATAATTTAAAAAAAGACATGTGTGTGTGTGTGTGTGTATTGTTTTGTAAATAGTTTGACTGTTTTCATGAAAACATGTTTGATCATGATCATAATCATGAAATGCGAGTACAGCAGAGTCTCAATAATCCGACCTAAACGGGACCGATAGGTGGTCATATTACCAAAAGGTCTGATCTGATAATACGGAAACAGGTGAAGGAGGAGGGAGAACAGTAGAGAATCTAATCTAAATTACTGTAAATATAAGTGTAGAATAGGTATGAATTAGGGTTTGTTAGTAATTATTCTCTCTAAGGCTTGAAGTTTTTCTTCAATTGAAATAAACACTTTTTTTTCTATTTTCACTTGCCATATTTCTCACACAGTAAAATTACATTAATGGGAAAATGCAAAACTCACTGACAGTATAAACGAGTACAGTGCAAACGTTCACTAAGGCGGGCGAACAGAGCTACAGCCACTGAGGTGTGTGACTCACTCACTCACTAGCAAAGAAACATTGGTAGGGGGAATATAATATACATGCAGATATTGCACGTCATGAGGCTATGTCGGATTATCTAGACTCTACTGTACTAAGAATATTTAAAGTTCTAGCCAAGTTTTAGCTTTTCAAAATTGACTTGAAAGGATTACAAGTTTATCTTAAAATGTTTTAATTCTAATCTAGTTGAGTTTTAACCCAATCCCTGGCAAATGTGTAGCAGCGCTACCTCTGTAGGTTTGCCAGCCATTTTTCTACTAGTACAGTAGACTCTTGATTTTCCAGGGTCATTTGAGTTGAGAGGAAGCACGGATAATAGAAATCACGGATAATACCAAAAAAATCCCTTTTTCTTGTATATACATTATATACTTAATGAATTAATGAAAAGTAATTTATTCATTTGTTTTTCCTTTGAGGGTTGTACTAATTGTAGTTAATTTTCAGTGCATGCATGCAGTGTTAGTAAAGTGTCATCCTGTTTCTCCAAATTTGCCAGCCTTCAGTGCCTTGGCTACGGACTAGCTTTTATCACCTGAGATAAGCACTGTCTCTCCTTTCTCTACCTTCCCATCTATTTCGCTAGTCTCAGCAGCGTCTGTACGACCTTGAGCATGTGGTACTATTTCCTTGTCTCTGTTTGTCTCACTGGGTGGCAATAACTTTAGAATGCATTCAGACGGTGGTGTATTGTTTGTGACATATTTAAATATAGCCAAAGTTAAGCCGCAAACTGGTTGATTCGCCCCCGGTAAATCGAGAGTCTACTGTATACACTTGCCAAACAAATATTTTTGCTAATTTATTACTTTATTCATGGTCATAGTATCCTACTGAACTGGTAGCTCCATCCATCAGCTTCAATATGAAGTATTCAGACTGGTTAAAAATACAGCAGTTCATTGATAGATATCATTACAGATAGATGGTATTACAACAACTTATTGCAATGAAACGTCAATTCATGACTGTGCAAGATAACGTTTGGTCAAACAGACGTTCATTACCTGCGCCAGGGAAAGTGTTAAGATATTTTTTCATTACAGACAGTCCCTCAATCTTTGCTTCTTTTTTTTTTTAATATAACTTCCACACAGCTATATTAAAATATTTGTTAAAAATCCAGAACTGTAAGATCAAAATAATAAAAAAAAAATTTTTTTTACAAAAATGTATCAGTCTCAAGAATACATGTTTGTGTTTTTAATTATTACTTCTTTATTTATTATAAGGTACAGGAAAGATTAATAGAAAAACAAAAGGGAACGGAATTTAACATTGAATCACTTGTAGTATTACGTTTGGTCTACATTTCTTGAACTCGACTAAATATCTATGTTTTATTCAAACTAAACTTGAAGAGAAAAATGCATACTCACTTACTCTTTGAAACTTTATGAAAGTATATAAATATTTTTTTATAGCATGAAGCTATTAACAAGCTAAACAATCACCCTTTAGCCAAATTCAGGCCACTAATTTTTTTTACACGTTTTAGATGGGGCTCTGAGAATACTTTTGACTTCGAGTCGACCCTACTCGAATTTAGGCTTGCAATTTCGAGCTCCTTGAAAAAGATTCTCTCTTTACCTTGCATTATGAATGACTAAATGTTTACTTTTCTTTCTACTTGTTGGGATATGTTTTGTACTAATTAAGTGTGAAGGTATAGTGGTGGGGGAAGAACCTGAAAAAGAGACTATTGTCGGTCAGATGGCCATTTAAATGTCAAGGTCAACAACTGAATGAACTGGATTTTTAATAAAAGGAAGATATTGTGAGGCGGATATAAAAAATAAATATCTCTATGAATTTTAGAATACTAATATCTTGGTGCAAGATTATATCAACTAAAAATTAATGTGAAAGCAAACTATGTACATCTTAAAGACATGCACCTAATCACGCTGTTCGTTTACGGGGTAGGCGAGAAAATGTGCATACAGCTCAAAAATCAACTACTCCGTGCTTAATCCATACTTACCAACTTCCTCCACACTTTCCTATCTTTGCATACGCCCTTCACTTCAACAACATACATGCTCTTTTATTCTTAAAACTCTTAATGTTTCTCTTTTTCATACATTTGTTTACAACATTTAGCCACGTCTTAGATGGCCAACCCCTTCCTTTTGATCAACACACTCTACCTTCATATATTTACTTCCTCATTCGATCCACACTCATCCTCTCAACATGCTCAAACCAGCGTAAGACACTTCTTTCACATGGACCTATTGGATTCCCTTTCTAACCGCACTCCATTGGTACCCATTCATTACTGATTCTGTCCATACGAGTTTTTCTACAGATATTTCATTCCAACCGCAATTTACCATGCTCTTTTGTTTCTCCTGACAAACCCACACTTCACATCCATGAAACATAGTTGGCGTGAACACATTTTAATGCCGGATCACGATCAACTTAAACTTAACTTAACGTAACTTAACGTAAAGAACCTCCTTGTGTGTTTAAATGGAAGTGATCACGATGCACTTAACATAAGAGATGTCCTGGGAGGTCTTTTACTTTACTTTACGTTACTTGAAGGGTATCACGTGATCTAGCCAGCCAATCATTATGCGAGTGACGTCAACAGGCTATTTAGTAACTCATTTGTTGGTATTATGACTAATGTTTACTCTTTAGCGTAAGTTCTAGTGATCAGACATTGAAACAAAATAATTACACTAAAATAGGAAAGGTAAATTAATCAAAAAAAAATTTGTTAATAGATATTTACTATATCGAATGAAAACTATAAACATTCACAGATCATCACTGTAAAACTAGTACAAATCACAGATCATACTCTAGAATGAAGATGTTTGGCTTGAGTTGTTACGTTAAGTTACGTGAATCGTGATCACACATACGTTAAGTTAACTTTAAGTTAACGTTATGTTAAGTTACATTAAGTTAACGCTAAGTTGATCGTGATCCCGGCATTATATACTGCCATCTTTGCCTCTTTCGATACTACTTCATTCTTTGCATCAGTTCACATTTGTTTGCAGTCACCCATCTGTAAATATCACCATTTATTCTTTTATGTTTACAAAACATTCTGCCCAGATACACAAAATAATTCACTTGTTTGAACAGTTTTCCATTCATACCACGCTGACAATCTTAAAATTTAATACTCTAATTTATCTCTCTGGTAAGATGCCAGCACCAAGTGAACAGCTGCACTCCGGATGGACAGGGAATAATAGGGTTATTTATTTAAATGATATTGATGAATCTTCACATTCAAACAAATTTTCATGATTGCTTTCCCCTACACTCCTTAATAACATTAGATTAAATCACGATTGCATTTTTAGTTATAACTATTTTAAGTAAATTAAGCAATTTTAGATTTTAAAACTTTTTTTAATAAATGTTTTATTTCATAAAAAGGAAAAAACATATTTAATTTGTATTTACACTATTTAAGTTTTAAAATAATTTATTTATTCAACTCAAGTTCGACTTTGCTTGAGATCAACTCCGATCAAAAAACTCGAGCTCACAGACCCCTACAACTAATAAATCCACTTCTATGTATTCATACACCAAGGGATGTGTTCTGTAGTTTCGACAGCTCTATAGGCAAATATAGTGACTTTGTCAATGTTGGTAAATACATTTATTTTGTATGTCCTCTAAATGTGTCTTTGGTTTTAAAAAAAAGCATTTGGAACCTGGCACAACAGACTGTCACTAGGGAAGCTTTTGTTCGGTCTTTGATTTACTTAAAGATTTGTATGTACTAGTCCTAAATATCACTATTTTTAATCAAAGATTTATGTTTATAATAATGCCAGAGAAAAACTTATAAACATGAAAGAGATATGATATTCATAATATTTCCCTTGCAACAATTTATTTGTGCCAGCCAAAAAAGTATCAAGAACAATTCATTATAATTACAGTATCTAGTCATTTTTTTTAATGCGCTAAAGGTAAAGTAGAAATGTTGCAAGCAAATAATCAATGTTCTATGGCCTAAACTTAGAAAATAAATAAACGTTACATTAGTTTATGTAGATTAAAGTAATATTTAAGATAAAGTACAATGGAGACTTTAGAGTTCACTAATTGGATAATAATAGTGCTTGATCAAGATAAAAGTTCATATAAGATAGAAAAATGATGAACATTACTGCTATACTATCTAATTTATTGTATAACTTTGTGCAGAATCTGGTCGAAACTTGTGGAAAATGACTCATTTCTCAACTGAACTTGACAGTCATAAGATTACAAATACCTACTGTAGTTTATTAGTTTTAAAAGTTTTCAAGTTTGTTCAACTGAAACCAATCATATATTATCAACCTGTTTAAATCATAAACCAGTATTACCATCAGGAATCAGTTTCACTCAGTATTAATCAGCAATAACCTGTAATATAAGTACTAAGTTTTAACATGTTGATTGTGTTCAACCAGTCTCAAGCATAATCAATGTAATTAAACTCTTTTAAATCAGTTTCAACAAGTTAGCCAGTCATTTTCCACCAGTATTAAATTGCAATCCTGTTAAAATCAGTTTCTACAGGGTAGTTTGCCATGTTCCACCAGTTTCTAGAAGGCAACCATGTTTAAATCACTTTCAGCCAGGTGAACCATCTCCAGCCAATCTTTACCATCATCAACCAGTTATGTAATGAAACACTTTTAATCAGTTACAATTTTGTAACATTGTCATTGTCAAACAAAATTGGTAGTTGGTTGGAATATATATAAATAAACCTGATTGCTGAAACTGATCAAGATGGTTTGCTTGTCTGAATGAGTGTTTATGGTTAATACTGGTTAAACATGGCCACCATGTAAAATTAATCAAACTCCTTGATCACATGACTGGTTGTTGTTGTTGAATATTGGTTAAACATTTTAATCGTATGTTGAAACTAGTTTAAAAACCTAACCAGTTTTTAACCAGAATCTGCAGGGCCTGGATTCACTAACGAGAGCAAATAGTTGCGCTGGCGCAAGTTTGAAAGATGTGCCCAAATCCCTCCCTATTCACTAAAAGAAGCAGGCGCAATTTGAGAGCAAAGTTGCGCCTTTTATTTGCCACCACTCAAGAGTAGGCGCAACTATTAAAATCATGATTGTCACTTCAACAAATTTAAATAGCATATTACTGTTATGGCTTAGAATACAATAATTAGTTAACTGTACTGCAATTAATAATAAAGAAATTAAAATAACATACGTCTGTCAAGCACAAAATTTGTTTCAATTTAAATAGTGGTAACAAAGTAATTACTTACCTTTTATTGTTGAAATTTTACATTCAAACAATGCAATGGCATTTCTTGCATTATTACCAAACAAAATTACGAACTGTGTAATCTTTGTCTAGAGCCAAAGAGATTTGTATTCCTCCAAGTCCAAATACATCTCGTCAATAAATATGGCAGTTATAGATTTAAAATCAGTTTTAAAGTTTCTATAAATGTTTTATTAACGGAACTTAAGCTTTAAACTATTAATATAAATAAATAAATACAAAATAGTGTACTAATATTGTTTTTGTAAAGCATCCAGAAAGAGGTTGCTTCTAATTTTATTGCTAGTGTACAAGCAAAATGTTTAGAAATCTTTGTATTTTCTATCATTTTCATTAGAGATTTAAAATAACTGACTTTGAAAGTAAATTCTTCACAACGATTGGTCGAAAAGAGCTCAATTGATGTCGTTTATGGTGATGTCACCATAATCTTGCCACCAGTTTGCGCCTTGTTTAGTGAATACGGAAATAGGACAAATAATAAGGCGCATCTTTGGGAGTATCTTGGGTGCAAAGTTGCGCCATTTTTAGACTTGCGCCGGAGCAGAATTGCACTCGTTAGTGAATCCAGACCCAGAAGGGTAGCTATGAAATGCATTGTTGAGTCAAATCAGGCCTAAATTCAATCAACTTAAATATTTGATGTTATTCAAACACATTAATAAAGAATAGTTCAACTTGATTTGCAAATAATTTATTCATTAATTTAAAAATCAATACACTGAAATTAACATTTGGAATGGATCAAATGTTATTGACAACTGTTAAAAGTATTTAATGGAGGGAAAGGATACAGGAAAATTGAACCCAGATCCTTTAGTCAGGTACGCCAACATACAAGTTAGCTATCCAGGATTGTACACCATGTTTAACCTGAAAGCTAGCAGTCTTCCTTACAATGACTGATTCTATTACGGCCCTATCTTTGAAGCTGTATCATTATAAACTATCAAGGTAAGCTTTCTACCTTTCAGGGTAAACACAGGATACATAATGTACTAATAGATGCGGCACCAAGAAAAACTAAACATGATTATTTGAATTTGGAAGAAAGTACAGGAAAGGTAGATAGAAACATTTAAAAGAAAGGAACAAAATGTCTTTTACAATGAAAAGAACACAATACAGACTTTTTTTAATACCTTCTTCCAAATATAATACAATTACCTCATAACCCGTCTTGGTGACATAGTTAAAGCACTAGTTTTGTGTTGAGCTAGACTGTCGAGGACAGGGCGATCGAGATTTAAATTTCAGTAGGGTGAACTTGGGGTGTTTTTTCTTAAATGGTTTTCCACTCTGCCTCCACACTTATTCCTCTAAATTCAACTTTCCCAATTCCTAACCCATTAGCTTAATTAGTACTTAAGTGTATAACCCGAATGGGTAGTAAGACGCGGTGCTAAAAAATGCATAAATGATTACCTCATAAAGTGAAAAGAGGCTTTCCTTGTACAAAGATCCATGATTATTTGAAGTCATTTAGAAATGTTTTTGCCTGTGTATATGGAATGTCATTTAAGTGATTTTATTTTTGCTCTGTAGACTACGATACAGATTGTACAAATAAATTTAATGTCATAAAACAATTAAAACACTTTAAAAATAATAACCTCTTCATAGTATTTTTATATGAATTTTTTAATGAACATTTCAATTAGTGATGGGCTCAATCGAGTAAAAATAATCGAGTAACTCGATTGTGTTGTGTAATCGGGAGTACTCGATTCTTGCGGTATTACTCGAGTAACTTTACTCGGACCGTGTTATTCTTTTATTTTCTCTTTTCTTACCAGATAAGTAAGAATCGACCTTATTGGCTAGACTGTTTACCACGCTATTTCCATTTAAAAGGTATATTCCCTTAGAGCTCATTTTACATCAACAGTTTCTGCTGCCACGCAAAAATGACCCTTTATGGTTTAAACGTTGCACATGCATTCTCAATGCAAATTGCTCGCAGATGTAAAGTACACAATCGAAAAGCATGCTACTAGCTAAGCGTATCACATTTCCGATTCTTTTCAAAAGTATACTCCATTCACGGTAGGAATTACTCTCTGAAAGGTCTTTTTTCCTACCAATATCCTACTATATAATAGCTTTCTGGTAAGAAAAAAGGCCTTTCAGAAAACAATTCCTACGTTGAACAGACTTTACTCGATGAAAGTTACTCGATTCTTTTTACTCGGCACCTCGGCAGTCTTATTTTCACAATCGCATTGACGAAACTAGTTTTTGTCTTTCTTAATTATTTTAATTTCTCCTTAGTAAAATATGATTATTTATAAATTGAAACTAATTAGAGTAAGATACAAAACAAAAAAAACAGTAAAAATTGTTTTCACTCTTAAAAAGGTACAATAATTATCAATTTCTTTAACATGAATGTTTAAATAAAAGTTTATTTTATTAAAAAGAGCACAAAACAATTTTTATTTGTGAGACATTTCTTAAAACGCATACTTTCATATCGACTGTAGATGTAAAGTGAAACATGAAAATAAGGGGGTGGAGGTCAGTGTCAAGTGCCTTCTACAGGAAGAGATTATGGACTTGTTATTAGTATCGAATTCCATTGTAAGACTTCCGAGTAATATTGTCCAACCGATTGCCACGGGACGATTCGAGTAATTACTCGATTCTTAGAATTACTCGATTGTGCCCATCACTAATTTCAATATACATACAGTAGTGTCTCGGAAACTCGATAACTTGACATTCCATGTTGACACGAGCACATGCACACAGTTGTTGGCGCTAGTAATCACAATCCAAGGTCATTCAACTGTATAATCTCTCAGTTCGTTTGTGTAACTCGAGTGGAACAGTGGTGTTTTTACAAGTGCTGTGTTTGTTAGTTTTCCAATTCAATAACGTGTTATTTGAATCAATACAATATTATATGTACAGTACTGTACTGCATTTCTGTATATTACACACATGTACAGTATATACACCATTATATTAAGAATATATATTGTACTGTACATATGTTACTGTACCGTACCAAACTACAGTACAATACAACTGTACATATAATATTCGATGTACTGTGATTCATCCTAGTTTAGTAAACATGCATCTTATGCAAGTTCATTCATAAAACTCAACATTTCAATAACTCGACACCATCTCATTCCACATTAGTTCGAGTTTCTGACACACTACTTTATATATTTTTAGCAGCGCGTTTTAATATCCAGTAGGGTTGTACACCAGGCCCACACGATTAACACGCAAAAACGGGGATGTGACATAAGTATACAACTACTTACACCCATCTTATACCTCATAGTCTCACATAATACTTAATTGAAATACCTACTCTTTTATTACTTGATGACACATACATGGCCACTCGCATGATACTGGCTGATGGTAATGTGGCCTCTTAAGATGGGGTGCTAGTGAGCGCGAATTTAGTGAGCTTATTTTGCAGTTTTTATAGCATAAACATTTTTTGGCCAAAATAAATCAAATTTTTCTTCTATAGAAATATAGAGTTTAGCTTTCTGCACGTGCTAATCTCAATAATTTTTGAATATCTGGCATGAGCATGGTGGCATTTGGTGACAAACTTTTTAAATGAATAGAAAAAGTTGTCATTAAATTCCAGGACACATCTGACAGATATTCAAGAACTGTTGAAATTAGCATGTGCAGAAAACTAAACTATATGTTTACATGGCTGAAATTTTCAAGCTGTCATCTGCATACCATTGTGAAAGAGAGAAGTAAACTTTCGGGTATCTCTTTCTCTTTTACACTCATATGAAGCATTTTGACATCATTCATTAATTTGATTGAATATATTAGATACATCACAGTATGGCCTCAAGCAGGCACCCAGAGAATGGAACAAGTGCCTTGACAGTTTTCTTAAATCACTTTGTTTTCAACCAGTGCAGAATGATCCATGTCTGTCCCTACATGTTGTTGGTGATAACAAGGCCTACATACTGATTTTTGTCGACGATTTGATTATCAGCAGTACTCACATACAACCTCTTGAGAAGATCAAAGCCACACTTCAAGCTAGATTTGACATGAATGATCTGGGTAACTTACACTTTTTTCTCGGAATAAAAATTGAGAAAAGGAACGATGGTATATATCTTAGTCAGCCATCTTATATCAAAATACTTTTATGGAAAATTGCAAAATAGCTAAAACGCCAATGGAGACCAAACCCCCTATTGTTGATGGAGGATCAACCTCTGTAATTGACATCAAGTCATACAAAGAGCTCATAGTCAGTTTGATGCACTTAATGTTATGTACCAGACCTGACCTGTTATTATTTCAGCAGGTTTAAAAGCTGTGCAACTAACACTCACTGGGAGTCATTGAAGCGCATTCTTCACTATTTACAAGGAACTTCACAACTAGCTCTGCACTTTACTAAAGAAGAAGGGACACCCCTAATCGCATATGTTGATGCAGATTGAGCCAACGATTCCTGTCGTAAGTCAACATCTGGATTTCTTCTGAAAGTTTCTGGGTCAACTGTATGTTGGACAATTAGAAAGCAGCCCACTATTGCCTTGAGTACCTGTGAGGCAGAATTCATTTCACTTGCCAATGCCTGTACTAATGTCCTGTGGCTACGCAGTCTACTAGTGGAGCTAGGAATCAACCCCGAAGTGCCCACCATATATGAGGAGCTTATTTTCAAAACGGCTCTTGTCCGTTTTCCTAAATTTATAGGAAATTGAAAAAAATATTTAGATTTAAAATTTGAACTCATCATTTCCTGAATATTTTTAAGGGATTTATTATACTATCAGGTGGGTCTCCCCTTAATATTAACACTTTAAAACTAACACTTTTTTATAATTAAATAAATTAAATTGGACAAGGGACGTTCTGAAACTAAAGTATGGACAAGAGACATTTTGAAAATAAAAACAATGGACAATAGACTATTTGTTTTAAAATTCGTATCTAAACCTATTTTTGCAATGAAAGTAACTTTTATTTTCCAAATGAAGTAATAATAAAATAATAATTGCTAAATTAGAACATAGTATGAACAGAAAAAAGTGTTTTGTATCTTATAAAAACATCATAGAAAAACATTATAAATTAAATTAATGTCTATTCTCTGTTATTAAAAAAGAAAAATATTCTTAAAACCACAGTTTGGACTTTTTAATCAGATGTCATCAGCATCCTCCATCATTACCCCTTCTAATTTATCTTCGGAAGCTTCATCAGTTGTCTCCCTGTGAAATATTATATCTTGATAGAAGTGCAGGTTAGGATTTTCCTCTCATCCTTCACCAAAGTGCAGATCCAGTAGCCATTTTACATCCACGATCTTTTGCCTCTTTGCAAAAACACCAATGGGAATCAACGGTAGTTTTAACTGTGAAAGATCCACCTTTGGTTTAAATACTTTTCTGGGCATTCCTATGCCAATGTTATACCACGGCTCACCCTTGATAAGGATAGGAGTAGTTGGAGTTGATCCTCGGGTGATGATAAATCTCTTTGAAGATGCAAACTTGAAATGTCACTGGCCAGGCTTTCTCATCGTTTGTTGTGACACATGCTTCCAATCAAAGACAGGCCAGTCATCCCCCATTTTTAAAACACTCCCATGTTTACTGAAAATCTCCCAATATTATTCACGCTTGATAATCGTATCAAGAGCTTGGAGTTGAATATCTATCCAGTCAAAGACTCGGTCTGGCGGCAGGTAAAAATGCCTGGCACAGGAAAAACCAAACAAACTTCTTTCAAATGACGTGGGGCACAGTCTGCAAGCTAATACACGAGCATGCAAATCATAGAAGAGTTTTTATTTTGACCCTCACAGCCATATGCGAAGATCCGAACTATAGAGGAACCTTCAAAATTCATGTTTTTCAACCTGTGAAAAACAGCGGATGAAATCTGTGCCGAGCCCTTGGCTCCATCTGATTCAATCCATGTGTAAATGAACACTTTGTCTTGGGGTTGTTTGACAGTAGAAGTTCCTTCGCACATAGTGAAATTGTATATGTAGAACTGCCTACTATAGTACGCGGCCTGGTCAGGTATCTTGGGTAACACTTGGTTTTTCTGGGAGTCAAAAGAAATCGTTACCTGTACGTCGTTCTTGGCTCTTAACTGAGAAAAAAATGCATCACTTCTTCTTTTGTGTATTTCTTGCTCTGCAAAACAAGATGTGTCTCCAGCTTGTATTTTAAGCTCATACTGTATACATTTCGAGCATTTATCTACAACTGGGGAACCAAAAAGCTCAAATTGTAGTCATTAGTAAAAATTTCATAGAAGTATGAATATGGCACTTTGAGTTCTGTTGGAACATTTTCATTGCACTTTTCACTAAGTCTTGAAATTGAAAGGTAGCTCGGTAAATATTGCTTTGTTTTACTGAATGCTTGACAGTAGTGTTTTTCTAAGGGAATAAGACTTTCAATGTAAGACTTTACTGCAGCCTTTTTGTCAACAAAATGGTGAGACTTGTGGTCTCACCCCCCCCCCCCCCCCCCCAGCGTTTTCACTAGGCAAAAGTCCAGTTTTAAAATGTCTATTGCACACTCGCTGGGCTCGTTTCAAATTAATGCCCAAAATAGAACAAAAGCCTTTCTTACATACATTCACGAGTTCTGTTTTTCCGTTTGTTGTTTTTGGGACCAGGAAACGATTAATAGTTTCTCGTACTTGCTTTCGTTTAGCTCGAGGTCTTTTACGCTTTGGTGATTCACTGTGAGTGTACTTAAGGATAAAATTGTCCTGTACTTGTTGTTTTTTCCAGAATAAAAGGCTTGTGGAACTTGCGTACATCTTGCATTGAAACTTCACAACATTTTAATGATTTAACAACATGTTTGCACTGGGGAATTCTTGGCAACGATTTTGCAGAATATCTTTTCGCTTTTTCCAAGGCCCTTTACCCTTTCTCCGGTTTTATATGTCTTTTACAGCCTTCTCCCCTTTCACAAGGTATAACCTGGGACCTTCTAACATTATCTTCATTAGACTGCACACCTTCCATTGTGTACGCTACACTTTCATAAAACTTCACAAGAGTTTGGATTTAGAAAGAAAAATAACTAAACAAAAATCAAAATATATTTCAAAATCTTTTAATAAAATTCACTTATTTTGAAGGTAGGCCTAATTAAATTATACCTTTTGCGTAGCCAAACATATGTTTAACCAAACCCAAGATATCAGGCACAACAGCTGTTTGAAACTAATACAAGGCTATGCTACACATATTAAAAATTAAAGACTTTGGAATATATTTTGATTTTTCATTTTAACCCTTTCTAAAAATTATCTAAATAAATCTTTTAATGCACTAGAATAAAAAAAAATCACACAAAAAACACCAGACTTCAATGATTCATACACACATAACCTATCGTCAAAATTTGAATTCAAGGATTTCCAGCTGATCATTGGGTTACCACTCTTGAAATTCTCCAAGAAACTATGAGAAATAAAAAGAATATAAATTTGTTTGGTTTTTTTTATCTGTGATAGATAGATTGATTGTTTAGTGGACAATAGACAGTATGAAACTAAAGTGGCAGGGTGTTATGTTCTCGTTTGTACGTGAGTCATTTTGAAAATAAAAGTTAAGACCTTTAAGTATTATTTTATGGCCACCATTTATATATGGACTAGAGATAGTTTGATTCCAAGCCTCATATTTAGAGAACATTTTGGTCAAAAATGAAGATATTTTAACAAAGAGGAATGCATGAAGAATATGCTGATATTAAAATCTTAATTTCGACCTAGGGTGGACAAAGGACGTTTTAAAACTAGCCTCCTCAAGTGAGCTCTAGCTCTGTGGATCATGTAATTAATTATCAAATAATAATTAAAACAAAAAAATGCCACATTGCCATGTATGTAAGAGAAAAAGAGATACCTGAAAGTTTTCTTTCTCTTCTCCTTCATCCAGTAATATTGATCAATGTCTGTAGTACTACAGTATTATAATCTGTGATGGTAAATAACATTGACACCCTGACAAAATATAAATCAACGTATATCAAACACGGATTAATTTAACTTAAATTGGTAAGTTCATAATAATACGCTGTTTTTAATTTAAATTATGGTTGTATTACACTTAATTGATTGTCAGAAAAATATTTCCTTTGTAACATAACACTAACAAAATACATTATTATTCGCTATCATTACCCTGTTCAGAGTAATATTATGCATTTATGTACTAATTACGATAATGTGTTAAGGAAGGTTGGAAGTGTGCACGCATTTGCGTGGGGGAGAGTGGAAATACATTTAGGGAAAATAACCTCAGTACACCTGACCGGGATTCGATCCTCAATCTCCCCGTCATCGGCAGTCCAGTCTGTAGCGATTATGACGTATTTGACCAATTGGCCACCGAAGCAGGTAATGTCATTATTAAGAATATTTGTTGTTTTTTTACTAGGAATTTGACAATTAATAATCTATTCATCTATAGGAAAGGATAATGTTGCAATTATTTAACATTGTTTGGAATGACTTGACCTCAAGACAAGGTCTACCCACTTAAACCTCAAAACTTATTTACTCGAGGGCATTAGGAACTAAAAAGTTCACCATTTATCCCTATATTTAGCTTTTTTTTGTAACTATCCAGTCCACCTCATTACACCCTATCCCTATCTAGAGCTAGTTCTATCCAGTCCACCTCATTACACCCTATCCCTATCTAGAGCTAGTTCTATCCAGTCCACCTCATTACACCCTATCTCTATCTTTAGCTAGTTCTATCCAGTCAACCTCATTACACCCTATCCCTATCTTGAACTAGTTATTTCCAGTCCACCTCATTATACCCTAACTATTATCTTGAGCTAGCTATTTCCAGTCCACCTCATTATACCCTATCTCTTATCTTGAGCTAGTTCTATCCAGTCCACCTCATTACACCCTATCCCTATCTTGAGCTAGTTCTATCCAGTCCACTTCATTACACCCTATCCCTATCTCCTAGTTATCCAATCTGCCTCATTACACTCTATCTTGAGCTAGTTATCCAGTCCACCTCGTTACACCCCATATTTTTCAGGTTTACTCTAATGTTATCCTCCCATCTTTGTCTAGGTCTTCACATTAGGTTTACCAGTCAATAACTTGATCATGGTTCTAGATTCTTCTGTTTGCACTGCATGTTCTGTACACTGTAATCTGTGAGATTTGACTGTCCTAACAATGTCGGCTGATGAGTACATGGTATGTAACTCATCATTATGTAATCTCTTCCACTATTATCTTCATCCCTTTTTGGACCAAATATTTTCCTAAGTATCTACTTCAGTTCCACTTTAATAAGTTTCCTCTCGTCATGTAGGGTAAAAGAGCATGTTTCACAATCAGTAACATTATTGTTTTGTATATTCTGAGTTTAACATTTCTTGACAGCAGATAAGATGTTAACATATGTACCAGATAGTAGCATTCATTTCTTGAATGTATTCCTTTCCTAATTTCTACTTTTATTATTATTGTTAGGGAAAATAATTGTTCCTAAATATTTGAACTCAACCTTATCAAAATACATGTTGTTCGCAGTAATCTCAAAACCTATCAATATTTTGATTCATTAAATAGCCAAGCAATTATAGTTAAGTGTGGGTATAGCCACACCTAAATATCATATTTATTAAATTTAAAAATGACACCTGAATCGAAACCAGGACATTTAGCTTAGTACACCAATGCTCTAACCACTGAGCTATCCAGGAGTCTTCCTGTCTCCAGGGTCATTCTTCACTTGTATTTAGGGCAAAGTCTGTGATGGACATGCAGAAATCGTCAGCTACATCAATTAAGATTGTGAGGTATCGAATAATGCTGCCACCTTATACTCGAGAGGGCCTAAAATATGAATGAAGGATGACCCCATGAACGGGACGATTCCTGGATATCTCGGTAGTAATAGCACTGACTTACTAAGCCAAAGGTCCTGGGTTCAAGTCCTGTGTCAAGGGGCCATTTTTCATTTTAAAGTAGGCTTGTATATCACTATGTTATTAAAACAATTTGAATTATTTAACCCCAAACTGTCTACACAAAACTTTTCATATGGGCCGAAAGTTATTTCACATATTGATAAATCTGTAAAATAATAACTAATAAATTGAAAGGAATGATAGAAAATAAGCTCAACTTAATATTGAAAATATATTAAGAGACATGCTTTGATAATAATTTAAAAACAGTTAATATTATAGTAACTAATTAAAAACTATTACAACCTAACAAAACCCTACCTTCCAAGAAGGTTAGATTAAGTTAGGATGGGTCACATTGTTAAAATAGGCTATTAAAAGTAATACATATTTTGTGTCTTTTCTTTGCTAAACACTAAAAAAGCTGATAAAGTGTTAGAAGGTAGACCTATATAGATGATTAATAAGTAATAACATAAGAAAAGGAAAAACTAACCTTAGTATTGAAATGTATTTAATTAAATTTTTTGGATTGTGAATATTAATACATTTTAGTAACATTACTGTATGTAGATTAGAAATTAAGTTAAACATGTTTCCGAGTAAGTGTACTAGACTCCCAGTTCTATATGCACGCTAATGCAGGCATAATCCTCCCTCTAAAATACCCCCATCCCTGTCCCTTATATTAAGCAGTTTAGAATTTGTGTGGTTAATATACTAATATTTTTAAAACTCTGAAGATAATAAAAGCTTAGTTCAAACACACTTAGCTGGTGCCAAGTTATTTAAATACTTTTTAGTATCATAACTCTTGCTCCTAACTGGGAATGAACTAGAAACTTATTACTTAGTTCCTATAATAAGATGTATACCTAAACAAAGCTAACCCGCCTCGGTGGCATAATTGGCAAATGCGCTAAGTTTTGTTTTAGCTAGGCTGCCGAGGACAGGGAGATCGAGGTTCGAATATTGGTTGGGTGAACTGGGGGAAGTTTTTCCTAAATTGTTTTCCACTCTACCTCCACACAAATGGGGGGTTCACTTCCTCTAAATTCAACCTTCCCAATTCCTAAACCATTAGCCTAATTAGTACTTAAGCATATAGCCCGAACGGGTAGTAAGACGTGGTGCTAAATAAATAAATAAACCAAGTTTAGTCTGACCTTAACTATTTCAAGTACCTAGTAAGTACTGTTAAATTTTTGTAAGGAACGTACTTTATAATACAGATCATTGGGTGTTACAATAAGTTAATATAACCTCAAAAGTGAGTTAAGAGATAGTTTATTTTAGAAGATTGAAAAAGAAAAAATGTTTAGATAAAAATAAGTAAAAAAATATATTAGAAGTTATTAAAGATAAAATCTTATGTCATGTATGATCAATTACATATACACACAACCACTCCTTGATGATACTAATTATTAAAATTACAGATCAAAATAGTTATAATTAAGAGGGTTAGAATAATTCCAGCTTCTGGTAAATTAATTCAAGAGTTAAATTATTATATGAATTGGTTAAGGATCCGTTAATTATGATAAAGAATAAACATAGTAATCCTATGAAAGAAAATTCCACTAAAACTTAATAAAAAGTTTAGCAACTATAAAAATAATAACAGGGTGATTAAAAGACAGTTGTGAAACAAATGTAAAAGATAGAGGAATAGAAATTCTATGTAAAAAAAACCCAGTTAAATTCATACAAACATATTAAAATACATTTTAAAAATTAGAAATAAAATGGATTATAAGTTGAAAGAAAAGAATCTTAATAAAGTGAGAGTAAATTATCTGTGCTAAAGAAGTACAATGTAGGTGCAACCCCCGTGAAATTTTATACAATACAAATTAAGACACTTCAATTGTCTCTGGTGGGTAGAGCCTAAGACACTGTTATGTCTTTGTTGAGTAGAGCTTAAGGGCCAGTTTCATAGTCAGATTTAGTACGCCTCAAGTGCGGCGCTATACTAAATACAAGACGTCACCTACCTGAAATTGAATGGAATGGGCCAGTTTCATGTGCGAAACTGGCCCATTCCATTTTGGTCTAGGTAGGTGTCGTCCTGTATTTAGTATAGCGCCGCACTTGAGGCGTACTAAATCTGACTATGAAACTGGCCCTAAGACACTGCTATGTCTCTAGTGAGTAGAACCTAATACATTGCTTTGTCTCTGGTGGATATAGCCTAAGACACGGTTATATCTCTAGTGAGTAGAGCATAAGACACTGCTATGTCTTTGGTAGTAATAGCCTAAGACACATATTCATGGGGAAGTTTATATGATCTTCCCCACATGGTTTTGTTGCATTACACGCACCAACTTCCCTCGAGGAAGCCCACGGGGAGATCGTTACGTGTAATGAAGCCTTAAAAAGAAGAAAAGCCAACTAGTAAAATATTTCTTCCATAAAAGTTAAAGGCAGATCTCCAATATTTTGGTTTAGTGGAACATATTTCTTGACATTAAAAATTGTTGGTTTCCATGCCAGACCACAAAGTGACCTGCGATGCTCAACTTGGAGAGGATCCCGGACCAAGTGGGGTACCTTGTGTTGACAGAGGATGGAGCTGTCATATCAGTAAGTCCGTTCTTTCTCACAATTACTTCCAATCTGATGCCTCCAGGAATTTCATCAAATAGGTCTTGAATTTTGCAACTCGGTTAAAATTTCATGACAGATATGTCTGAAGTCTTATGTATGCTTAGAAGGAGTCATTAATTACGGAGAGTGGAAAACCATTTATGAAAGACCACTCTAAGTATACCGACCAAGATTCAAATCCCAGTCTTCCCGTCATTGGCAGGGTCAGTCTATTGCAAGAGTGACACCTTAGACTATACAGCCACCGAGGCGGGTCTTAGATTAATTGCTTTTGGGTCTGTCACCTTAGTAAGAAAACTAGCGTTGATTGAGCTGAGTTAAGGATCCTAGGTTCGATTCCCAGCATGGCCAAAAAATTTATGTGGGAGCTGGATGTTGTGTCTCTTCGAGATCTAAGTTAGTTTATAAGTCATGTACATATAATCAGTCGATTCAGAAAGTGCATGTTAAATACTTTAAATAATAAATGCTTTTCAGTAGAGTTATACTAAGACTAACTGTGATTTAGATAGTCTATGGACATCATGTCTACAGATAATTTTCAAGCACATGAAAAGTATGATCATTCCTTTCCAAAAATGAAAAATATTATTAAATGGAGTATTTAAAGAATATACTTTCACATCCAGCAACATATTAATTCGATTTAGAGTAGGCCTACTCTGCTAGTTTGACTCTTTGCAATTACTGGTATACACTATTTACTAGATCTCGCTCTACTTGTGTCTCAGTCTGGTGGCGAACTGGAGAATGATGAGCGAGTGGCCAACGTCATTACAGGGCTCGTCACTTTGGCGGACAAGACCGACCTCACTGCTTTCTCAGTGGACGAAGGCTTCAAGCGTATATCAGGTACTGTCAAGGGAAATTGACTATACACAGAAGCTGTTTATTTTTGTGTGCGGCCAACTTTACTAGTCACACTTGTGACACTATACCCCAATTTTTTTTTTAACTAATGGACATATCTGACAGCTAGAAAAAGTTACTAGATATATTTTCATGTATTCATACATCCAGTTGTATTATCTTCAGTCATAACTTTTGATATAAATTATCAATATCTACAGAATAATACTATTAATACATGTAGTAAATTGTTATCAATGTTGATAGACATATTTTTAGGAAACAGACATATTTGTTGCTATTTCCTAAAAGGTTCTCCCAATCTCCATTCGTAAGAAAATCAAGGTATAGATAGCACTCAATCTGTGTTCATTAACTTGATGGAATATGTAGTTGCTGTGTAAGAAAAGGGGGCAGGTAAGTTGTGGCGAACCAAATGCCCAATATGATGGCAGTGGAAAACCTTGTAATGATTTTATTAAATTTCTAGACATTAAGGAATATAAGACATTCAAATTTCAATATTACTTTCCAATAGCTTGGTGTATTAGTAAATCTTATAATAGAAATGGTATCTTGTAATGTTGCAGTGACTTATGAGAGCCACAGTTATGTCATATGCCTATCCAATAAGAAGATCTTTGTTGTCAAAAGAAGGCTCTACCCCAAAATTCCAGAGACACCTGTGGCTTAGTCACCTATGGCTACACTCGCCCCCATTTGGTCTTCCTAAGATTGCTTATGTTTGTGCGATAATATGTTAAGGATTTCTTATAATGAAATGTATATAATAATTATTAAAATATATTTATGGTATATCCTCTGTTTAAGGTATTATTTTATCCACCTGTTACGTAAAGTTCAATATTCAAAATGATATATGTTAAGCTTGTTTTTGGGTACGGGTTTGTAAGGTATTACAACACTCTTCTTCCGTCCTTCTCTTGCCCAGACAGGTTGGAGTCTTCTTCGGAAGCAAACAAGGAAAAGGACAAATAAGGGTGCAGTTTCAAATGTGCTTGCACTTTTTTGAGTAATGGATTATCTTCTGCTAGGTACATTTCAAAGCGGTTAACATGTATAATCCATATCGGGCATTTTATATAATCACTCTGTTACAAAGAAGACTTAGAAATTTGACTCGGTCATCACACATCAATATTTCTGTCGTGTGTGTGTGATATTGGATAGAGCAACGCATTCATATTTATATTTTAAAAAATAGCTCTGTCTCTTACTACTTGCAGGGGTGTAGAATATGTTCAGAGATCCAATATTTCCCTAGAACATAACATTTTCATAAAAAAAATTCCCCGAAAACCACAGCACTCAAAATAAAACATTGAATATTTTATAGAGGCTGAAGGTAATAAGGATTATTACCTACTACATAGTTTGAAAAATTCAAATTTAAATATATTTTTAATCATGGTTATTTTTATAGTACCTACCTTATAAAAAAATGTAGTCGTCCTCCAGAAATGACAACCTTCCCATTTCCTTGTGTGCATTACATATTGTTATTAATAGTTCATTGATACTAGTAGGCTTACCGGTACCAACATTTAATTTTACATCTTGAGAGTTAGAGGCAATGGAGTGTAATTCCGGTAGGACTTGGTTTAATTGTTGATTTTCATAGTTTTTGTTTTTTCCTAGACTCGCCACTACTGCAAGGTCTTTGACTATTAACCACACTAGGGGAAATACTATCACTATTCACGACTGAGTTTTTCCTGATCACATAATTAACATTTTACAAAACTTGCAATACTCCCTTGATCCTTACGTCTAGGTTTTTCTTGGGGATGTCAGAGTTTATTATGTCTGCTACGCCATTCATAATAACACAGTTGACGTCTAGTTTGCTCTTAAAAGTTGACATAGTAAACATTTGTTTCAATAAACCATCTAATTTTTTATAAACATTTATCTATTGTACAATGTACAAACCTTAATATGTCCACTAAAAACAACAATTTCATGGCTACACAATTATTACAAGCATGTCACGAGTTTAAATAAACACATCGCCAATTAGGCCGAGATATAAGGGTGACTGAATTCAAACTAAAACAAAATATCGCTCACCCTTTCCTACCTTTCCCCGCCATAGCTATCAAACACCCGCTGTAGGGTGATGACTCATCACTCAATCACGCCTTTAGTCAGGTTGAATTATTAGATTTTTCCTTTGCCCCTTATCTCAACCTCTGACTTCTTATCTAGAACTCTGACACATTATCTTAGCTCCTAGACAACACAACTCTTTGTGCTTACACTGACACTGCCTCACCATGGCACATACTGATAGTGTTGGGTGTTGCGTGTCATCCATCGGCCTTAGGGTTGTTTCATTTGTATGAAAAACTATTAGAAACAGAATTTACTAAAAAGTCAACAAAATTGTTGGACTTTCGCCTGCCCCAAATTTCCCCAGAACCACTTTAATTTCCCCTGAACCTCGTTCGCGGCGTTCGAACATATTCTGCACCTCTGACTACCTGTTCAGGTTATACGCTTATGTACGAATTACACTAATGGTTTTAGGGATTAGGAAGGTTATATTTATAGGAAGTGTACCTGCGTTTGCATGAAAAACCACCCTCAGTACACCTGACGGAGATGCGAACCTTGATCTCCCAGTCTACTGTGAAAGTATCACATTAGACCATGCGACCACCGAAGCAAGTATCTTTATAAGTGAACTTTTTTTTAGCGCCACATCTTACTACCTTCTTGGGTTACACATGAGTGAGGTTATTTTTATAAGAAGTGTACCTTCTTTTGTTTTGAGTGATAATAGAAAACTATTTAGGAAAAACCAACCTCAGTTCACCCAAATGGGATTCAAACCTCAATCTCCCTGTCATTGGCAGTCTAGTATATTGCTAGTGTGACACCTTAGAAAATGCGGCCACCGAAGCAGGTCATACTCTTGTTGTAAACCTATAAAACTCTACAATAGTTGGCTCAAGAAATAATAACCGGGGGCACCCCATCGGTCTTATCGCGTAATTTGATGCATTCTCAAGTATCTCCATCGGCACATCAAGGTAGAAACCTTCAAACAAGTAATTCTGTCTAAAGGTCAAGTGAAATTTAACAATTTGTTTCTTTTGGTACCAAAGAGTAGGCATTGTGTGTGGGTGTAAAAATTAACCTATTTAAAAAAAACACTACCTACGACATTATTTTTAAACTTAATCACATAGATTTAGTTGTTTTTTTATTTTACTGTAAAATATTATATATTAGACTTTTTAATGCACATAAACAGAATATAACTATATAAAAGTCAAATAAAGTTAGCAAAAGTTTGAAAGACGGTACATTAACTTCTAAGATGTTGCGATTTGTTTCAAAGGTGAATCAAGATATTGCGCCAATGCCTGAGCCTTCTCCTTCAACAACCCAAATCCAACGGTCTCTTTGGCGTACAGACAGAGCAGCAAGTTGCTGGCTACTTGCGTGATAGCCACTTTACCTTCCTGTAAATAGCAATAGAAATAAGAGTAAAACAATGAAAGTTAGATACTCATCAGCATTACGCTTAAGGGTATGTGTGAAGTTAACATTTTGAAATATTACCGAAGCTGGATGGAAGGTCAAATACTTATGTCATATTTAAAAAAAATTTATATATATTGTGCATATTAATTTTATAGACGATTTCATTAGACGAAAAAGGTTTTATTTAAAAAAATACATAACATGATCATTCGTAACCAATTTTTATTGTGTTTTTTTATGTGGCACCTGTTTTAAATTAAGTTTTTACTATCATAATAGTTTAATATAAAAGTAAATTTTTCATGAATGAGTATTTTTCCTATTCTAAAGATCCACATTTTTTATTATCTGAACAACCAGGATTAGTAGAGGGAAAAGAGAATTCCTTACACTTTTTCTGTGTCATATTGAAGTCAATTAAATATTTGTTATAATCTATACCAGCAGTTTTCAACCGGTGTGGCAGGAAGAGTCAGAAAGCGTGCCGTGAGAGTTAATGGGAAGATCAAAAATCTTAGCTATTGAACTTTCAGATACAATCTAAATGCTTACTAGTTTTTTTAAGATAACCTTGAAAAGCTTAAGGTTGAGATGAGAATGTTAGCACCTTGTTCAGTGTGCCGTGAGTTGACAAAGGTCAAAAATCGGTTAAACATACACACATCAATACCAAATGTATAGGTAATAAAGTTAATATTGTAAAAAATTTTATATATATATACATACATACACACACACACACACACACACACATTAAAAATTTAAAAAATATATTCAAATGAATGGAATTAACATTAATATTCAAGAGAATGTAACTGCCACAAAATGGCTCCAAAATTATTTTGATATTCAATAACTTAGTTTAGTCTGCATATTTATTATTATAAACTATGGTATTATATATAAAAAAATGTAAAGAATTTTGCCCTCTTGGTGTACCATCCTCGAACCACTTTTCTCACAAATTAATTTATGTGGCCAATGTTTTACTAAACATAAAAATTCAAATACAAACATACCATACATTCCATCAGAACGAGTTGCAGGCGGTCCTCCTTGAATGCACTTCGGCCGTTTTTCTCGTACGCAGACCAAATATTGCTAGCAATAGCTGCGGTCACTCGGGCGTCTCGATCGCCATATCCACTATAGGCCAGCAAGGCTCCTTCATGGTTTAGTAACCTGAATAAATAGGATACTTTAAGAAAAGGTTAAACTTCTGAGAGTATAAAAGGTGTAGCCTATGTATGGGTGAGAACAAGTTAAGTTTTAAAATGTGACTTGAAACTTTAGGCCTACTAAACTGTAAATTTATAAAACTAATATATTTAACTTTACTATTTCAAGTGCTTAAAATTTAATAAATAGATTAAACTCTACGAATAAAGGCAAATATAATATAATAAAGATCCACCTTGTTTGGTTTTTAATCAGGGGTGTAGTGGAGCAGGAACGCCGTTCCGGCACCGCTTTTTATGGGAAAATATTCAATTTTTTTAAGTTTTATACCGAACAATTCTAAGTTAATTGATTTTATATAAATATTATGTTAAAACATTTTTTCATACTATGAATCAATAAATTCTGATGAAATTTGCTGTGCTCTATGCGCGGGTTTTTTGAATCTTAGGGAAAGTGTACTAAGTAAGTTTATCCCTTAAGCCGTGTTTACATTGGTATAGTAATTAGGCTAGCTACTTTCCCAGCCACAGTGCAAATAGGTGTCTACACACAAAAGTGTTTTTTCCCTTGCTAGTAGCAGGTGTGCCATCGTGGAAATAGGATGAATCCTTTTTGTGGCTGTGTTTCACGTTATTAAAAAAGAATTTGACTTAAATATTGTCTTAAAAACGTTCTTTTGTGACTTTGCTATGTTTAATCGAAGAAATTAATAATGTAATTGAGGAGGACCAATTTCGTCAAAAGAGATTGTGGGTCAGGAAGTGGATTGGTAGAAGGGACACAAGAGGAACATCAGCCCTTCTTGTGAAGGAACTATCTACAGAAGATCCTCAAGAAAATAGGTTGTCTCTCGGTTTGACACCTGAAAGATTTTAAATTCTGCTCAACTTGATTTCATCTGTAATTCAGCAGTCTGACACAACTTTGAGAGATACAATACCAGCTCAGATTAAGCTAGAAGTCACTCTTAACTTCCTAGCAACAGGGAACAGTTTCAGAACTCTCCAGCATCTGTTTCATATTCCAAAACCATCAGTGTCCAAGTTCCTGCCAGAAGTTTGTGAAGCCATCTTTGACCAACTGAGGGAATTTATCAAGGTATGTAGGAGTAATATAAAAATATTGTCTTATTGATACATTTTTGATTGACATCTACTTTTATAAAAGATTAGTATCATAATACAGGAATGGAAAAGAATGTGTATATAACATCTAGGAAATGGAAGAGGTTCTTACTTTTGTATTCTAAACAATTCTGGCTGAATGTTAAATAGTATTTTCACAAGAACAAATGAATATTTTAGTTTTACTTCAAGACCTCAGAAATAAATGAACAGAAAGTGTTATGTTGAGCTCCAAAGTTTTGATCACGAGCCTGAGGAGAGATGACTGCAGGAGAAAGAGATGGTTCTTCTGGGATGTAAGCATGCGGGATTGACGATTACTCTTTGCTACTGTATGGATATACACTGCTGCTTGCTGGTGACATAGGTGATCCTGATTGTGTTCCAGTAGATGAGGTGTACTCAGAAAATTGCTCTGGTGGGGCAACAGCCATCAAACGATATCGGGTCAGCGCTGACTGTATTCATTCTGACATTGTATGGCCAGTTGTAGAGGTAACTTTTTCAATCCAAGGGCCATGTAACGGCCAAAGGCGTCAATATTCATCTTCTTCCAAGAGATGTTGCTGAAGGAATTGGTTCACCTGGCCGATCTCAGAGTCAGCTGTATATAAATCCTGATGGTGCTTTTGGTTTCTCGATAGAAAAAAGTTTGTGGTTTAGGCGACCGAGAAGCAGAGGTTTGAGCAGTATTCCGAGTCGTCGTAGTTCGAGCATCAGGAACCTCAGTAGTAGTCTTGTTAGGAGAATTTTCTTCAATGGTGCCATTATCTTCAACAGATTCTTTACCATTATCTACATGTGTATCCTGTATGTTTCCCTCTGGATCATACCCAGTAGAGTGGGTTTCCTGAAAAAATAAACATAAATAAAGTACTGAGATTTTTTTAATAAATCTTTTTTTTCAGGTCCAGCCACTTCAGAGGAATGGGAGGAAATTGGTAGAGGTTTTCAAGAAAGATAGAACTTTCCTAGGTGCTGTGGTGCCATCGACAGGAAGCACATTTTGTTTCAAGTCCTCCACATTGCGGAACGAGTTTTTAAACTACAAAGGCCACCACAGCATTGTTCTCATAGTACTTGCAGACAATAACTACTGCTTTACATACAGTGATGTTAAAGTGATGTCGGTTTATATTGAAGATTAATTGCCCCGCGATTGGGGCCAATAATCACGCTACGGTTTAATATTGGTATTTATAGCCCCGTGATTGAGTGCCAATTAGGATGATGTGGGGTTTTACGATGACGACGATTCGGTTATGCGATCTGATCACTTGTGATTTTTATTTTTATTAAATAAATAAGGCTTTCAATGTTGAAACGATTTATTAAGATGAATTAATCTTCGGCACTAAAGATATAATATTAGATGATACAGTTTTAGTTGAACTACAGATTATCTATCTGTGATTTTACTCGCTAACATTTTCTGTGTATTCTATGGATTTAAGTTAGTGGCACTGTCATGTTAAATTACTCGTTCTCTAGATTTATGCTACCGGCACTGTTCTATTGATATATTGAATTACTGCTCTCTCTCTCTCTCTCTCCTCTCTATAATATATATATATATATATATATATATATATATATATATATATATATATATATACACACACCACACACACACACACACACAGTGCCTTATATATCACCTACCGCTTGCCTCTTGGACCCCTTGTCAATAGTGTCAAAACAATAATGAAAGACTCCTGGCAATCTCATTTTGTGAAGACTGACTTCCTATTGGGTAGAGGGGGCCAGCAAGTCACAAGATCATTCCTATACAACAGAGTTGATTTTTTAGAGAGAAAAAAAAGCTTTAAACGTAGTATATTGACATTATTTCTAAAAGCGCGTGATTCTCCATGAATGAGGTATTAAAAGGAAATTTTACACACATTACTTTTAAGAAAAAATTCACACTTCATCCATGACTTTTAAATATATGAGGGGGGTCCAAAACAGTATCATTACAATGTTGGTTGTAATGGCATTGTGTCTGATGGTGGTGTGTTTCAAAACTGTTCTTCGTATCCAACTTTAGAAGGTGGTTTGCTTCCAGAAGGTTGCTGTGTCGTTGCTGATGATGCATTTCCTCTCAAAATATACTTAACCAAGCCATACAGCAGCGTTCCTTTATCAAAGGAACAAAAAATATTCAACTATCGTCTAAGCAGAGCAATACGTATTGTGGAGAATCATTTGGCATTATGGTTAGCAGATTTCATATTTTTGAGAAGAAAATAGCTTGTAAATTGTCAACCGTTGACAAAATCGTCAAGGCTTGCTGTGCAGTTCATAATTGGCTCCATAAAACTGCAGCCAGGACTTATTTCACACCAGGAGCTATTGATGAGGAAAACATCGACACAGGTGACATCATACCAGGGAGATGGAGGTCTGAAGTGACTGAGATGCGAGCAGTGCAGCCACCTGTATCTGGCTACAAATCATCTAGACTTAGTAGAGTGTTTAGGCTAGATAATTGTACGTCATAAGATTCAGAATTAAGTAGTTTAAGTGGATTTCATAAATTTTTCATCCTAGACAAAATATCTAAAAATCATGTTAAAATAATTTATAAAAATTGTTTGTATAAATAAAAATGTGTTTTGTGATAAATAAGCTGGAATGTATAACATTAATAGAAAAAATAACTTACCAGGTTACTTTCTGTGGCTCTTTTTCCCTTCACGGTGACCTGGTGGTCTAGGGGTAAGGTGTCAGACTTCTGTGCTGAGGGTCCGGGGTTCAATCCTCGGTCCCGGCACAGATTTATCTGATTGCCAAACCCTTCCTTCACCTCTGACAAGACGTGTATTAATCACAACTTGTGAATGTGTGGAATGCCAGGCCTCCACCGTGGTTCGGATTCCACGTTAAACTGTAGGTCCTCCATTTCATCTCACAATCACCCTACCATTACACATTAGCGTAAGTGCGTACAACCCGAACGGGTAGTAAGACGCGGTGCTAATAATAATAATAATAATTTTTCCCTTCACCTTCCTCAAGAACTGGTCCATGATTTTGAACCACTTCATGGACGGGGTGAACATCGTCGAAACTGATTCCTGATTTTAGGGACTTCTCAAAGTTCTTGGCTGTGTGTATTAAGCAAGTTCTTTACTTTCTGCCTTGCATTGGCATGAGTGAAACCTTCAAAATTCATTTAATTGGCATTATTTTCAAGAGCAGCCTGACACATTTGATTGTTCTTATAACTAGGCTTTGTAGTGTCCCACAAGCACACATGGTCGCGATAAAGTTCCACAAACCTAACAGTGTCACCTTCGGACCACCTTTTCATCGTAAATTTCCGCTTCACAACTTAAACCAAAAAAAGGAAAGGAAAAAACACAGGCTTAACAATAATCTAAATACAAAAATATACTTACAAAATGGCACGTTTCACTGTCCAACTAACTTGACTATACTGACAAGTAAGTGTTTACATTAGGCTCGTTGAAAGGGCAGTTCAGGCGACAGTGAGGAATACGGGTGGTGGGGGAAGGCTAGTGGTAAGACTAGTGGTAAGTAAATATCCTGGCAAGCTATTCACTTACCTGTCCTCACTGCTGCTACAAGTACTGGTGCCAGTACTTTCCCATGAGGTTTACACTGGGTTAATAGCTTCTTTTTTTTTTTTAGCGCCGCGTCTTACTACCCGTTCGGGTTATACGCTTAAGTACTAATTACTCTAATGGATTAGGAATTGGGAGGGTTGAATTTAGAGGAAGTGAACCCGCATTTGCGTGGAGGGAGAGTGGAAAACCATTTAGGAATAAACCACCCCCAGTTCACCCGACCAAGATTCGAACCTCGATCTCCCCGTCCTCTGCGGTCGAGCTGAACACGACTAGCGCGTTAGCCAACTACACCACCGAGGCAGGTGGTTAATAGCTGTCTTGCAAGTTAGAGGTACAAGTAACTAACCCGTAAACCTGTCATAAGGGCAAGTAGGTATCTACACACAAAAGTGGTTTTTACCTTGCTAGTAGCAGTTGTGTCATCGTGTTCCTGTAATGGCATTTACTATAGAAATTGTCTAAAAGGTTTTTTTTTTACAACTTTCGGAATGTTTGATTGAAGAAATCAATAAATAGTATGAATGAGGAAGAACAATTTCGTCCTAAATGGTTGTCTCTTTGTTTGACACCTGAAAGATTTGAAACCTTGCTTAACTTGATTTCATCTGTAATCCAATGGTTTAATATAACTTTTAGAGATACAACACCAGTTCGAATTAAGCTAGAATTCACGCTTAACTTCCTAGAAACTACTTCAGAGCTTTATACAAGGATAGTAAAAAAATATGCAGGATAAACAAAAATCTCTAGTTAAAAATATATTCGCACAAAATGACACATGCACTGCCTGACTAACTTGACTATACTGACAACTAAAGGGCTAGTTCAGAGGGTAGTTTAGGGGACAGTGATAAATGCTGTTGCTGGGGAAAGGACAGTGGTACGTATATAGTTTGGGAAGCTATTCACTTTACTGTCCTCATTGCTTGTATAAGTGCCTGTACTAGTACTTTCCTATGCTGTTTACACCTGGTTAGTAGCTACCTTGCAAGTTAGTGGTACAAATAACTAACCCATTTACTATACCAATGTAAACGCTGCTTAAGTAAACATTAAAAAATGTTCCAAATAACTTCTCTGGGGTGGCTAAGGCCTTGCGTTCCGACACTGCTAAATTTACGACTACACCACTGTTTTTAATGGATAGAGCTGAAGATGATAAAT
Source organism: Timema podura (assembly GCA_033556935.1). Classification (NCBI taxonomy): domain Eukaryota; kingdom Metazoa; phylum Arthropoda; class Insecta; order Phasmatodea; family Timematidae; genus Timema; species Timema podura. The sequence goes on from JAVRXN010000003.1 coordinate 58,263,109, forward strand.
CAAAAATGCACCTTGGGTGTGGGAGTTTTTATTCTCCTTGTATCACTGTGAAAGACTTACAAGGTATTTTCCACGCCTCCAGTGTTTGCTTGGCTTAGAACTTGTGTTAAAGCTTTAGGCTTTAACATTTTGGCTTCAGTTTCAAGTGAAATGGTAGCGTTTTGTATAAAATTATTAAAATAAAATAATCCGCCAATCTCTTAGACAAACATTTAGGAAATTTAGATTGGTTTTAAACACAAGTGAAGTGCTCTTGTTATCCCAGGTGAACAAGTAGAACGATGTTACCTCCTTGATACGAACTAGGGATGTTCGATCTAGGATCGATCTTTTCGAAAATTGATTCTTTGCCCTCGATTAATCGATTTTTTGGGATCGATTCACGTATCGATTCTTTTTCTAGCGATTTCAAAAAGATCGAAAGAAATCAAAACTTCTAATCGATTCAGGGAAATTTAATTTTGTTGGCCTTAGGAAATGTTTTTGTTGACTATTAGTCCTAGGAAAATTTCGAAACCAAGTCTTGCAATCTTGGGCTCCTAATTAGTTATTTGCCTTTAGTTAGTAAAGTGAAGATAATAATTCACTGATCTGCTCTTTTTACGTCTAGGTTCTGTAAATGATCACATCACGTTTTTATTCTGTAATATATTAATTTATAGTGACGTGTTAGCCAAAAAGTCAATAGTTTGAAAGTATTTCGTAAAAAAAACTCATTTGCCCCATGGAGTTTTAGTATTTATAGAATGCTTACACCTACAATCTACACTTCCTCCAAGCTAGTGATTCTCAAGTTTTAAGACACACCCTCCCACAAAAAGTTGTGAGGTTTCCTCAAGACGGATGCCAACAAGTGTGTTTAGTTTTAGTACAATCACTAGTTCTCGATCAATTAATTCAAACAAATCAGGTGTACTGATTTCACAGTTTCTGAAAGATTAATTCGCTGTGACAGAGGAAAGAAAATAAGTGCGTCCCTCTGTGGGGTCTAGTGGTTAAGGTTCTGGTTTGTCTCCAATAAATAGTGTGATTTTCTTAAGAATCTTCTGGAAGCTCCTGTATCTCCACTGGAAGCTCCTGTATCCCCAATCTCCCTTTTGATTTGGAGGGAAAAAACTTTTTTTTTTAAATACATAATTTTACTAACTGCCTTCTTCCCCCTACATAAATATGGTTTTCCATCACCACTGATTCTTCTCTTCGAGTAAAACATTTAAAGTGCTCCTCATTGTGACACACAATTACCCCTAAATTTACAAATTGGAAAACAAAACAGTAACAAAGTGTACATTGAATGTAAGACCACACATATTATTTAAATTATTATTATTATTATTATTATTAGCACCGCGTCTTATTACCCGTTCGGTTATACGCACTTACGCTAATGTGCAATGGTAGGGTGATTGTGAGATGAAATGGAGGACCTACAGTTTAACGTGGAATCCGAACCACGGTGGAGGCCTGGCATTCCTCACATTCACAAGTTGTGATTAATACACATCTTGTCAGAGGTGAAGGAAGGGTTTGGCAATCAGATAAATCTATGCCAGGACCGAGGATTGAACCCCGGACCCCTAGCACGGAAGTCCAACACCTTACCCCTAGACCACCAGGTCACATTATTTAAATCACTGCCCTTTGTGGTTACCACCAAAATAATATAATTATCTTCCAGAGGCATTTAATAAGTCATATATTTTTGCTGCCTCACCCCCCCCCCCAATACATTTTGATACCACCACCCCTCCCCTCGATACTTTTTGACGCCTCCTCACCCCTCCGCTCGATACATTTTGACGCCACCCCCACCCTCGGTACCTTTTGACGCCTCCCCCATCCCTCGATACAATTTTGACACCTCCCTCACTACTCCCCTCGATACATTTTTGTTGGCCCCCTCCTAATGAATCATTTTGACCCCCCCACTACCCCACATTCCAACCCTTGGTGTAAATTTCTAGGTGCGCCATTTTTGGTTGGTGTAGCCAGATAAAGCAAACTTTATTTACATGAATCGTTAGATCGACCTTTGGAAGATCAATTCAATGCACTCGATCTTTTGCCTGAATCGATACTATGCCTCTTGATTTAGATCGATCCAGAGAATCGATTCAAAGCTCATGAATTGAACATCCCTACTACGAACTAGTTAAAATCGAACTAAATGTATAGTTCGCGAGCTATCGAACTAGATAAATTAACTACTTATTTCAGTAAACTGAATCACAAACGGTTCTCAACATTTGTCTAAGCTGCCCATTCACACTATAAATACAATACATTGAGAATGTATGTTATTCGAAAATCAACATTGCGATAAAAGGTTATAAACTAAGGCACGTAGGTCCGTGGTCCGTAAGAAATCGATGCCACAATATCAGATTGCTCTGGCCAAAGAGTCGTTATCCGTTAGTCCTTACTCCGTAGAAGTTGCCCAACTTGAACTTTTTACGGACTACCAATTACAGTCGAATAAATATGTGCATGCGCATGGAAATAAAAAGAACGAATGACAGTGATAGGATTTGTCACTATAGAAACATAATATACAAAATTAAAAGATGGCTACACGGGTAGCTATATCAGAAACATTTTTCTAAAAATCTTAACACCCCGGGAAGAGTGGCATCTAGGAAAATGTTTTCTGAGAAATATCAAGTTCTCAGAAATATTAGCTTTGCTTTTGTAGGTTTAACAACCCTATTATCAAAAATATTAAAAGCGCTTGTTTTGTTTTCATCCAAAATACTAGTACTGTTTTTGGTTTCTTTAATTGAGGTGTGCAGACGCAAAACTTATTCAGTCCACCATAGATGGTTTTCAGTAAAACACAAAAAAACCTACAGATTTTTCCCAAAATGATATAATCAAAAGCTTAAGTATTCATGTGAAAGATCATAATTATATTATTAATCAACAATGAGTCTGGAAATGTATGTTCAGTATTTGATGAGTAATTTATCAATTTAAAATAGATTCAATGAGTTCTGCAGCAAATCGATAGATTAAACCAGTTTTGAAACTACAGCTTTGGGATGCAGCAAGTTTTGCTACCAAAAGTTTCAAAGTCCATGATAAAGAAAAATCTAACAAAACGCCAATATTTTTTCACCTTTATTTTATTTATTCTTTATCAAAATATGAAAACGTGTTAATTATCCTTTATGTCCATACTTTTAATATAAAAATTTTGTTTCTACTAACTAAAATAAAATAAGCAATATATAAAATAAAACACAATTTTGCAAATTGGTACTTTTTTCCCTGTGAATAAAAACTTGTATGCTTAAACTCTAAATCCTCTTCTTCACAATATGACATTTCACTTAATTCTTCATTCACGCCATTGCCATCATCATTATCCATTACTGAGATGTTGGTGATCAAATCCCTATAGTATGAAAGGTCCTCTAAAGCCCTCCATTCTTCCCCAAAATGATTTATCAACAACTTTTCCACATCAAATAGTTTCTTTGCCTTAACTGGAACCTCATTCGGTAACTGAGAAGGATTCAAGTTATTTAGTGATTTTCCACGTTTCAGTATCGATTTGTAAACTCCTAAATCTGACCTGTAATTTACCTCTCCTCTCACCTTGACATCACCAGACATATTCTTTTTCAACAATATCCTTTTAGAAGCTTCAAATTTGAAATGCCATTGAGCTGATTGATTGAGCTTGGTTTGATGACAGTTTCCACAGTACCTTTCCAATCATATACCAAAAAGTCTGCCCCCAGATCCATCATTGTACCATTAAAAGCAAAATATCTGATCTCCTTGAGCAGAGCATAAAAATACCTTTCCAACTAAATTGGTTTGTAAGATCCCAACAAACCACCCAAACATTGATTCACAACCTTACGGGTGAATTACTAGATATACTATTTTTAAAAAAACTTGCTAGGTTTATCTTTCCATCTCAAGTGGTTTGTAAGTTATGGAAAAAACCCACCCCCTTCACGCTTCCCTCACTTAGGGGTTTAATTTTGAAAAATTCCTAAAATCCCCTGGTGCATTACCTAAGAAGAACCTTCCTGCCAAATTTAATTTCCAACTCAAGCTGTTTGGAAGATACCGAAAAACCACCCCCTTTCCACTTCACTCCTTAAGGGTCGAATTTTTAAAAATTCAAAAAAACCTTTGGCCCACTACTTAAAAATACTTTTTGTATCAAGTATCATTTTTCCAACACAAGTGGTTTGGAAGATACACAAAAACCACCCTGTCTCGCTTAACCCTCATGGTAGTTGAATTTCAAAAAATAAAAAACACTCTGGCCCGGTACATAAAAAATAACCTTCCTGCAAATTTCATTTTTCCAGCTCAAATAGTTTGGAAGATAAGGTTATACCATTTAAAATGTTACAACCCCAATTTCCCCCCTTAGGAATTGAATTTAGTCAAACCCCTTCTTAACGGATACCTAAGACCTGAAAGGAACATTCCTGCCAAATTTCAAAACTACAGGTCAAGGAGTCCAGAAGAAACGGTGATGACTGATAGAGTGAGTCAGCACTTTCGTCTTTATATACAGTGAGATTTAAAAGGTGGTACCATATGAATATCATATTATTAATATTAGCTTTCTGGTGTAAAATTAGAGAAAGGGAGGGAACTTGATGAAATCCCAGTGGATCCTCTTATGAAAATATCTAGGCATATTAATGGTCTTTACACTTATCCTCCCACATACTTCTGCAGCTCTCACCAAACTTTTCTTAAATCTTTTCCATTCCACCTCTACACTTTGTAACTCATCCTTGGGTATTAAGTTTCTTGCCTTTATTATGTACAGCCCTCGTCTTTATTTTTTAGCCTCCACATCCTTATTCTTTTTTCATGTCTTACTACCTTTCTCTCTTACGGATCATGTAATTAATTTAAATTTTCCTCATGATACTTAGTATCCAACGCTAAATTAAAATATAATTATAATGTTACAAATGTTTGAAAAATATCTACGTGACATGGCAAAAAAAAAATGCATTTGATAAAATTGTGTTTTCACTGTAACTGTAATGAAATTTATAGACTAATGCTGATGATAGTGTATAAAAAGCTAGTTTTTGAGTCAGTTGGTCATGAAATCCAAATTTTCAGAAAGTGCATCGTAAATAATAATTTAATCAATATCTGTCAATTGTAACTTAGCAGTGCTATATTATATTAAAAAGGGTTTATTTGCTGAAGTACTTTAATTGGTTTTTCTCTATTTTTAAAATCGCTTATTTTTCTCTAAGCTAAATTCATCAAAACCCTGAGGCAGAAAATGTTTATGATTAAAATGCTTAATGGTAAAGTGAATTCGCTAACAATGTTGTAAAGGAAATAAAGATTAGTGTAAGAATAGCGATACCTAAAAGGGTTTCTAAGATAAATTACAACACCAGATGGCTTGTAGCTAAGTGACAGGCTAATCGTGTTGAAGTAGCCTTTTCACATAAAGGTTTAAGAATCACTATATTTAAAACAAATATAATCGAGAAGCCTTTGCTTTTTTACTAAATGAACCTTGCCAAGCAACCACACATACGCTAATGTGAGTGTTTGTGCAACTATTTCACTAGCACTTGGTACTGTAAAGAAACACATCCTTCTAGTTTCTTTAGATTATGATGGAGTTTTTTTTTACTTACTTGTAAGTAAATAAAATTAACAATGCAATTTTTTTCAAATAAATTTTCACCAAAGAAAACGAATCCAAGAAAATCAGATCTTTCCATTTTGAATAAAGAAAGAGATCCTGATAAAATTGTTCAAGAGTTTGGTTTAGACATAGGACAAATAAAAATTAGACTTGGGGACCAAGAAGCATCCTTTGAAAATGGGCAGTGGGTTCCAGGTAAACATTCATCACAGAGATACTTTATTAATGATAGGGTGTGTATTAGGTTCTTTTTGACAATGACATGGAATTGATATGATTGACTTTGCAAAACTTGTTGGGTTTAAGGTATTTCTTACAACCATGTGGACAATAAATATAACTAAGAGACAATATAAATAAAAATAATATAGGTAAGTTAATAAAAAATAGTAGATTAAGTATTAGAATTCAGAATAAAACAAGAATTACATATTTTAAAGTTAATCAAATCTTAAGAGCAAGTTTACATTAACTTCACACCTTTTTAAAAAAGGGTTTATGTCAACGAAAACAATTCTACACAACAACAATTATAATCAATGAACTGACGAGCTGAATAAACCACCTAATTCACATTTAACATCTTATCTTATTAATATTATAAATGCGAAAGTTTGTGTGATTGGATGTTTGTTACTCAATCACGCCAAAACAGCTGAACGGATTTGAATTAAACTTAGTACGTAAGTAGAGTATGTCCTGGAATAACATATAGGACTAATCCCAACCTTTGATTTTACATTAATTTTACAATACTGTTTAAACTTTTCGTATATAAAAGATGACATATATTGTGATTAAACTGCTGAGCAGATTCGAATGAAACTTGGTATGTTGGTATTGTATGTCCTGGAATAACAAATATTATTTTCAGCTAGAGCTGAGAAAAATGCATAGATATTTGAAAAAAATAAAGTTTGATTTATGACCAACAGTTTAGTTAAAAATTAAAAAAAGATTTTATCAATTATTGCAGGCAAAGCCGCGACGTGTTAAAGCTAGTTGTTTATAATTACTTCCTTCACACTGTTAATCTGTGACAATATTGCAGGAAAAACAACTAGGCTATGAACTAGAATCAATTATAGTTGCCCCTACTGTAACAAAGTAATCTGTTGAAACTTTGTTATTTTTGTGTTATACAGGGGCATAGCATCAGGTTAAACTATGAGATTAAGAAAAATAAAGAAGCTGGTCTTGACAGAGCTGTCAATTTGTATTTGTGTTTAAATGGTATGCCTTGACTATTACCCTTACTCAATGTGTCGTGAGTTGAAAAAGGTCAAACATTGCGGTTTTATGTGTAACACCCACACCCTTTCAGGGCACCCGACCTGGGAATGAGTCTCGTATACTGATGTTTGTGTCCAGCACACCTAACAGTTCCATGTTACAGCCTTTGAGTGTATACGACAAGCACGTGGACGGGTCTAACTCACTGTGAGATATACACTCAGGATTTACAACTGTAAGAATGTATTTATTGTATTTATTTCAGAATCTGGACCTGTCACAGGTACACACAAAGAAAATATGAAACTACGGAAATATGTCAAGCAGTTAGAGGATGAAAATAATCTTCTAAAGTTGAAGTTTGAACTTTTACTAGACATGGTAAGCACATTTTTTTTAAATGTATTTTTTATCACTGCGTCTTACTACCTGTTCAGGTTCTATGTATTTATTATCTTTTTATAAATACCGTACATTAAAAAATATATTCAAAGATTGTTTCTGCAGATTAAAATAAACTTGGAAATAACCGGTCAAAACTTCTTCATCCTTTCAGTCGGTCTAGGACAACTGGGCGCCGCTAATCGGGCGCGGCCAACTGGGCGCGTGCGAACTGGGCGCCAGGACAACTGGGCGCCAAGATAACTGGGCGCTAAATTAAAACTTTTTTATAAAATTAACTTATGCAAATTTTTTTAGAATAAAAAATGCACCATTTTTTTCATATATTTTTCAATTAAAATTAAAAGTGACTGATAAAAACTAAAAATGAACTTTTTTTAATTAATTATATTTTTCAGCGCAACATCATATATTTTTCAATTACGTAAATATTCATTTTTGGAGTTGTTTTAAAAAAATCTTAGTAGAGGAAACTTAACTAATTTATATTTATAAAGTTAGACTATTTGATATGATAAAATTTCTAAAAAAAACCCACAAAAAACGAAAAAATAATCCTTATTTTTGGTCGACAACGTAATCTGCAAATATTACATGACACACAAGCCTTATATGGAAATAGAGCATTTAAGACTACCCTACTGCTGTTTGCACAAATCTATACGGTGCTTGGTAAGCAATTTGGAGGGGTGCATCCAATTATATATGCACATATAAACAGAGAGCTACGTACGTACGACTTTTTGAAATGTTACAAGAAATTGAACCTACCTTCCAACCACAAACATTTTCATGTGACTTTGAATCTGCTGCAATAAGTGCTATTAGAGAGTGTTCTCCCCGAGTTGAAATACATGGTTGTTTTTACCATCTAACTCATAACATGAGAAAACAAATATGTGCGTTGGAACTTATTCAACAATACAACAACAATGCCGAGTTTTGTTTGAAAGCAAGGATGATATCTGCCGTTGTTGGCAGAACTTCCAGACAATTTGCAGCCCCTGATAGACTGGTTTGAAGACAATTATATAGGTCGTAGAAATCGCAGAGGCGTTGGACGACGAGTGGCATTATTTCCACCAAATATGTGGAATCTTTACACAAGAGTATTAAATGGTACAGATCGTACTAACAATCATGCTGAAGCTGCACATCGCAGGCTAGGAACTGAGCTGGGCATGCAACACCCCATAATATGGAAATTTATTGATGCTCTACGTAAAGTACAAACTGCAAGAGATATCTAATATGAACATCTTGTAGCTGGACATGAGCCCACGCCGAAAAAAAGCAAGTATCGAGAAGTCGATGATAGAATTTTGAGACTAGTTAGGGACCATAATAATAGACATTATTTCGTTTTTACGTGGTGTTACACATAATATTGCAATGCATTAATACAAGACAAAGAACATTTAAATAAAATATGATGTTGCACATTATGCTATTTTTTACCCATCACTTTGCATTATGATAGTTTTTACCCATCACTTTTTATGCTAGTTTTTACCCATCACTTTTTAATTTCAATTGAGAAATATATGATTAAAAAAGAATGCATTTTTTGTTTTTACTAATCACTTTTTAATTAAAAAGAAAAAATGCATTGCAAAAAAGTGATTTTTTTAAAAGAAAAAAATGGGGTTACTTGAAAAAATGCATTGCAAAAAAGTGAATTTTTGTTAAAAAAGAAAAATTGCATTGCAAAAAAACGAATTTTTTTAAAAAGAAAAAAGTGGGGTTACTTGAAAAAAATGCATTGCAAAAAAGTGAATTTTTGTTAAAAAAAAGTGGGGTTACTTTTGGCGCCCAGTTGTCCTGGCGCACAGTTGTCCTGGCGCCCAGTTGTCCTAGCGCCCAGTTGGCCGCGCCCAGATGGCGGCGCCCAGATGTCCGGATTCGCCTTTCAGTGCCATGCCTAAACCAGATTTGTGTGCTAAAAGTGGCAAGCCTTTAATTTTTTGTGCGTTAAGAATGCCACAGCTATTTAAACATTCTTGTCAGGTTGTACAAGAAAAATCACCAAACTGTTATTTATAAAGCAATTTTTTTTTAAATTTGTGGTAAACTATTTAATGTGCACTTTCTGAACCAACTGATTATATCAGCACACGACTTAAACACAAACTTAAATATGGAACATACATAATACTTGGTCTTGGTTTTTTTTTAATAGCACAGTATCTTACTACCCATTTGGGTTATATGCCTATGTACAAATTGCACTAACGGTTTAGAGATTAGGAAGGGTTAATTGAGAGGAAGTGCACCCACATTTTCATGGAAGGAGAGTGGAAACCCATTTAGGAAAAAAACCACCTCTGTGCACCCCGATCTTTCTGTCTTTGGCAGTCCAGTCTAACACGAGAGTAGAGCGTTTGACCACACAGCCACCAAAGCGGGTGGCTGTTAATTCTTCACTGTGAAGGGGACACTGCATTTTACTGGTGATACAATTTTCAGCCATGCCAGGAATCAAACTCTGACCCTTCATAGACACACTACCAACTTAGCTAAGGTGTTAGACAATGTTTATCATTTTTATCTGTCCAAACTGTTCTAAAATACAATGTAATGTTCTTGTTATAGTGAAAAATAACACACTGCTACTCTATCAGGTAACACCAGAACTAGCAGGGAAGAAGGTTGAGCCAATCAGATTGGCTTGTGGCATCAAAAGGGTTGATGTTCCAGATAGCGATTTAACATGAGTCTTCTGGACTGACGTATTAACGATCTCAGATCAAAGAAAGCTTACAAACAATCATGATCATTGTTTACCATTTCAGATGACCCAGACCACCGCAAAAATCACACCTTCAAGAAAAGGAACTAGAGAAGTTTAAATCTCAAAGAAAGGAAGTATCGAAGCTACCACAGAAAAAATGAATATTATTTTGAGTCACAACATTTTATTACTTGTTTGAACTATCGACAGTGAATGTTATCAAAACACATTTTGGTTTCAGTGGTCGCGAGTGGGGATAGACGCTATTTCAGCGCACAGCTGTAATTGATCTATTTAATTTTTTTCAAATTAAGGTTGTACTGTTATGTATGTTTTATTTATTTTCTATGCTGACTAATAAATTATTAAATGTAGCAAACTCATTGCGATCACTGTAGACATAGCCAAAAGTGTTGACCAGCAATCTGAACTGTCATCAGTGGCAGACTGGTATTAATATTGATCAGGTCAACTTTTAGAATTCTATGAATGTAAAAACAGGTGGTGCACAAGTTATTTGGACACGTGTACGCAACAATTGTACTTGCATTAAACACAAATAAAAACATACTAACAATAAACAAAAGCATGTGATAAAATGTTAAATGAACTGCTTTAACACTCAAGATTTAAGTTTAAACTATTTTTTAATCATTTTTATACATCTTTAACTTTCAAGTGTTTCCTAAAACTTGCGACCTTTGGACTAAGAACAAATGTTTTTATTAGTGTGCTCTATTGCCGATACTATGACTATATCAGCAATTTACATGTGAGAGTGGATGAAAAAGCACACTGTGAAAAAGAATAATCATAAATGCACTCGGGCAGGGATCAATTTCAGATTTAGATCAGGGTCAAGAAGGTTAAGTTAGCACATAGCTTAATTTTACTGTGGTCACGAATGCTGAATTTCTCGAAGTCACTAAATTAAGCTAGAAACTTACAACAAAGCATCTAAAAAAATAAGTTAATCGTAAGTGTCCTATTTTATTTTTAAATTCCAATATATATATGTAGAGATAGGTTTTAATATCGACAGAGCTATTTATTTGCTCAATCAATTGGATTTACTCACTATTCAAATTCAATTCAAAAGTATTAAACTAGGTACTAATTTGAATCAAAATAAGCCCATGATGGATTAAATAGCAAATATAATAGCTTGGCTATTTAATCTTCATATTTGCATTTTTACAATGTTATTATACTGACAGCATAAAGACCTGAATCAAAGGTGGCTGCGTTATCTGATAGCTCGGGATCTTAATTGATCATTAATATGTAGCTGACAATTTGAGCATGTTCATCACAGACTCCATCTTAAAATATGAATGAAGAATGACATTGGCCATGGGACTATTCCTGGATAGCTCAGTGGTTAGCGCATTGTTGTACTAAGCCAAAAGTTCTTGGTTCGATTCCTATGTTAAGGTGTCATTTTTTCAATTTAAAGAAAATATTTATCTGCAAGAATTATATGAAGTTAGCTAGCCTGAGTTGAGACTAATAAGCCAGAATTTAATTCTGACCCGCTGCAATATGGATGGTTTACCTGTCTCCTCTTCAAGTGCCATTCCTTTAAAAATATACCACGCTCATCCTCTTTTATAAAGTAGACTGCTTATAATATTTAGGTGGGCCATCATACTACATGAATAAATTGGCGCTATTCTATCAAATTTAAGTCACTTTGGACAAACTGATGACATTAAAACCAGAGCCAAATCCAATTTTCACACCAAGGTCAAATAGTAGCTCATTGATATGGCAAGTGATACAAATTATGACAAAAGATGTGTTTTATGAATGAAATAAAGTGCATTGAGCAAAAATCACTTGTAAAAATAAAATGATAGAATAGTAGGAAAATAGTAGAACACAAATAAAAGTAAAAACTTTAACACATATTTACACACACTTCAATATTTCAATGCTACTATCATAGTAGCATCGAATATTGAAGTGTGTGTAAATATGTGTTAAAGTTTTTACTTTTATTTGTGTTCTACTATTTTATCATTTTATTTATTACAAAAGATATGTTGTAAGTTTAATACTAGTTAGTTTTCTTTATTTGAGGTATTTAACATGCACTTTGTCAACCAACTGATTATACCAGCTCACGAGAATGTCTAGGAGCAAGAGCAAAAGGGCCTACCAATTTTGCCGGGGAAATATATTTTCACATAACTTCCAGGGTTCTTTTACATGCCACAATCTACAAGGGACCGGTGGCTGTACCTTCCCTCTGAAGGAAATTGTGCTACTGATTTTTACCACTTAAGAAAAATCCGCTAACCCCAGCTGGGTTTGAAACCACAAACATCGGGTCCCGAGGCGAGCACTTTACCCCAAAACCAACGAGGTTGACGATATTTGTAAAAATATTTTAACACAAATAACAATTTAAAATTATCTCGTACCTCAAAACTAAAAGATGGTCTGTAATTTAATAGGAGCATGTAAAGTCAAAAAATGTGATTTTCAACTAGTAATGCATTTTAAATATGAAATTTAGCACCATGTCTATAAATCGCATCTTAATATATATAATTCTTCTGTACATGTGTATGTCACTGAACTCCTCCTAAACGGCTGGACCGATTTTGATGACATTTTGTGTGTGTGTTTGAGTGGGTCCGTGGATGGTTTAGATTCACAATTGGACCCAGTAGGTGGCGCTGCAATCGGGTTCTAGGAATTTTTTTTATTTTTCAGGGAATTTTTTTAAAATATTTTTTGCATATCAGAACATTTAACCTCAAAATTGCACCCCCCCCCCACCCCCACCTCCCCAATATTTATAATAATGAATATAATATTAATAATTGACCATTAAAAAAATAAATAAGTTCATTAATAATTGACCTTTAAAACCTTCTGAAAAGTTCATGAACAATTGAACTTCTGAGAATAATTCATAGTTATGTTTGTTTTTCGATACAGCTGATATTTGTGGAGTTGTGGGCGAAATGCCAAAAATGAAATAAGATGTTTTATTTTGTATGTTGTCTTGACAAACAGTGAATTTGTAATATTTGTGTTACTCACTAATTGGAGTTCATTGTGAATTTGTAATTGTGATGATCACATAGTATTTGTTTTACTATCAAAATCAATTATGCCACCCAAACGAAAAGCCAACGTTCGGGCAGGACAACGTCTGTCGGGTCCGCTAGTAATAATATATATTTTACATCGATAAAATTGTATACGTCACATATTATTTATGTCATATTTCATCCAATGCAATGTTATTCTGCTATCAGAACCATTCTTTATTTTACTAGCAACCCACAATAGTGTCAAACTAATTGCTAAATAAGGAATTTACAGGCCTATGTAATAAAAAGAAAATTTTTGAAAATTAGGTTACATAAACACAACTTGAACTATTTTGTGCTACATTGATGCTTTTCTCAGTGTAGTGTAGTCTATAACATTATATATTTGTCTTAGGCATGATTTCAAAATAGGAAATAGGTCAAGAACAAAAATAAAATAGCAATCCATCAATCCCTCAACAATATTTTCCACCACATAAATACTGCACGTGTGCTACAAGTAATTAAATGCGGAAGTAAACAAGTGCTACTACTGTTATGATTTAGCAGCCGGTAACTGACCGTTCTCGAAATTAAAAAACCAGATGTCAGAGGCGCACGTGCACGCTAGCACGAAAAATTCAGCGTTCTAACACTCTTGTGGCTATTTCCGACTGTTGCAGCAAGGGTAGATAAAGTTTACACGTCGTGGGGTGAAGTCGATTTCCGCAGTCAATGGCTATAATACTGAGATCGGAGATATCTGATTAACGCAGCAAGTTGTGCAAAATATATGATCAAATGTAATATGGGGAGAGGCCAACTGGATGAGAAGGAATGGCCCACTGAGCGATGTCATGGAGAGGGGAAGAGGACCAGGAAGAGTACAAATGCAACTGATCACCTCAAACAAGGAAAGAAGATGAAGTTTCAGGATATAAAAACGGAAGCTGCTGATAGGACCTGCTGGAGGGCTCAAATTTTGATAAGGCAACAAACCTGTCAAAAGACAGAACACTTAATAATGATATATTCTTAATTTTTGAATAATCTAAAATTATAAAATACCAAAAACTTTTTTTTTGTAACTTTAAGTTTAAATTAGGAGGGATAGCAGCACACTTACCTGACTGATGCTAGAATAAAAATTGTTTGGATAAAACATAGGAAAAAAAACTATTTTTAGTAAATTTTGTCACTGTCAGATATTTCTTCCTAACGTAGAAATGTCAGTAGAATTGCACTAGCGTACATTATTTACAATATACATAAATGATAGAATAAAATATGTTCCATCGCATGACCACAGAGTAATTCTAAAAAAAACTATTGAAGATGAGTGTCTTGAGGCACTTCCCACTTAAATGTTCATCCACCATTGTTTTTTCATCATGTAAATCGGATATAGGGCGGACAGTGGCCAGTAATTTCTCCAAAAGAAAGAAGAACTTCACATCATGTTGTTGGGGCAGTTTTTCCTATTGTGACCTGAAAGATAGATAAACGTTATTAAATGCTTGCCCACTACTTTTTAATCATTTCAAACATTTATGGTGGGAAAGCTAACTTGCTCTCTGGAAAAAAACGTGGATAGTTCTAAAACAAACAATGTTGGGAACACTTCCAAATGTTTCCATTATTCCCTAAACAGCCAAAGTATATCAAAGTTTTAAGGCCATGTTCTAGTTGTCACCGTAGGATTAAAAATGAAGTTGTCTGGGAAGAGTCGGAGAGCAGGGAAAATATGAGATAGTAGGAAGCAAGAGATGGTATGGTCATGTAGTGGGGATGTTGGAGTACATGAGATAATAAAGGAAGCAAGGGTGAGATGGTATGTTCAAGTAATGAGGTTGAAAAAGGAAAGAATCCCAAAGCAAATGATGGAGTTGAAGTTTATAGAGTGAAAATACTGCAAGGGAGACCAAGAAAGAGATGAGACGAGCTGATCACAGCAAGTGTGAGAGTAAGAGGAGAAAAATGGGAGCAAATAAAACAGGAAGCCTGAGACATTTTTATTAAAGAGATCTGACCACAAACTGGAAACAGTTCATGATGATGATGATGATGATGATGATGAATTTACCTTCCATGCCACAGACCCCACATTTTCTCTTCTTCTTCTCTGTGTCCATGGACGGTCCTGCTCTGCCTGCTCCTCTTCGAGATTTCCCTGCTCCGCCTAGTTATACATGTCACATGACAAAAGGCATAAATACATCCACAAATCAAAACTAATAACAATATTTAAAACCAGTTTTCAAAGAGTATTTTATTCCACCTTCTATTAGGAGGAAATAAGATCCAACACCTTAGCTCAGTCGGTAGCATGTCTGCCTACTGAACTAAGGGTCCCAGGTTCTATTCCCGGCATGGCTGAAAAATTTATAATTGATGAAAATGGGTTTACCCTTTCACATTAATCAATTAATGGTCAGGAACTCAAGGTTGTGCCTGTTCTAGTCTTAAGTTATATTATAAGGCATATGAAGCTATGCCAGGACTAGCAAGCCGGTAGTGGAAAATATATGGTTTGAATAAAAACTGACTCAGACCACAGGCTGGAAACAGTAATGGATGTAAAACAAAAAAATTAGGAAGAAATCAGTGGAAAAATTGGGCAATTGTGTTCTCAACATAAACTCACCTCCTCTAGTCCATCCTCCCCTTCCTCCACTCATGCCATTGTCTCCTCCGGACCAGTTAATGTCCCTGGGAGGGACTTCGTCTCCCCATTGGAAGAAATTACACCCATTGTTCTGACCCTTGGCACAAGCATAAAATGTTCTGCCCTTGTTGGGGCCCTCTTTCTGCACTGTCAACCTGCAAACAAACAAACATGAGCTCAACTTCTCTTATACAACTTTGTTTATATATTGTTTTGAATTTTTTAAATATTTAATTTTCTTAAACACTTTTAAAATTTCCTTGCACTAATCTTTCTATAAAACCAACTATATTGCCAGTGATGGAGTGTATGAAGTAACTATCGGTGTGCTAAGCTTCGAGCCTGATTTGTTCTAAGTAAAATGATTGATTTTGACTATGTAACAATTTTTTATCATTATTTTGTGTTCTTTCTTACGACAGGTCCATCCCTTTTGTTAGTGAACTTAGACTGCCAATGCTCTTCTTTCCACAAGGCAAGCTCTGTTGCATTTTGTTAAAAATCCCTTTCATTTTTGTATCTAAAACACTTTTATTTTAGTGTGTCTGTGGTCTCCCGATGCTTCCAGATTTTCTGTGAAGCAGTGAATATAGAATAGGATCAACTCAGCCTCATGAGGACAAATGAGCAGCTAGATGAATGAAAAGTAACGGTTCTGGTCTAGAAAACTTAGGTTAACACCCAGAGGGTCCTTTGTGCTGACCACATGACACCCTTTATTCACAAAAAGTCGGCACTATCTCCGCCGACAGACGGCAGTCGCTCGGGTCTGTATAGCTCGTTTGCAGGTTGATTCCATGGAGTTTTATTTAAAACTCAAACTCTTTTCTTTAAATAAACTCTTGGCTATGAAATACTTCCACTGTATCTTGAACTAACAAATACCTTTTGGTTGGCTCTTCACATCGGCACAAGACGTCGTCACCACCTTCGGCAATGTTGCCACCTGGGGGAAAGTAAGGTGGAGAATATTATATTTATTTAGTTGAGGTACAGGCATAACCAGACTTACGACAGTTTGACTTACAGAACTTTACACATACAACACTTATTACCACGATGCTCTGAACTTGAGATACTTGCTTCACAGATATGACATGACGCTACCGCTCACATCTGTAAGCAGTGATTTGTATGCTTACTCTTTTTTTTAAATATAATGGCTTCAGTGTTTATTTTAGAACAAATGTTTTGTTTACGACAGTTAAGACTGATATGACAATTGCAACGCAGTAAATGCATTAAGTGAAAAAAATGCACAGCTTCAAGTTGTGACAATTTTCGAGTTACAACATGGGTCTAAAACCTAACCTGTCATAAATGTGGGGTATGTCTGTATTTGAAGTACACTTCCTAAATACAGATTATAAACTAACTTATTTCTAGAACATAAACAATGCCCAGTCGGCAGACGATGCAACTGCCTGGAACCAAACCAAAATACCCTGATCCCGTTATCAATCCCTCTAACAATCAGACTACAAGAATGGGCATACTTTATGCCATGAGTAATAATCCACATTTTTTTCAAAACACAGGTTTTCTAAGCCCATTTATTCCTCAAAGCACACCGCCAACATAACGTTTCAGAAGAAACAAACCTTGCCGAGCTGGAGGTTGACGTGGCACATTGTTGGCAGCCGCCAGTGGTCGGCCGCCATCTTGCCTGTTTTCTTCCACACTGTCTGCCCACATAAAGAAGTTGCAACCCTGGCCTTGGTTCTTGTTACATTTGTAAAACTTACGACCTATAAAAATACAAATTAGGCTAAGACGAAAGCAGCAACCGCCAACATGTCACTGACAGAATGACTGAGGAATTGATTGATATCAGGGGAGAGAAAGATATCTCAATGATGGGCCTGAGTGAGACTAAGTGGTGAAAATAGACAGAGAGAAAGCTTTACCCTGCACTGGTGTGGAGGTAGGAGGGTACTACTCGACACAGGAAACATTGTATTTCATGGCCAAGCGCTGCTGCAATCGTTATAGAGTTTGAAAGGTGGAGGGGTGAGAGGAGCATTCTAGTACAGTCGGTACCAAATGGCAAATGGGACATAAGTCCTTCATTGTAGATAGTTGGTTTAGCATGATTATTTGAAGCCGTTTTAAAAACACTTTACGTACCTTGTATTTAAAGTTGATTAGGTATACGTAGTGTTTGTCAAAAATGGTAAAAATAAGGTAAAAACATTCTACATGAAACTATTGAAAGTCCTAAACTACCCCCTCATAATCTGACCGAAGTGTACATGCCAGAACGTCAAGATAATGACTCATGACATTATCACTGGTCTCCCCCTTCAATATTGACATTCTTTCCGCATGCAATGTTTACTGTGTCGAGTAGTAGGTCTCATTATGAGTGATGACCTAAGAGGATATGTGTGGAAACAGTTGATGATGATGATGACTTATCAAAAGAAAGAGGAAAGAAAGAATTAGCACAAGAACGATAAAAGATGGAAGAAGAAAAAGAGATAAACAATAGGTGGAAAGATTAATTCGCTAAAGGTGAGAAATGGCCCAGCTGAGAGTAGACAAGATAAGGAGCATAGTGCAGAGTTGGAAACAGCCACTAAAAAAAGATTAAAACAGCAAAAGCAACGGGAGTGGTTTCAGTGGTTGTACAGGCTGATAAGCTGCATATGGAATAAAAGAGAAGTTCCCTTGGCCCGGGGGAAGGTGCTATAATACCATTCTTTAAGAAAGGAGATAGAAGTGTGGAAACTATAAGGAAAATAACCCTTATTTCACAAGTAGCAAAGAAATGCAAAGAATAATGGAGTGAAAGGGGGGGGGGGGGAATCAGGAAGAAGGTAGAAAGAAAACTGCTGTAAGAACAATGTGATTTTAAGACCAGAAGATCAACAGTGGACCCCATCTTTGTAATAAGACAAAGAATGGAGAAACATTGGGAGTGTGGAAAAGATATGGTGATGATGACCTTCATAGATTTGGAAAGGAAGACGACGGTGTACTCAGAGGTAAAGTATGAATGGTTATGGTAAAAAAAAAATATATATATAAACATTAATCGAATTGGTGAAATCCATGTATGACAAGTGCTCCAGTTGTGTGAAGATGCAGGTGGGGAAACACAGAATGGTTTAGAGATGAAACAGGGTTAAGGGGGCATTCGAGTATTATTTAAGCGCCTTAAGGGGGAAAAGGGGTTCGAACTTTGGTTATTTTTGCTGACAAGGGAGAAAGAGGAGGGGTCAGAATAGTGCTTACGTGTGATAGAGAGACGGGCAAGAATGGCGCAGTGACCCAGTGACCCAGTGACCCAAAATGGACATATAATAATTAAAAGTGTCAAGATGTGAATTCAAGGACCTTGGTCATCAGAGTACAAGTAGTTTAAAGTTTTTTTTTATAACTATAGTTATTCATGTATTCACGAATAATACTATTTTATTAATATAATATTATAACTTTTTTAATCTTACCTGTTTAGTACAATAAATTTAAATTCATTTTACAACATTGTTTATTGTGGATATTTCAGACCATTAATTTACTCCTTTACGTTAATAATCACCAGAAATTTATAAAGTGAATTAAAAATAATGGTTATTTCTGTGAACAAATTACAAGAAATACCTGACAAATATAACATAAGCAAGACGAGGTCAAATCAGGTCGGGTTTTTTTTTTTTTTTCCTACAAAGGGGGTGAGGGGGTCCAAAAAAGTGCTTACATAATACTTGAACGCCTTCTAAGACAAGGAAGTGTTCTATTATTTATAATAATCATGGATGAAACTTTGAAAGAGGCAAAGGAGATGTATGGAGGAGACATGAAGCAAGTGGAGAGGATGAGAATGAAGAGCAAGAACAAATGGATGTGATGAATGTTGAGAAAGGAAATAAGTTATCGAAATGTGATATTTCTGAATATAGTACTTAGAGTGCATTTTATGAACTGAATGATTATACCAGAACATAACTTACAAACAATCTTAATTCTGGAACAGGCACAATGCAGTACTCCAGCCGTTAATCCATCACTGTGGAGGGAGAAGCCACGATTCCACTAATGATAAATATTTGTACCATGATGGGATTCGAACCGGGACACTTTACTGAGTATATAGTCACACTACTGACTGAACTAAGATGTCAATCCCCTAATAATTACATAGACATGTCAGTTCATTATAATTAAAATAATTATTTAGGTAAAAATGCAATCTTAAAAGAATTGAGAGCCATACCTTGGTTGGGGCCATCCTTCCTCACCGTCAGAAGAATAGCGTCCAGGTTGCAGTTGCAGACAACCTTGTTCTCGTGGTCACTGCTCCCATCACCCCCACCTAACAACCGAGGGACTCTACTGCTATTGTTGTCTGTCATCGACCAGCCCCCATGTCTGTGGAGCTTCTCTTGATGGAAGCTTGGGAGCCTCTCCCCCTGGTTGAACTGTACGAGGCGCCCCGGTGAGATGTGTTGCTAGACGAAGACCGTCCTCCGCCCAGACTACTACCCATGCCACTGTCTGCGAAGCTTGTGGTGACGCCGCCACCACGGTTCACAGGCGGAGAACCTGGGGGCCCTGATGGACAAGAGAGTGGTTAGTATGCCAAATTATCAGGGGTGCGCTAAGAGGATTATTTATCGAATTGAATATCGAAATTCCGAACAAGTATCAAATAGTACCAATTGAATAGTAAATTTTTCTTACATTTTTATATCTCCATCAAGAAAACCTCTTTTCGCTGTATGAGGTTATTGTATTATATTTGGAAGAAGGTACAGGAAAGGTGGATAGAAACACATAAAAGGAAACAAACACAATATGACTTTTAACATGAAAAGAATAACACAGTTCACACTTTACATTACTGCCATTGGACAAAGAGGTAATGGTTGCCTCTTAAAGAAAATCGATCGTCACCGCCCAATCCCCCAATCTAGGTTTCATTTTATGTGATATGAGAGTTCCGATAGGATGAAACCTTAGGTAGGAGATTGGGTGGGGATGAAGATTTTCTTTAAGAGGCAACCATTACCTCTTTGTCCGATGGCAGCAATGTAAAGTGTTAACTGTGTTCTTCTTTTCATGTTAAAAGTCATATTGTGTTCATCCCTTTTATGTGTTTTTATATCCACCTTTCCTATACCTTCTTCCAAATATAATTACAGTTTTGATAAAAATAATTTAAATTAATAAATTCCTATTGAAAATGTGGTTTTATATTTAAGTATGCAAAATGCAAAAAATTACTTCAATACATTGTTATGTGAGCTGGTATTAATAAAAAGAGACTGAAATTAAATTTCGGGTAATTGAGAGGAACTTTTGATCCAGTTTTTTAGACAATAGGTTTCACCTAAATAAAATGTTTTAAAATCTTATGAGTTTTTGAAAGAAATTTAAATATAAAAATTGCATGGAGAATGTTTAACTGGGCAGTGTAGAGACTATATTCATTTGAATTAAAACATTATTATTGTTGTTATTATTAGAAAGGGTAAAATAATGGGGTGATTAATAAACAAGGACATATTTTTATTTTAAGAGATTTATGACACAGCTATTCGATCTTGCTATTTGAAGGGTCTATTCAGAGTTTCATATCGAATATTTAATTATCTGAAATTATTCAAAATTTTGAATATTCGCACACCCTACAAATTATAAAATATGATTTATTCACAATTATGTCAAATTATTTATAAAAATCACATTTTCTTTAGAACTCACCAATGGGTGAAAGATACTAATATATTTTTAAAGTATTAATAATATTACATATGTTATGTACTATAGTTTATTCAGAAAGTCACTAGTGATGTTTAGTACTAGAACAGGGATGCTTGGATCCTTGTTTCCATAAATCCCTCAAATACTTACATTATCATGAAATTCAAATAAGTATTCTTGGATTCAAATCTTACCATAAAACTGTAAGCCCTAAAGCTCACAAATAAAAACACACAATTATGAAATTATTGAGGTACATCAGTTACCTTTTTCAGCGGAAGAGAGTAAAACAACAAATGGACTATGGCAGCTCAGCTAGAAGTAGATCATGGCCACTTAGATACTTTTGTTACCTGACTTGTGTCTTGACTCTTGGTAAAGAGACAGAAGATGATGATGATGAACATTTTATCCATCTACCAAGAGACAAGACACTAATTTGAACAAGCAATTTCAGTATCCAAACATAAACATTTCATAATCAAGAAACAGGCAACAACAGAATCTAAGTGACCATGATCAACCTATAGCTATGCTGCCATAGTCCAGTTGCTGTTTTACTCTCATCTGCTGAAGAAGGGGACTGATGTACCATGAAAATTACATAATTATGTGTTTTAATTTTAAACTTTGAGGTCTACAGTTTTCTGGTAAGTGTGTAGGTCTTGACCTTCTATCCTTTAAATGTTTAATCTAAAATAGCTAATTGGTGCCATCTTTCCTTTAAATCCAACTGTGAAAGCCTTTACTTGAAATTGAAACTATAAATGTAGATGAATCAAACCCACATTTATAAGAATTGAGGTTTAGAAACCATTGAAATTTTCCCAAATTGGTATTATTTTATGCTAATACTCTAACCATTGAGCTACGCAGGAGTCGTGCCATACCAAAGGTCAATCTTCATTGATATTTTAAGGCCGAGTCTGTGATGAATGTGTGTAAATTGTCAGCTACATAAAAGACTAATCAATAAAGATCAAAAGCTATCAGATAACACAGCCACCAGTGACCCGGTAGTGCTTTATGCTAGGAATAGTACAATACCATTTGTACAACTGCGTGTATCACGATGGATTATATATTTGTTAATTATGGTTATAGCCACTTCTAAATATAATATTCTTCAAATTGAAAAATGACACTTGATCACAGGAATCAAACCCGGGACCTTTTACTCGGTATGACAATGCTCTTAACCAGTGAACTATTCAGGAGTCGTCCTGTGTCATTCTTCCCTCATATTTTAAGGCACGGTCTGTGAAGAACATGTGAACAATTACTGTATCAAGGTGACATTTTTCAATTTAAAGAATATGCTACTTCACTGAATGTATGAATGTTATAATGAATGCATAAAAAAAAAATTAACATCTACTTTACATTTATATTTTCTATTTATTATATTATATCTCTATTATTTTTTATGGCCGCGTCTTAGTACATGTGCTGGTTATACGCTTATGTACTAATTAAGCCAGTGGTTTTAGGGATTAGAAAAATTATAATCAGAGGAAGTGTACCCGCATTTTCATGATATAAGAGTGGAAAACCATTTTTAAAAACAAAACAGTAGACCCAACCAAAATTCAAACATCAATTTCCCCGCCATCAGCAGTCTAGTCCAATACGAAAGTAATGTGTTAGACCACGCAGCCACCTAAGCGAGTTATTTTCTTTTATGTTCATCATTTTTGAAGAATGATGAAATGATAGAGGAAGATGGAGGCATTTTTCTAAACTGACCCGGCCACAGGCTGGAAACAGTTGACGATGATGATTTTTTACCAAATTCATATTCAAATTCTTGATTTGTAGGTAAAGTGAAGATTGGTGAATTCAACCCTTATATCTAGTTGCTTGCTACGGTGGCAACAAGTGAGGACTTACTTGGCCTGCCAACCAGAGGTCTCATGTCGAGCATCTCAAGAAACTGGAGGTCGCAGCCTCCTACACATCCTGTGTAATTGTCTTCACAGTACGGGATCATAGAACCACGGCGGAATTTAAAGTTTAATTTCTTCACATCTGGACCGCACTGAAATACAAGTATTTGTTTTAATTAAAGAACAATGAACAAGTCTCAAATGAGAAGTTTCAAATATTAAATATAGGGGTGTGCAAAGTAGATCCCCCTTTTCAATTTGAAGCAAACTTGTATCGAATGTATGAAATATTCTTGAAGCACAATCAAAGTTTGGATATATTAGGTAAGTTGTTTTATGCTTGAAATGATATTATATTGTGGTTATTTATACATAAATGTATTTATTAAAATTTTTAAAATGTTTTAATACACTTTGAATTTAAAAAGTAGGCTTCACACACCCCTATGAATAAAAATTATTAACTACTTATTTGTAGCCATGTATAGTTATAACGATTGGCTTAAACTGCCAAACAAATAATTATAACATAAGAATTAAATCAAAGCTGTGAAAAAAGTTAATGAATGAATAATAAGATGAGACGAAATGGGGAAAAGCAGGATTGGAAATTCAACGCAAAAAAAAAAAAAAAAAAGTAAATATGTAATGTAATCCCCAAGAAACTTAAGAAACTAGGATTAGGATCCCAAGCAAAAGGATCTCAAACTTGCGGATCCCAAGAATAAGTATTTCATACTCGAGGATTTCAAACTTGAGGATCTTAAACTTGAGGATCCCAAGCTTAAGGATATCAAACTTGAGGATCCCAAGCGTGAGAATTCCAAATGTGAGGATTCCAGGTGTTATATATAATCCAAGGTGTGATAATTCCAAGTGTGAAGATCACAAGGTTATGGTCTATTGTGTATTAAAATACATGTTCAGTGTACACACACAGGATGCTATATTACCTGCGGACAAGATTGTTCACTGACAGTGAGTCCCTCAACGTTTCTCGGGAACCAAAGAGCACTACGGCACTGCGGATAGGCCATACAGCTAAGGTACTTGCTGGTTCCATCTCTCTTAGTCTTGAGCACCATGTCCAAACCGCAGGAAGGGCACTTCATTGCAGGCTCAGGTGTCTCTTCTAGGGTCACTAGGCTGTCACCCGGAGGTTGAGCCTGCTCCTCGAGGTACTGACCCAGTGCTGTGTCCAGCTTGGCTGCCTTCAAACACAACCACAGTCATACTAGTGTCATGTCCAGCTTGGCTGCCTTCAAACACAACTACAGTCATACTAGTGTCATGTCCAGCTTGGCTGCCTTCAAACACAACCACAGTCATACTAGTGTCATGTCCAGCTTGGCTGCCTTCAAACACAACCACAGCCATACTAGTGTCATATCCAGCTTGGCTGCCTTCAAACACAACCAGTCATACTAGTGTCATGTCCAGCTTGGCTGCCTTCAAACACAACCACAGTCATACTAGTGTCATGTCCAGCTTGGCTGCCTTCAAACACAACCACAGCCATACTAGTGTCATGTCCAGCTTGGCTGCCTTCAAACACAACCACAGCCATACTAGTGTCATGTCCAGCTTGGCTGC
Organism: Timema podura; assembly: GCA_033556935.1. Classification (NCBI taxonomy): domain Eukaryota; kingdom Metazoa; phylum Arthropoda; class Insecta; order Phasmatodea; family Timematidae; genus Timema; species Timema podura. The sequence continues at coordinate 58,288,028 of JAVRXN010000003.1, forward strand.
CTTCAAACACAACCACAGTCATACTAGTGTCATGTCCAGCTTGGCTGCCTTCAAACACAACCACAGCCATACTAGTGTCATGTCCAGCTTGGCTGCCTTCAAACACAACCACAGCCATACTAGTGTCATGACCAGCTTGGCTGCCTTCAAACACAACCACAGTCATACTAGTGTCATGTCCAGCTTGGCTGCCTTCAAACACAACCACAGCCATACTAGTGTCATGACCAGCTTGGCTGCCTTCAAACATAACCACAGTCATACTAGTGTCATGTCCAGCTTGGCTGCCTTCAAACACAACCACAGCCATACTAGTGTCATGTCCAGCTTGGCTGCCTTCAAACACAACCACAGTCATACTAGTGTCATGTCCAGCTTGGCTGCCTTCAAACACAACCACAGTCATACTAGTGTCATGACCAGCTTGGCTGCCTTCAAACACAACCACAGTCATACTAGTGTCATGTCCAGCTTGGCTGCCTTCAAACACAACCACAGTCATACTAGTGTCATGTCCAGCTTGGCTGCCTTCAAACACAACCACAGCCATACTAGTGTCATGTCCAGCTTGGCTGCCTTCAAACACAACCAGTCATACTAGTGTCATGTCCAGCTTGGCTGCCTTCAAACACAACCACAGTCATACTAGTGTCATGTCCAGCTTGGCTGCCTTCAAACACAACCACAGTCATACTAGTGTCATGTCCAGCTTGGCTGCCTTCAAACACAACCACAGCCATACTAGTGTCATGTCCAGCTTGGCTGCCTTCAAACACAACCACAGTCATACTAGTGTCATGACCAGCTTGGCTGCCTTCAAACACAACCAGTCATACTAGTGTCATGTCCAGCTTGGCTGCCTTCAAACACAACCACAGTCATACTAGTGTCATGTCCAGCTTGGCTGCCTTCAAACATAACTACAGTAATTCCAGTGCTATGTTCAGCTTGCCTTTAAAAAAATATTTTTTTTATGAAGTTTGCTCTAGTGCCATTACTGACTATGATTGACTTAACTTATCGAACACAAGAAAATAGCCAATGAAGAACTTGTCGGAAAATGCACAAGCATTCCCTTGAAGAAAGAATGCTAAATCAATAAGGGAGTGCAGTCTTCTTTTTCAATTTGAAACAAAGTTAAGTCGAATAATATGAAATATTCCTGAAGACAAATCAAAATAATGTTTAAATTAAATTAATGTTTAGTGTTGGAAAGAAATATTTAATGTTGCATTATAACTTTAAGATGACAAAACTTGCATTTAAATCATCATCATGAACTGTTCCCAGACTCTGGCCGGGTCTGTTTAGTAAAATACCTCCATCTCCCTCTGTCTTTCCACCTTTATTATTCCTGCACTCTCTTCTATTCTCCTCCTCTCACTTGCACACTTGTTGTCATCTGTTCCTCCCATCTCTTCCCCACATACTTCATATCCATTAATCTTCTTGGAATTCTCTCTTCTTCCAGCCTCATTACGTATCCATACCATCTCAGTCTTGCTTCCTCTACTATCTCATGTACACCCTGTACCCCAACTCTAGACTTTACAACTTCATTCCTAATCCTATCTCTTCTGGTGACAACTAGCATGCTCCTCAAAAACTTCATTCCCATGGCCTCCACTTTTCTTGTTTCTTTTCCAAAATCCAAGTTTCTGCAGCATATTTTACTATGGATATGAAATATGTTCTATACAGCACATCTCTTCTCCATAGCAGGTCTCTTACACACCTGTAGAACAACTCTCCCTGCTGTCCTCTTCTCCATAACAGGCCTCTTACACACCTATAGAACAACTCTCCCTGCTGTTCTCTTCTCATTAGCAGGTCTCTTACACACCTATAGAACAACTCTCCCTGCTGTTCTCTTCTCTTTAGCAGGTCTCTTACACACCTATAGAACAACTCTCCCTGCTGTTCTCTTCTCCATAGCAGGTCTCTTACACACCTATAGAACAACTCTCCCTGCTGTTCTCTTCTCCATAGCAGGTCTCTTACACACCTATAGAACAACTCTCCCTGCTGTCCTCTTCTCCATAGCAGGTCTCTTACACACCTATAGAACAACTCTCCTTGCTGTTCTCTTCTCCATAGCAGGTCTCTTACACACCTATAGAACAACTCTCCTTGCTGTTCTCTTCTCCATAGCAGGTCTCTTACACACCTATAGAACAACTCTCCCTGCTGTCCTCTTCTCCATAACAGGCCTCTTACACACCTATAGAACAACTCTCCCTGCTGTTTCTCTTCTCATTAGCAGGTCTCTTACACACCTATAGAACAACTCTCCCTGCTGTTCTCTTCTCATTAGCAGGTCTCTTACACACCTATAGAACAACTCTCCCTGCTGTCCTCTTCTCCATAACAGGCCTCTTACACACCTATAGAACAACTCTCCCTGCTGTTCTCTTCTCCATAGCAGGTCTCTTACACACCTATAGAACAACTCTCCCTGCTGTCCTCTTCTCCATAGCAGGTCTCTTACACACCTATAGAACAACTCTCCCTGCTGTCCTCTTCTCCATAACAGGCCTCTTACACACCTATAGAACAACTCTCCCTGCTGTTCTCTTCTCTTTAGCAGGTCTCTTACACACCTATAGAACAACTCTCCCTGCTGTTCTCTTCTCTTTAGCAGGTCTCTTACACACCTATAGAACAACTCTCCCTGCTGTCCTCTTCTCCATAGCAGGTCTCTTACACACCTATAGAACAACTCTCCCTGATGTCCTCTTCTCCATAGCAGGTCTCTTACACACCTATAGAACAACTCTCCCTGCTGTCCTCTTCTCCATAGCAGGTCTCTTACACACCTATAGAACAACTCTCCCTGATGTCCTCTTCTCCATAGCAGGTCTCTTACACACCTATAGAACAACTCTCCCTGCTGTCCTCTTCTCCATAGCAGGTCTCTTACACACCTATAGAACAACTCTCCCTGCTGTCCTCTTCTACACCTATAGAAACAACTCTCCCTGCTGTTCTCTTCTCTTTAGCAGGTCTCTTACACACCTATAGAACAATCTCTCCCTGCTGTCCTCTTCTCCATAGCAGGTCTCTTACACACCTATAGAACAACTCTCCCTGCTGTCCTCTTCTCCATAACAGGCCTCTTACACACCTATAGAACAACTCTCCCTGCTGTTCTCTTCTCTTTAGCAGGTCTCTTACACACCTATAGAACAACTCTCCCTGCTGTCCTCTTCTCCATAGCAGGTCTCTTACACACCTATAGAACAACTCTCCCTGCTGTCCTCTTCTCCATAGCAGGTCTCTTACACACCTATAGAACAACTCTCCTTGCTGTCCTCTTCTCCATAGCAGGTCTCTTACACACCTATAGAACAACTCTCCTTGCTGTTCTCTTCTCCATAGCAGGTCTCTTACACACCTATAGAACAACTCTCCTTGCTGTTCTCTTCTCCATAGCAGGTCTCTTACACACCTATAGAACAACTCTCCCTGCTGTCCTCTTCTCCATAGCAGGTCTCTTACACACTTATAGAACAACTCTCCTTGCTGTTCTCTTCTCCATAGCAGGTCTCTTACACACCTGTAGAAAATCTCGCCTTGCTGCTCTCGTCCCACTATATCTTCTATGCTGCCCCCTTTTGCCTTGCATTTAAATATGAATCTTAAATACATACTTTGTACACCTCAGAAAATAAATTTATCAAAAAAGGTACATCTTGAAATGAATACCAGCCTTCTGGGCCAGAGCCTATTACTATTTTTGCAAACAATTCTTCCAATTATATAAACATAAAAAATTAACAAAAAAACAAAAAAATTAATTTAGTTTTAGTAAACTCACCTTCCTTTTTTTGTTTCAAGACCAATCTCCGCTTTGTTTACCTGCTCTATTGCTATCCTGAACACGTCCTTGTACTTGGCCAGCTGCTCCCGGAGAACCTCTGCGGGGTTCCTCGTCCCTTCGCAGACCCTCTTTAGGTCCGCCTCCAGTTCTGCCCGCAGATTAGGTTTAGACATGGGGAACCCCATGCTGTCATAGCCCTCCACAAGGCCCATGCCCAACTGGCCAGGAACGAAGTAGTTATCGTTCTCCAGACCCACGTACAGGCGAGACTTGATCTTCTCGATGTGGTCAGCGTGGGTTGCATCGGTTCCTGATGAGGATCAAACGTTGGTGGAAACTGAGTCACATTGTTAGTGTAAGGTCTGATGTATTAAAGTTAGGCTTGTGCCTGATCACCCAAAAGAGGTGAAATATTGAATTTGGACTTTATAAATGTCGATTCTTGAAATTTTTTTAGAAAGATTTTAAAACTATCTATGCTACTATTTTTAAAATTTTGTTTAGACTACATCTATCTGTTTGGGTTACAAGCATATGTACTTATTGCACTAATGTGTTAAGAATGAGAAAGATTAAATCTTAGAAAAAGTGTATCCACATTTGCATGGAGAGTGGAAAACCATTTAGGAAAAACCACCCAACAATAAAATTCAAACCTCAATTTGCCTGTCATTGGCTGTCAAGTCTTTTGCGAGAGTTGGTCCTTGGACCTTTTAACTACTGAAACGGGTCTACTTTTTTTTTTAATTAAGTATGACGTAAATAAAGGATCGAGCAAATAAAGGAGGTGGTAGGAAAGAGGAAGATATTTTACTAAACTAACCCGGCCTCTGGTCGAAACAGATTATGATGATGACATTTACTGAATTCAAATTATTCGCAAAGTCCTAAAAGTTAGTTTTTAATTCGTGTTTTGGTGTCGACCAGGTTTATCTTTAGATACCCAAACAAATAAAATAACTGAATCAATCCAAACACGATGCTGTTCTTATTAATTACCAATGCCGTGTTTCTCCATAAGTGCGATGAGATCAGCCTCTGTGAGCAGGTTCGGCGCACTGGTCGTTCCTTCAGTCATCTCAATGTTTGTTGGCTCGAAGGTTTGACCTTGTTGGTACACGTGGATCTCCTTGCCTGACCACTTGTCATACGGATAAACATCCAGGTAGTTCCGCGCAATGATCATCAAACCACTCGCAACAAACTGTAGACAAATTACTTGAAAGATAAATAGGATTTAAGTTTTTAATCTAAAAATAACATAAATATTAATGGTGTTAACATTTAGAAACTAAATTCAATTTGTAAAGAGAGAGAATGATAGTATATTTCTATTCCTCTCACCCCTCTCATTTCTCATCCTATCCATTCTATTCACTCCTATAGTACTTCTCAGAAATATCATTTCACTGTCTTAAAATCTGCTCTCATCCTGCTTCTTCATTACCTACGTTTTCACTGCGTATGTCAATATTAGTACATAGTACGTCCTATAGATCACTCCTTTACACTTCCTCGGCACATGTCTGCTCCAAATCATACTTCTCGCACTCTTAAAAAAGCTTCTGCTTGCCTCCTCCCCTTTCATTGAATACAGTTCAATACATCCATAGGCTATGTTCAGTCTCTGAACTGTATATATTTAATATTGTAAAATAGCTTTTGAGTAGTAATTTGTTTAACATAGGTTTTTTATATAATGCTTTATACATATTGGTTTTGTATTTGTTGTTTATTCTTCAGACGTTTTTCCACTATTTTTGAAAGTGTTTAAGGGGTGGGGGAAGAAAGGTTGTTTGTTTTGTGGGAGAGCAGTTCAGTTGAGCATGGTAGTCAGGACACATATGGTGTTTGCCAGAATGGGTGCACTAATTAATGCACAAATCGGTGTCCGAGTGTTACAGGCCCTAAAGTGGCCTTCTTTATCAAGAAACAACAAGAGTTTGCAAGACACCGCTGAGTTAGCCCCTTGTTTCCCCATTCCTTCCTACTCTAAACCCAGCAACCCACAAGGTAGGCCTCTATTGTCGGCGAATCTCATTTGGACGAGGTAAGCAATTCCTACCATAATTTTATATCGAATACAGTCCACTTTTCCTTGTTTTCACTGGTTATTTTAATCGTTTGTTGACTCGAAAGAACAGGCTAGTAACTATAATAAAGTTTTTAATAAACCATTAAAGCTACCATAATGTCAAAAAAAGCACCACCTGGCTTATGATACATACAAGTAGTTCTATTAACTTGAAGAAATAAAGAAATAAACGTGAAAAGAGTATGAAAAAATCAAGAAAAAAGTGCGAAGAAAGTATGAAGGAATTAAGAGAGAAGTGCTACCACACCATTTTAATTTATCTCCATATCACTAGGTAATTATTAGTTTTTACAAATCACTATGAAGAAATAAATGAAAATAGTGTTAAAACATTCTAAAATAATGTAATTTAAGTGATATGGAAGGAAGTAGGAAGTTTAAATTAGGCCTTAAATCAATACTAAAATGTATAACTGGCCCTTTCTTACCAAAATATTCCTTAAAATAATTAATAAGTAGGGACATGTAAGATTCGCATTTGCGATAAAACAAATTTTTACATGAATTCTACTGTTTTCACACGAATAACACAAATTTAAGCTTTTTTTCCTAAATAAACACAATTTCTTTGTAATGTGGCGAATACCACATCATGCAATATAATTTTCAACGCAATAACACTGATGATAGCTCTTTACCGGGGGTGCTGTTTATACGAGTAGTATTGGTTTTACTTATTTTATAGGTATAAAATTGATCACAGGAAAAATGAGTGTTTTCAAGATATTTAAGCTTTTTTTTATCTGAGGTTAGCATTAAAAATCACAATTTCTACTTTTACACATTACGATACCTAAATTACGATTCTTTGTTTACAGCCTTTGTTAGGTCAAAGCAAGGACATTAATATATATGGACTTTGCTACAGGCTGTCATGTTTGGCAAAATTATATCTTCTTAATTTTTATTCTGTTCTCCTTATTTGATAGTAGCTTAGTTGTTATTATTTGGTCTAAGCCTAAGTTGATTGTCGATTATTTCAATATTGCTATCTGTAAGACTCAAAGGTAATAATATTGATATATCTTGTTCGATATTACTAAACGTGATATGTTTTGTGCATATTTATATTTGATTTTTCTCCAAATATGTTAATAAAAAGTTAAATACACAATATGTATCCTAGTTTTTTTTAATGAATACTAATTAAACTCGTATTTAAGTAAACAATAACATCACTTTCAGCTTATAATATCATCGCTTATTGAGAAAAATAACACCACTTTTCCCCTAAAAATAACCTCACCTTTTGCATGTCTCTATTAATAAGTTAAATTAAGCAAAATTACACAGTCAAAAGAAATCCTCAGTTTAAAAAAATCGAAAAAATTGCGAACAAGGCCAAAACCACAGCTTCTAGAGAGTGTAAAAATACTCTCAATAAATTTTGAGCTCGAAATAGAGCCTATAGTAGAAATAATATAGTTCAGACTCAAGAGATTTATATACTTGACCATTTCATGCTTGTTTAATTACTCTTCTCTCCACTTGTGTGGATGTTGTTTATAAAATATGCAGTTGAGGGGGGGAGGGGGAGATGAGAGGGGACAGGGGAAGGAGAACCTAGCAAAGGGGGTTGTGTGAATGTTATCAAGGCCAGCCTCTGTTTAGATTTGTTGAAGGGAGCCTTGAAGCTTTTTTTTTTGTTTATTTTAAACTAGCCCAAGTACCTGGCATTGCAACCTTTTCTTTGTTTCAAAAAGACAAAGACAAAACTCTTCATTTTATTTATTCTGACCCAAATTTTAATAAACTCATCAACAGTTTAAAATCCCAGCTTTGAGGTGAGCAAGTTTGTGCACAGGGATTACTAATTTTACAATTTCAGACATCTGCTTGCAGTAGATATTGCGCAATGCTCATGACACACAGAAAAACAAACTCTTTTATAATGCCATCTATCAATGAACCACTGTACTTTAAGCCAGTCCAAACACTGTGTATTGAAGCTAATATTTATTTATTTAGCACCGCGTCTTACTACCCGTTCAGGTTATACAATTAAGTAATAATCACGCTAATTTATTAGGAATTGGGCAGGTTGAATTTATAGGAAGTGAACCCACATTTGCGTGGAGGGAGAGCAGAAAACCATTTAAGAAAAACCACCCTAGTTCACCTGACTGAGATTCGAACCTCAATCTCCCTGTCCTCAGCAGTTTAGCTCAACACGACTAGCGCGTTAGCCAACTATGCCACTGAGACGGGTTTGAAGCTAATAGATGTAGCTACCAGTTCAATGCTACACTATGACTATTAATAAGGTAATAAATGAGAAAATAAATGAGTAACAAAAATAGTTGTCAAGTAAGAGTCTAAGAGTATAAAAATGGTTGCTGGCCTACACAGATAGCTGTGCTACACACGTGCAAGGGAATGGATTAAGTTTTAAAATTATATTTTAATTGTGATCAAAATTAACTCAATATTCAGGCACTTAATAAGGAGCTCACTCAACCAAATGAAGGAAAATTTGAGCTCATAGACCTGTAATATATATTTGTCATCTACAAAAGTGTAAATTACCTTCTCCTCGTTAATGTCAATATCCACGACAGTTTCCAAGCCCTCTGCATCCTTGGAGCAGCATGCTAGGAAATGTCGCACAACAAACTCATACACTCGCCACTCGTCACCTGGAGAAAGGACACAAGTTGAAGGAGGCAGAAATTAAAATAAAATACTACCAGTGTGTAGTTAAAATTTATTTATTTGAGGTATTTAAGGTGCACTTTCTGAATCAACTGATTACAACTTATAAACTAAATTAAATCTAGAACAGACACAACATCCAGCCCTCATCCAGCTAATTCATCATTGTTAAAGGGTAAAACCACATTCCCCCACTGATAAATTTTTCACTCATACCAGGAATCGAATCCGAGCCCCCTTTGCGCAGCAGGCAGACACAATACCGACTGAGCTAAAGTGACAGACATTTATTAGAAATGATTGTGAAATGGAAAGAATATAAGTGTATGTGTTTTGGAAGGTTCACTGAAAGCCACCTCTTGTACTCTTATGAAATATGAAGCAATGTCATGTCAGTAGCATAGCAACAAACAACAACAACAACGTTCTATAAATCAGGTGTATGGCGTGATGTCCACTCAGTGCGTTTTGCCGCATGTGCATAGAAGAGGTGAAGTCTCATGCGTAGCCATCTCTTATCGGTAGGATCTTTAGGGGTTTAAATAGACCAGCTCGATGGTCTCAAGGTGTTGATTGTATTTTTCAAGCTATTAAGTATTTATTGTGTGTTGTGGAGGAGGCCGTAAAGGGTGACTCGACGACTATAATCATCATATCATGTGCAAACAAAACTTGGAATTAATCAAGTGTTGGGGCTCACCATGCGAAGAGGTGGACAAGAGTGAAAGTCAAGTACAAGGGGACTATAACTGGGAAACGAACGAAGTTTGGTGAATAGGCGGCTTACCAACAAATGGTTTCACTTAAGACATTTCAATAATTTTAGCTTTTACTTTTTTATAAATTAAGACATTTTCCATCAAATTATTATGCTTAAATGTTAACCATTCTAAGTAGTACAATTTTTCTAGTAAAAAAACCATTAAAAATAACTTAAATACAATTAATTTGCCCTGCCGTACGCCATATCCTTTCATAGCCCATCCTAAAAAGTAAGCACCTTTAGAGGACAGGGCAGCAATCTAGCAGAACACATTATCTACTACTTTACTATGAAGTAATCACTATGTCTGTGTGTCATGCTCTACAAATATACTTTACCCTTTCGCTCGAAAACCACTAAACCGATTGAACTGAAATTGTGCATGGGCATAATGCAGATGTTTGGTTTACATATGGGCTAATTAACAGCTTAACCAACGACACCAACCCTCAACATCCCCCACCCCTCTCCCTTTCGCCCCCAGACGTATCTCTTGAACCGCTGAGGCAAGGAAGTTATCCTTTGGGCGGGGGGTACCAATGGGCCCCTTTGAAACTCACCCTCCTCCCCCAGATGTATCTCCAGAACCACAATTTAACCAGAATTTAATAATATACTTTCAAGATTTAATCCCACATAAAAATTTGTATTCATTTGTAAATTAAGAAAATGACATACTAATTACTGACACACAACACATCAGGCCGCTTTAGCAGCTAATAAATGACTAACATTTAGACTAACACATATTATACTTCAAGCTTTCACTGTCATAAACAACAGCAACAATAGATAGGGACACCCAAAGGAATTGAATCTGAGATCTATTTAGATTTAAAATTTTTAATCCAATTCAAATCTTTTAAATATTGAGATTTAGAACTATGAATGGAATACAAATAGGTATTAGTAAGATTTGAATTTGGATTCTAAATTTCAAAGTTTCACACTATTGGCAACTTACCTTCCAAATTGCAGGTGTATTTGGTAGGATGAATCGGTGGATGAGCTTGGTCAGATTTCTTGCCCACTCGGGGATTCGGGCCAGATTCTAGCACTCGATTCGCAAATTCTGAACAAAAAAACGAATAAAGATGAGAAATTACTACTGTTAGAAAATTGTGTTCACAAGAAGTGTTAATGAAACTTTTAGAGCTCGTAGGAACTGCCGTGAATGAGAGAAATAATATCCTTCTAAGATATTTTGAAATTGAAATTTCAAAAGCTTTATTTAATGGTTGAGTAAAGATACCAGAAAGAAGAATAGGAATATATACAATATGCCTTTTACTAGGAGTGTGCAAAGTCCACTTTTTTACAATTCAAAGTGAAGTCGAATTGAATAATATGAGATATTCCTGAAGTTTAATCGATGTTTGAATATTTAAAAAATTCTTTAGTGTTGAATGAAAATATTATAATCTTAAAATGATAAATTAAGCTACTATGACCAAATGTCATTTAATTATTTTAGATTATTTTATGCAAACACTAATTTATAATAGAAATAACACTAGAAAATTTTTTTTAATTAAATTTTTATTTTTTTGCAAAGCTTCATAATTGTCGAATCTGGGATTTTACTTTCGAATACAATTCAAAGTGAACAAATATTCTAAGCGAAGTTGAAGTTTTGAAGCTTCACACACCACTAGCTTTTACACAATTCTAATCTTAGTGTTTTCAATTATAGCACTAACAGCAGTCATAGTAAGGCAGAAAATTAGTATAGCTGTGTCACGGTATCTGTGACGTTTTCAGACAAATGAAAAGATTATATAAACAGATCCGATCATAAAAATATTTTATTCTTTTAAGGAGAGGAACCAATTTTAAATATTTGACATTAATATATTTGTGAAAGCAGATGCGTAGGCAGTGTTTGGGTTTGAGTAACTTTTAAACCGCCAACAAATGTCAAAGCTACCATGAATGGACTAGAGTTTAGGCCAAGTTATAAGTAGAAAGACTAGGAGCTAATACATCAGATTTGGTAGAAAAAATATACAAATTTGTAACTAGAGTTGGGTCGAATCCACTATTTTACAAATATGAATCTTGGAAAAAATTATGAACATTTGAGGAAATATAAATATGGTAGAAAAATATAAAAGAAACATAGAAAATACAAATAGTAACTAAATGTTAACATTCTTTCTTATAATCTATTCATTATAACATTTATACATTCAAATAAGTGTTAAATTACTGGTCTGGGGCCTGGTCGTTGCATTCATCTTATTTATTATAAATGGTTCTGAAGCACCAATAAGAAGTATTAGAGCTATAAAACAAATTTCACTTGAAAAATTGAAAACTTTTTTTAAGGACTTGAGTAATGAATCTTCGAATATCCTTAAGGCAATTGGCTCTTTTCATTTGGCGTGTAAATGCAGAGTCATGGGAACAAATGGTTATCTGCAAGAATTTGTATTGTTTTGCAATTTTCTTTTTGAAAACAGTTTGTTCAAGAATAAAAGCATGTTGATTAAGTTATACTTTTTATATACACACCTCCTCTATAATTTTAACATTGATCAAGTATCGATAAAATTGACATTTTTCAATAGAAAACTGCCGGCTGCGTAGCAAAAAATAACAAAAGGTTACACCTAATAATCATTGATACATTATCTTAGAAGAGGCGTTGAAAATATTGCTATAAAAATTTTATTTGTTCTCAAGAAAACTGATATTTCTAAATGTATGATTTTTCTGTAAGACCTGTCCGGTAGCTAAGCCCCATCTAAGTTTTCCATGATCCATCTGTTCTTGTTGGCGCGGAAGGATACTTTGGTCGGTTGTGAAGCTACGCCACACCTTTCACCCTCCCAACCCACTATTCCACAAAATAGGTTTTAGACTTGCATTAAACAGGACCAAGGGCCTTAAGAATTTGAGGGCCCCATACCTATTTTTAACTAACAACTACATGGATGGTTATATTTGGGGAATAAAAGTACAATTTCAATTTTTACTCAAGATAAAAAAAGATAAATAAAGAGTTACCTCCCCAATTGTGATCAGCAGTATGCATCTCTACAAGACTTCGAAGATTTAGCTCTTTAGGAAAAATATTGGTCTCTGTGCGGGGGTAGCTTATCAAACCTTTGGTGTACAATTTCTCGGCAATTTGCATTGTCACTTTGGCGCTCAGCTTCAACTTGCGAGAAGCTAGTTTTTCCAACTCCTAAAACATGTTTACAGGATTTTATCAGTGAATAAAATTCCAGGTAAACATAATGTTGATACTGTGGCCTATTTTAATGTAAGAGATTGGTATGACTGGTTGTAGAATGTACCTACAGTGGAAAGTAGGGTTTTAGATGTATTCTATGTGCTGTAAAAAATGTTATAATATATTCAGTCCACACAAAGTGTTAATGTATATTTCTTGGTGGGGTTATAAAACCATTAATTTGGGTCCCCGATCTGATAATATAGTATTAACACATGCTTAAAGATTTAATCAACGTTATTATTATATTTAGCACCGCGTCTTACTACCTGTTCGGGTTATACGCTTAAGTACTAATTATGCTAATGGATTAGGAATTGGGAAGGTTGAATTTAAAGGAAGTGAACCCGCATTTGCATGGAGGGAGAGTGGAAAACCGTTTAGGAAAAACTACCCCCAGTTCACCCGACCAAGATTCGAACCTTGATCTCCCCGTCCTCGGCAGTCGGGCTCAACACGACTAGCGTGTTAGCCAACTACGGCATCGAGGCGGATAATCAACATTATGTTGAAGTTCACAATAAGTCATGTATGTATCATGTAGCAGTTTCTCTAGCATTTCTATATTTGACTATATATATATATACATAATTTGGTAATATTGTACATAGAAATCATTAGTTTCATCCAATCAAAAGATAGTTCAAGCTAATTTGAATTTGACTGGTTTTATAATTAGTGTTGTCCAATGTGTTTTTTTAATATCTTTTCACCTACTAATCCTCCAAGAATAATCCTTGTCCCCTACAATCAACCAAAAGCTTTGTCACTCTTTAGAGATAAGATACATAATCCTTTCCAATTTTAAAAAAAATTCATATTTACATCATAAATATAGCTTAGTTTCTACTCTTTATCAAGCACTCTGGCCAAGCCAGATTGGTAAATTGGTAAATTGCCACCCACTGTTCTTACTCCCTCATCGTACCTCCTTGGCCACCTTTGTGCTATTCTTGCCGTACCTTCAGCTCCAACATTCTATCTGTTCTCTTGACATGTCCATACCAACTCGTTCATGTTTCCTCTATTATCCTGTTCAGTCCCTGTACTTTTCTCTTTCTCACGCAACCATATTTCTTAACCTATTTTGCCCAACATGCTCCTCATAAACTTCATACTAGAGCTGGATCAAATCATAAATTTCACGAATCTTACATTTTCTTTCAAATCTGAATCATTAAATTTTTAAAACTGTACAATTTTAGATAAAGTGAAAATATTCAAAAAAAATTTTACTATAAAGGATTGGTGCTACTGACCAATGCTATTTTGATTTGTTATGTATACCACACCATAAAAAATTAATCAAACACTTTTAGAGCAAATTAATTATGGCATATTGATACAATGTTATCATTTTCTTTTTCTAATTTTGTTAATTTATCAATTAAAGAAGTCTATACAATTCCTTTGACCAATTAATTAAAATTATGATTTTAAGTAAGGCCTTCATAACTGTATTTGAGATTTTTACAAATCTCGAGATGTCACCAACCACAGGTGGTTTCCTAAAAGGTGATTTGGTCAAACAAACAAGAGCATCTCCTGGTGTGCTGATTATCTCTCCTACTTTTAATAAAGATCTAGGTTAGTGCTCAATATAAAATGACCTTTGTAAACATTTAAAAACAAAACAAAAAAAAACTCACAACTGTGTCCAATGGTAAGGGCCTCCATTTGCTTTTTGGTTTGCTCTGAACTTTCTCAACTGTCGCTAACGTCCGTTCCATACAAATGTCATAGAGCACCTGGCAAGCTGTTTGATCAAACAAGCGCACCCTTTTCCAACTGAACTCCACACTCAGGTCACTTATCGTGTGAGTCACTGCAAACAATCAATTACTCGTTGAATGAATGATGTGTATAGGGCATGTTCCGTGCCTATAGTTGCAAATGCATCAGAAACATGGACAATTGATGCAAGAAAGACAAGGAAGGTTGAGACCATAGGAATGAAGTTTATGAGAAGCTGTCACTAGAAGAAAGAGGATTAGGTGAAGTCGTCCAAGCAAGAATTAGTGTACAGGTAGTACATGAGATAGAGAAGAAGCAAGGGCGAGATAAGTATGTTCATGTAATGAGGATGTTGGAGTACATGAGCTAGTAGAGGAAGCAAGGGCGAGACGGTATGGTCATGTAGTGAGGATGTTGGAGTACATGAGCTAGTAGAGGAAGCAAGGGTGAGACGGTATGGTCATGTAGTGAGGATGTTGGAGTACATGAGATAGTAGAGGAAGCAAGGGTTGAGAGGGTATGGCCATGAATTGAGGATGGAAAAGGAAAGAATCCCAAGACAAATGATGGAGCTTAAGTATATAGGGAAAAGACCAAGTAACAAATAGAAGGAGAAAGAAAACAAGAGCATGTGTGTGTGAGTGAATGGTGAAGAGTGATGAGAATAAGGGAGGAAGAATGGTGGAAGGACAGAGGGAAATGGAGGCATTTTACCAAAGTGACCCGGCCACAGTTTGGAAACAATTGATGATGATGATGATTTAATTTATGTGTTTATTAACATTTGGAGAAACTACTAGTTATTTTATAAACAGTATAAAAATAGTCAGAGAAAAAAACAATATTAGGTAAAAATTAATTTCAAAAGAAAAAGAACCCTTTAAAAAGCTCTTTTCTATTTTTTAGTTACATTATATTAGACCTGGAACAACTTACGGGAAAGACAGATAGAAACAAATAAATGGAACAAACAGAATACCTATGCTAGTTTTTTTTACAATGAAACGACAAAAACAGTTCACACTTTACAATGCTGCCACTGGACAAGGAGGAACACAGTTCTCACATTATACTTCTGCCATTGAAGTTATTTCAAATGTATTCAATTTTCTGGGTTTTAAAAACAAGAGACCTTTTATTTTCCAAAATGGCTCTGGGATGAAATTCTGCACAGCTTTGTACCTCTCGACCACAAACCCCATGGTAGGGAACTGACAGCTACCGTAGCTGATGACCAAGTTACTCAGGTTCTCTGGGAACACTCTTTGGAGGCGCAACGTTTGGAAACGAGTAAATGCGGCACCTGAAACAGTCATTCTCGAGCCTTAGCTTGATCAATTTTTAAAACAATGTTCATATCAGAACACAGCTCACTAACTTAATCCGAAACAACAAACTCACCACTTACTTTAAATACTCGGATGTTTTAGCCTATAGTACCTGCACTTAGGGATGGAACATGGGAATATTCATGCAGGAAAGAATTTATTCAAGAAATTCTCTACAATCTTTTTTTGCAAACTTTTTATGCTGTGAGTTTATTGTTTGTTTTTTTAAGTTAGTGTTTTATACATACATAGCTACACACCCTGTACTCATCACAAGACATTGTTAGGATAATCAAGTCTCGTAGATTATGATGAGCAGGATATGCAGCGTGAATGGGAGTCTAGAACCATATTGATTGCCAAACCCAATGGGAAGAGACCTTTGAGAAGACCTAGACGCAGTTGGGAGGATAATATTAGAATGGACCTGAAAGAGAGAGGGTGTAATGAGGTGGACTGGATAGAGCTAGACCACCGAGGACGGGGAGATCGAGGTTCGAATCTCGGTCGAGTGAACTGGGTTTTTTTTTTCCTAAATGGTTTTCCACTCTTCCTCCACGCAAATGCGGGTTCACTTCCTCTAAATTCAACCTTCCCAATTCCTAATCCATTAGTGTAATTAGTACTTAAGCATATAACCCGAACGGGTAGTAAGACGCGGTGCTAACATTATTATTATTGGATAGAGCTGGCTCAAGATAGGGATAGGGTGTAGGATGAGGTGGACTGGATAGAACTAGCTCAATATAGGGATAGGTAGTATACTTTTGTAAGTGCAGCAATGAGCTTTCGAGTTCCTAATGCCCTAAAATAAGTTTTTTTATTTTTATTGATTTAGCACCGTGTTGTACGCTTACGTACTAATTGCGCTAATGGGTTAGGAATTAGGAAGGTTGAATTTAGAGGAAGTGGATCCGCATTTGCGTGGTGGGAAAGTGGAAAACCATTCAAGAAAACCCCGTCCCCCCGTTCACCTGACCAATATTCAAACACCAATCTCCCCATCCTCGGCAGTCTAGTTCAACACAAAATTGACGCGTTAGCGAGCTATGCCACCGAGACGGGTCATAAAATAAGTAATGTGTTTTATTTAAAATATAATTAATTTTAAATTAATAAGGTTATTTGGACTAAATGATGAAATAAGGTTGACAATTTAATATTGATCTATGGACAGATCTTCCATCTTACTATCCTATTATTTATTTAGGTTATATAAATAGGAGCATTGGTGGCTTATGAGTGATATAACTATTAGATGTGAAGTGTACTATTTAATTCAACTTTTTTTTTTAAACTGATTCGATGAATTTGAAAAATGTTTGTTGGGCTTGCTTAACATTAGGGGAAGGGTTAATCAAAGTGGTTTGAAGGAAGTTTACCAGAATTAGTGTAAAGAGAGAATGTGAAAACCACAGTGCTCAGTCACAGGCACAAAACCAATCCCAGATACGTCCAAAAGCAAACTACAATCCATCAATGATGATAAAACGCTGTGTGAGTTACACCTTGGACCAAGCTGCTGGGCCACAAGTGAGGGTGTTTGTTTAGTTGAATCATTGAGCTGTGTGAGTTACACCTTGCACCAAGCTGCTGGGCCACAAGTGGGGGTGTTTGTTTGGTTGAATCATTGAGCTGTGTGAGTTACACCTTGCACCAAGCTGCTGGGCCACAAGTGGGGGTGTTTAGTTGAATCATTGAGCTGTGTGAGTTACACCTTGCACCAAGCTGCTGGGCCACAAGTGGGGGTGTTTGTTTAGTTGAATCATTGATCTGTGTGAGTTACACCTTGGACCAAGCCGCTGGGCCACAAGTGGGGGTGTTTGTTTGGTTGAATCATTGAGCTGTGTGAGTTACACCTTGGACCAAGCTGCTGGGCCACAAGTGGGGGTGTTTGTTTGGTTGAATCATTGAGCTGTGTGAGTTACACCTTGCACCAAGCCGCTGGGCCACAAGTGGGGGTGTTTGTTTGGTTGAATCATTGAAAAATAATGTACCTATTCTCAAATCAAGTTCCTGTCTAACGTCTACAGCATCGCTGATTCTTCTATCCGGCTGAGCCAAGTTTTGCACAGCACGGCGGGCGGATTGAGCCGTTATCTCGGAGAACTTAGCCCTAGAATCAATTATAAATGAAAAGTTAATACCTATAATAGACTAATTGGATGCTTAGTAGTATGGTACCTAAGCTTACAAAAAAATAAAATAAAGTAGCCTATATTCGGGTGTAAATAAAAAAAAAAAAAGTTCAATCACATGAAAATTAATATTATCAATGATGTCTAAAAAGATGACACAATAACAGATTTTCAACCTATAATCTCAGAGATTACTTTCTGACAAGGTTGTTATCCCCTTATTCTTATTTAACAAGATATGTATCGTGCTCTGGCCCTCCAGGGTCTATTGTTGCTCTCTCTCTCTCTCTCTCTCCTCCCTTGTTCATCACCTTAAGGCCAGGGTCTCTGACCCTTGCATCACTTTGTGGCCGCTCGGAGCAGACAGCATTAGACTAGCCACTCGTCTTGCGACAGCTCGGCTACGAAACGGCTCTACCCGAAGATATGATGGGGGGGTATAAAGAGAGAGGTAGGACCCTGCAAATGACAGAAGTTTCCCAGCTAAGGGCTGGACAATACCTCTTCAAGGAGAATAAACTGTTATTTTAAAAACACGAGACCTAAGCTCACCACGGTCTCACACACCGAGCTATTCCCTTGTCTCCTTACCCGTGAGCTCACCGCAGTCTTACACACCAAGCTATTCTCTTGTCTCCTTACCTGTGAGCTCACCGCGGTCTTACACACCGAGCTATTATCTTGTCTCCTTACCTGTGAGCTCACCGCGGTCTTACACACTGAGCTATTATCTTGTCTCCTTACCTGTGAGCTCACCGCGGTCTTACACACTGAGCTATTCTCTTGTCTCCTTACCCGTGAGCTCACCGCAGTTTTACACACCGAGCTATTCTCTTGTCTCCTTACCTGTGAGCTCACCGCGGTCTTACACACCGAGCTATTCTCTTGTCTCCTTACCCGTGAGCTCACCGCAGTCTTACACACTGAGCTATTCCCTTATCTCCTTACCCCTAAGCTCACCGCTGTCTCCCACGCCGAGCTATTCCCTTATCTCCTCACCGGAGTATTCCATGCTGAGCTATTTATTCCCTTATCTCCCTCTCCTAGCTCATCTAGCTATTCTAGATTCATCTAAACGGGCAGGGCAGACGTGAGTAATGATCACGACAGGGTTAGAACAAGATACACTATGTTCCCCCCTAAAAAGTAACAATATGACCTTGATGGACTTCATTATGGCTGTGCCATAGTGGAACCATGGAAGTTAAGCTCACTACCTTTCAGGGTTAACAAGGGATACATTTATTTAAATTATACACAGGTCTATTTATTTTAAATTGATCTAAATTAAATTTGAAAATTCTTGTTCAATTTTTTATTTCAATTTATTGATTGAAGTTTAAATGAACCAAGGCCACAGACAAGGTATAAACAAGACACTCAGTCTTAAAGGAGTTTTGCTGCACTCCTAGAGCCAGGTGTAGTCCTTGGGCACTGGGGAGTGCAGTGGGAACACAATAGTCCAGGTAACAGCAATCCCCTATCCCCAACTCACCCGCTTACCTCCCTCCTTTCAATGAACAAACCTTTACAGACAAGTAACTAGTCATGGTTTTTGAAGATTGTTCACAACTATACAATTTCCAAACATTCACTTGAACAAAAAAAAAAAAAAAAAAAGGACCATTGTATTCTACTTTCTTTGTAATTTGAAATCTGAGTAGGCTTGTTTGAGGGGTGGGGTCACTACCTGAACCTAGCTTTGTGAAATATGGCTTATTGACACTAAAAGGCAATATTTGTCTGCTCTCTAGTAAAACCATATTTAAAGTGGACTGTTTTTTTATAAACGCCTGCTTGATAGCGATCTTGTTACTTAGGACTGCACATAGCTACCCTCGTGTTGAAGGACCCAAGGAGCAAGGAGCAGAATCGTAATAGCCTGGAAGCTGTGGGTCTGGTGTATACCTTGTCTGTAACTAAGGCTCTTAACATAAACACTATCAAAAAATAGAGATGTGAGGATACACATTATTAGGGGTGTGCAAAGTTAATCACTTTTCCAATTCAAAGTGAAGTAGAATCGAATAATATGAAATATTCTCGAAGCCAAATCAAAGTTCAAATATTTAAATAAACTGTTTAATGTTTGATAAAAAATATTATACTTTGCTTAGCTATGTAAATTTAGGTACCTACGAGGGGGTATCAAAAAGTTTCAAAACTTGTTCTGTAAAATGAAAATAGAGTAGAGCATGGGAATGAGTGCACTGGTGTGACGATATGTGACCTTCATCTGTTAGTAGGACAAGTCACATCATTCTGTGTAATATCATTGGCTGTGTTACAAATGTTTATTTGATGACGTGCACGGGTGCATTTGCGATTATATTATGGGCCACAAACTGGAGCAGTGAGTGAACATCAAATTCTACGTCTTAATCAGAAAATCTGGAACAGAGACCTTCCAAATGATGCAGCAGGCTTACGGCAATGAATCCATGAGCCATCCAGTATGTTTTGAGTGGCACTCATGCTTCAGGAGCAGCAGAACATTGTTGAAAATGAAGCGATGTCAGGGCGACCTTCCACAAGCACAAACCCGGAAGTTCAGTCTTGGAGATCTGGGGCTCTTCCACTGCGAATATTGTTGTTTGGTCTCACCTTGGATCCAACTCTCATATTCAGTGGGGATCCTTGACATGAAGGGTGAGTCATCCAGGGCATGTTGACGGAGTTCCCGACAGACTTGGGCACAGTGTTCCTTCTGTTCGGGGGTCAAAAGCCTGGGTATAAACTTGGTGTCAATGCAGTGCATGTTAAAACTGGACGTGAGGGTTGCCGCACTGATCCGTATAACATATTCATGATGTCAGAAATGTCCTTAATGGTCCTCTGGCGATCCTCACGCACAAGTTGCCTAACTCTGCCCACAATCTCTGGGTTTGTTCTAGTGGAAGGTCACCCTGAACTCTCTTCGTCTTTCAGTGATGTTATGCATCTTCTGAAGAGTGAATGCCACTCAAAACACACTGGATTGCTCATAGATTCATTGTCATAAGCCTGCCGCATCATTTGGAAGGTCTCCGTTCCAGATTTTCCAAGTAAGACACAGAATTTGATGTTCGCTCTCTACTCAAGTTTACGGTCCATAATAAAATCGCAAATGCACCCGTGCATGCCATCAAATAAACGTGAGTAACACAGCCACTGGTACACACAAAAGATGCCACTTGTTGTACTGATAAATGAAGGTCACAGCTCACCACACCAACGCACACATCCCCGTGCTCCCCTATGTTTTCATTTTACAGAACCAGGCTTGAAACTTTTTGATACCCCCTCGTATAAAATAGGATTTACAAAAAATACTATATTCAAAGCTAATTAACCTATTTTATCTTAAAATAATAAATTAAGTTACCAGCACAAAATTTAATAAAATTATGTTAGATTTTTTTTTTCTATGCAAACACTAATTTGTGATAGAAATAACAACAGAAAATAAAAATAATAAACATAAAATAGGTGATTTGAATATCATTTTTATTTTTTGATGAAGCTTCGTAATTAATGAATGTAGAATTTCACTTTCTAAACAAAGTTGAAGCGAAAAAATATACGAAGGCAAGTAAAAGTTTTTGAAGCTTCGCACACCCTACAAATTATGTTAAATTATGTAAATGAAATAACCGTTTTAGTTTTAAATTTAGTATGGCGTAAACTTTTCTTTCTATCTTCATTAGAATGTACACCATGAAAGGAATGACTTAATCCAATGGGTAGGAATGTGGTAGGCCTAAGTAGTTTTAAGAAAAAGTGCACTTACATTAAAATTAGGCCTAAGTTAAATAACCTACAGCTTAGGGCCTTACAATCCACAGGGGCCTCAAAAATGTCTGCATTTGTTTGGGTATTGTAAATGTAGATTCGATTCCCGTGTCCAGGTGTCATTTTTCAATTTTCAGAATAATGTAAATGTATTAAATATAAAATATAAACTTTTTTCCACTTAATTGGTTTTCCAGTAAAATTTCCAGGCTCGTTAATTTATCCCCAAACCCACACTCGTAAAATCTACGTGATGAAACATAGGCTCATCGCAGAAATCCTGTGTCAATTACAAAAGAGCTGACGTAGCTACATTTACTGTCCGTATATGGCAAAGTCTCAGATGTTCTGCACTCTGTATTGTGAAAAATGGTATTTCTTACACTTTATTATAATCTATTATAGAGACCAGGGCAACCAAATGATAAGTATGCAATCAATAAATGGATTAATTTGAAAATAAATTATATTTTTTCACTTTAAATGTCTTGCTATTAAATAATTAAAAGGCACACCATTATAACATTTTCAAGTTTTGTGTGAGTGTTTGGTGTAATTTTTAACAAGGGGCCTCCTAGCTTTACAGAGCCTAGTCCAGGGGTTGGCAGCCTTTTAGTAGTGATGTGCCAAAGTAATATTGCAAAGTCGCTCAGCATGCCAATTGTTTTTATTTTTGTACTAGTTAACTAGTACAACTATTAAAACAAATTTAAATTGGTCTTGTAAAATGTAAATGTAATAACATGTTTCTAAATTGAATAAAATAAATAACTACTGTTTCTTGAATATTTAACATTTTAATATAAATCATAAAAATCAGTATAAATACAAAAAGTTATAAATGTGTATTGCAAAATTTAACTTCTGAAGACATTATTTTGAAATTTGGAAACAAAACAATTGAATCATTGAAACATAAAACACGTTATTAAAATTATTAATCACATCAATGGTTTGAGTTAAAAATAAAGGTTTTATATTATTTGTATTCAAATTGCTCATGCTCAGCGTGGCATTGAAATTCATTCCGCGGGCCAAAAGTGTCCCGACCCATGGCTTAGGGCCTCACCTGGTCTAAATCCGACACTGGATAACTCTTATGTGGGAATTCCTCTCCCGACCCAGTTCACCAGAGTGGGGTTCAAACCCCAAACTTCCCATCGTTGGTAACATAATCTTCTGAAAATCTGACACCTTAGACAATATGTCCACCAGTGTGGGTGTCAGTAACCATAATTGAATTCATATTTTAATTCAATTTAAAATTTGTTATTATTTACCTGTATATTTTCAAGTTATGCTTCACCGCAGTACACACTTGTATAACTTCAAAACCGATATTTTCTCCCTCTCTGTCACAATCCGTCCATATAATTAGTACACCACATTGACGGGCTTCCTTCTCGAGGGTCCGCTAGATATAACATAGTACACATCATTCATAGATTCAGTTTAGCAATTGTCATTTAAGTAACAACCATCTGTGCTTCGAAGATACAATCCTATTTGTGGTATTATATTACACCAAAACATGTCGAGAGTTAAAATTCAATGCCTGGTTTTTTCCATCGTTTAACATCAAGGAGTATGGGACTAAATTCAATATAATACTTTAAATTACATAATTTCAAAGAAAAAATGTATGCAAACATATTCTTAGTAATATATTATTACTTCATGATTTGCTAGTCTCTTCTATTTTACTTTTTGACCATTAATTTGTATACTTCTGTTTTATTATAATTGTTTATCAACTTTTTTTGTGTTTATAAATCATGACATTTTAATTTAGATGTCACTTTAATTAAAATTGAAAATACTGTTTCTGATATGCCTCAATGGTATGCTTTTAATAACTAAATTGTACCTAAGGGGTAGTATTTTTATATTATAATTCATCATATAGTACATATTCTAATAATTTTGAAAATACAAAATTATATGAGATATTCTCAATTTCCAAACACTAGTGAATCTTTATAAATCATTTTATCTCGTTAATTTATTTAAAAATTTCTAGTTGTCATAGTATTTTAAATCAATTTTTATTCTACATTTTATATATCAATTAGGAAAATATTGTCTAACAGCAAATCTTATTCACTTAATTTTTCAGTAGAATTTCGTCAAATTCTCTTTTTATAATTAGTGTCAATTAACTTTTAATGATTCATTCCACATTTACTTAAAAACAATATTAGGCCTAGTAGATTTGTAGATTTAATTTTAAAGTCTTATTATTTCTTATTGCAACACTCCTTACTTAGAATAATATTTTATAATATTTTCTAAAACATTAATACACATCATTGTTTATTTACATAAAATATATATACCCGCCTCGGTGGCGTAGTTGGCTAACGCGCTAGTCGTGTTGAGCTCGACCGCCAAGGACGGGGAGATCGAGGTTCGAATCTCGGTCGGGTGAACTGGGGGTGGTTTTTACTAAATGGTTTTCCACTCTCCCTCCACGCAAATGCGGGTTCACTTCCTCTAAAATTCAACCCTCCCAATTCCTAATCCATTAGAGTAATTAGTACTTAAGCGCATAACCCGAACGGGTAGTAAGACGCGGTGCTAAATATTATTATTATTATTATTATTATTATTATTATTATTATTATTATTATTATTATTATTATTATTATTATTATTATTATTACATAAAATATAGTTTAAAAATGATTTTTAGGAATGGGAATCAAACCCTGGACGACTTGGCACAACAATGCTCTATCAACCGAGTCATCCAGGATTTGTTTCATGCTCAGGGTAAATCATCACTCATAGTTTGAGGCAGACAGAGTTTATGAAAGATGTGTGAGGTCGTCAGCCAAAAAAAAGTTAGTAGCTATCAGAAGCACTGCCAACTTTCACGCGAGGCCTGCTTTTATGCTGCCTTTTGTCCAAGTTTATTATTTGTATATGGGTGTATGGACAAAATTGGGTGTAATAAAATTTAGTTGAAAGTTATATTCTATAGTTCACAGGGGTGTGTTTCACCTAGACTAAATACACTTGAAAAATTACTCATGGACATAAGAATCGAACCCAAGACTTTTAGCTTGGCGCATACAATAAATTGTTTTTCAGTGCTGGTTAAATGTAAAGTTATAAGAACTGGGTACAATTTCCCAAGCAACCAAATTTTATGGAAAGAAAGTGTGTTAAGAAAATTAACTAATTTGTAATTATTGTTCTGGATATTGACTGGTAAACCCAATGGGAAGATAACATTAGAATGGATCTGAAAGATATAGGATGTAATGATGTGGACTAGATAAAAATAGCTCAAGATAGGGATAGGGTGTAATGCTGTGGACTAGACAAAAATAGCTCAAGATAGGGATAGGGTGTAATGCTGTGGACTAGACAAAAATAGCTCAAGATAGGGATAGGGTGTAATGCGGTGGACTGGATAGAGCTAGCTAAGACAGGGATAGGGATTGGGAGTAGTGAGGTGGACTGGATAGAAATATCTCAAGACAGGGATAAGTTAGGGTGTAGTGAGGTGTACTGGATAGGACTAGCTCAAGATTGGGATATGGTGTAATGAGGTGGACTGGATATAACTAGCTCAAGATAGGGATAGTGTGTAATGAGGTGGACTAGAGTTATCTCAAGATAGGGATAGTGTGTAATTAGGTGGACTAGAGCTATCTCAAGATACGGATATTGTGTAATGAGGTGGACTAGAGCTAGCTCAAGATAGGGATAGGGTGTAATGAGGTGGACTGGATAAAGGTAGCTCAATATAGGGATAGGTGGTGTACTTTTGTAATTGCGACAATGAACTTTCGAGTTCCTAATGCCATATAGTAACTAAGTAGGTAAGTAAATTTTTGGGTGCTTAGTACTTTTAGTGAGTGCCAAACTACACCGTACTTTTTCTCATTTCTGCAACAAAAGTAGGCTAGAAACAGTTTTGCAAAGGTAGATAATCAGCCTCTTAAGCACAACAACTTAATGCTTTTGGCTAGAGACAAGACCAGTAAAATGTCTGTAGGTACCTTTATAGGTTCATAGTCTTGAGAACACTGCTTCATAACTGGCGCATCAAACAGAGCCAGAGGGTTGCAGCCCTGCCAGTTACGAAAGTTGCCGACAAACTCCAAGCCAAGGAGATGGCCTGAGACAGATGTCATGATCATCTGACACCTTTCCCCCATAAGGGTATAATCAAACTCGTAGATCTTATTCCATTTAGACAGCCCTTCTCGCTGAAAGAAATGTTGGTGAGTAATAGATGATAGTCAAGATGGACAGAACTGTTTATCTTTAGCAGACCCAACACTTTATTACCAGTGTGCTAACAATAAATAACGATGGTAAATGTGTTAATTATGATTAATTTGACGTTCTTTACATTATTTATAACTTAAAATGTTTTTAAAATGCCAAATTTACTAGGGCTATAAAGACATCTAGGCCTATAAGTTACATATTCAAACTAAACTGTGATGAGATGGCAATTTATGTTTTTAGTCTTATAATTCAACCTAGTATTTATAAATAAATCATACTTACACGTCTTAAATTACCACCAGATAACAATCCAGCCAAACTCTTTGCAGCATCATTTTTTTCAGCCACATTAAGTACTTTCATAATTAACTTTTCTCCAATTGTTTGGTCATGTAATTTAGAGCTGCCTTTGTGAAAATTTCTAGTCACCCCATAGTAGCGTAGTACAAAAGAAGTTCTACTAAAAATCATTGGAAAGTAATACAAATATAAAGTGACAAGGTAAGGAGAGACCTTTCTGAAAATACTTGTACTCCCATAACCTAAAATATATTTTCATTACTTAAATAAAACTAAATATTAAGAATGAATGTAAATTTCACGCTGTACTTTAACATAACATATAGATAAAACACCAAGATAATCTATTTTATATCATAAATTTAATTATAAATCAATAATAACAATCAATTTATGCTTTATCATTTTGGTTTAATATTGTTTACGCGGTCAAAAATCAAAACCATGGATGCATGGTAGCCAATACATGCACATAAAATGTTGTATAAAAAATATAAATTATCCAATGCAATAAACAGAAAGACAAAACTAAATAATTTTGTGTATCACAAAGAAGTATTTAACCACTCCATTTGAACAAGATAATGATGACAAAATCTAACTTAATTTAGTTTAAATATAGTGGGAAATTATATAATTTTGATGACTTCTAGCATAATCTAGGTTTTATATGTTGGCCATTCTGATTGAGTTAACAATAGAAACACAAAAAGCTTCATTTGGTTTAAAATGACGAATTCTAGCTTGTTATTTAAACAAACTACACACATTTTGAAACACGTAAAATTTGCAAGCTGTATTAGGTAATTCACATAATTTCTTTTACTACTGATTTTGTTTGATTAAATAATATTTACGTTATTGGGGAATTGTTCATGTTCAATTAAATCCCGTTCCTGTCACTAGGAGCTATTTTTAAAACTAGAGGCAATCACTCTTATAGTAATGCATTTCTTGACATAGGCCTAGCTGTTTTTTTATTAAGTGATACGTTTAACAGCAGCATTAGTTAGTTAAACCCAGTACACATAACATTTCTTGTACTTAAAGTGTATAAGATCTGCGTCTCATTGAATTCACACTAGTTTTACCTGGAAAGAGTACACATAGTACCCCACATATGAGGACCTTTTGCTCTTTATTTTGTAAAAGTATGTAGTCTCTTTTTATTAAAAGTCAAGAACATTTTAAATACTTGATGTGTTGAATGTAAATTTGTTTTCAATGTGGGACATTTGGTGTGCAGCTTGACATACATTTACCCGAATACTTCCCCTTAAAACAATATTTCATTTGTTATTACGGTCCACTTTATAATGACACAGAATCATTATTCGTTTCAAGCCTCTGGCCAAGTTGGTTTGTTAAAATGCCTTTGTCTTCCTCTTTCCTTTAACCATTCCTGTCCTTTCACTTAAACACTTCCTATTATCTGCTTATCCCATCTCTTTCTTGGTCTCCCTTCCAATCTTTTCTCTCTATAAAGTTCAACTTCATCATTCTCCTTGGGATTATTTCCTTTTCCATCCTCATTACATTATCATACAATCTCTGTCTTGCTTTCTCTACTATCTCATGTACTCTTTGTAATCCCACTCTTTCTTTGGTAACTTCATTCCTCCTATCTAGGCCAAAAAAACCTGTTTACTGAAAAAGTATGGACAAAATTAAGCAGTAAGTTATAGGCCTACACTATACATAATTTAAATTAATTGAAAATTGACAGTTGTACATGGGGATCAAACTCTTAGACTTTTTATTTTTGGTACCAATGCCACTACTCGACACACAAAACCTTGCATCTCGTGGTCAAGTGCTGCAATTGCTCTAGAGTATGAAAGGTGAAGGGATGAGAGTAGATACCCATAGCGCTCTAGTACAGTCAGTACCAAATGGCAAATGGGACATAAGTGGTGGTACTTGGCTAATATGAGACTTAAGTTATAAGTAGTTCCAACTTACCTTAAATACAAAATAACTCCTTGACACTTGATATTTGTCCATCATTGTTTTTTACCATAGCTGTTTGACATACCACTTTTGTCATGGTCACTTTCATCTCCAAAAGAAATCAAAATTTGTTCTATTTATTTTTCTATCAGACCATCATTTTTCCAGTAATCGGCTTCTTTCTTAACGTGTTATATAGCCTGTTGCCAATCCTTCTCAGTAAAATTATTGATTGCTTCTTCTGTTAAATGTTTTATTTATAAAGTGCTTTGAGCAACATTTTTGGCCACAACTCGTGATTTTACCATGTTCCAAATCAATTCTATAGCGTTAAGGCTACGATGCTATTGAGGTAAGCTAATAACACTGTGCTCATGTTGTTTGAATAAATTAGCTTTGTAAAATTCGAGAGACTTACGTCAGCAGTGAACTGGTTCCAAGAGCTCACTTTTCGTCATTTGTTCCTCATATGCAATACTATTTGAGTCCAAACACAGCTGCATTTCAGCCTTTCATGATCCCATTGTTGGTCTTGTATATTTGAACAGTATGATACGGTGCATTGTCAATTACAATTAGGCTATTTTGAGAAAGATTGGGGATAGGTTTTTCTTTGTTTTGAAATTCATCTCATCATGATAGTCATCCCTTTTTGTTTTTGATTTGAAGATAAGAAATGCATTTGATTTAATATACCTGTTGTTTCTGGGTCTTGCCAACATTTACTCACAGTGTACGAGACGGATGAATCCAGGTTTCATCAAGATATACCTACCACAGGACTGTTTGGTCCTCTAATTTATCATTTTCTTTCATTCTTCTTAAATATATAGCCCTCCATGCAACTATTTTATTTTTCTCCATTAAACTTAGTTTTTTATTTTTACACTTTTTAAACTCAGACCCCATTATTTTCAATGTTTCTTTGCTCCCAGTGAAGTTGATTTCTTCATTTACGACTGCTAATAATTTATTTAAAGTTTGTACTGCCTTTTTAACAATGTAGAACCTCTGTATAAGGTGTCGAATGACACCCAAGTCAAAATTATCAAAAACAATTTTTCTGCTGTGGGTCTGTGCTTTTTTCCTGGAGTTGGAAGTTTTGTTTGTGTCCCACTTGTTATACTTCTTTACTTTCGAATTTTACAAATAGTACACTCTGATTTTCCTGTAGCTTCTGCTGCACGTTTTGTGACTCTTTCAACAGGGTGCTTATAATGTCCCAGTAGTTTTTCACTCTCAAACAAATCAAGTGCATTAGCAATAATTTCACATCCTTAACTTATTTGAAGCTATTTTAAAAATACTTTAGGTACCTTGTATTTAAAGTTGATTAGGTATCTGTAATTTTTGTCAAAATAGGGTTAAAATAAAGTAAAAACATTCTACACACAACGCCCCCTCTCGGTAAGCTGACCGGAGTGTACATGCCAGAACGTCAAGATAACTGATGATGTGTATCATTGGTCTCCCCCCTTCATTCTTCACGTAGTTGACATTCTTTCCGCGTGCAATGTTTACTGTGTCAAGTAATATATAATTAATTATCAGTTTGTTATACATATTTATTAGCGAACATAACCTATACAAATACCACTGTGTTTTATAATAAATTGCAGTTCAAATAATTAATGCTCTACTTTATTCCCTTATAAAATTGATTTTTTATATTCCATTAAATGTCAAGTAATATATAATTAATTATCAGTTTGTTATACATATTTATTAGCGAACATAACCTATACAAATACCACTGTGTTTTATAATAAATTGCAGTTCAAATAATTAATGCTCTACTTTATTCCCTTATAAAATTGATTTTTTATATTCCATTAAACATGTCTTTTAATCGTGACTCCTCCATTTATTTATTTTTCAGATGTGTTTTACCCTCAAAAAATCTTACTGCAAAGTGTATGTCGACAAACAAAAGTGATCCTGACCCAGACATGGTACCTCTAAAGTTCACCACAAGTAAAGCAGCTACGTGGAAAGCAGTAGAGACCAGAGGTGGAGAAGAAGACGACTGGCCGTGGTTTCAGTCTTATGTAATTTCTTTGAGTGTAGGGATCTTTCTAATATATTTCTGCATTCTTCGAGAAGAGAATGATGTTGATCAAGATTTAAGTAAATCTCTGTATGATAGAATAAGTGGGCTTGAAGAAAAACAGCTTTTCCTCGTCTTAGACTATAACAAAGAGCATGGACTGCCCACAGATGAGATAAAGGCAAGATTAATAGAATTAGGACAAACAGTTGATTGAAATATTTATAATAGTGATTAAATTTAAATGCAATTTAGATGTTACTATAGGATATTGAAACACATACCCTTTATTCATAGATATGTGTGATCAAAATACCCCAACGTTATAGCGCATGATAGGCTACATAAGCAGCAATATCCCAACCAGACACAAGCTTTGTTTTGTGTGCATTGGTTATTTCTTCTTTTGATCCTTCCGCATAGGATTAGGCAGCACACAATATTGTATTTGTATAAATAAAAAAAAATAAAAATAAACCACCTCAAATCGGGGTGAATCGGTACACAGATTATAATTTTGGTTCATACCTCCCAAATATATCCTCCAGCCAATTACAATTAATATTTATTAGCTTACATCAATAATAAAATAATCTTTGAGGTTTCTGAAATGTATAAAATTACACATCTACTGTAGTTTGAATGGGTGATGGAATGTTTTTTCATTGAACAAGGAACTCACTAACGGAAATAGTTCTAAGTCTTATTAGAATGTGCCCTTTACAATACGTTACTTCATCACATTGCTTGGTTAAAATCCAAAACCGAGCCATATATTCGAATATCACACAAAATGAGAGTTGGAACACAAATATAGGTTAGCGCAGTAGACCCTGGCTTGAAAGGACTGGGTTAGATCCTGAAAAGTTGCACTCGTGGAGTTATTGAGGCCTACCCCTCATTTTTGGTCAAATAACAATCCTCCTCACATTCAAGGACTGCTAGCGCAGTAGTGTTGAACTTTTCTTTTTTGTATGCCCTTAGATATAATTTATCTTCAACTTTGTACCCTCAAGTTGGTATAATTACAAGTTATACTTATTATATAATTTACATCTGAAATAAATTACAAACAAAATAATGTATTAAATGAGAATTTTTATTCAAATGTTTATGTATATATATATATTTATTTTACATAACCCTCAAGATGTCTTGGTGTACACCAAGTTTAATACTAGAGTACTAGTGTTGCTGGTAGTACTGGTATTAGAAAACTACACTTTATTTATAGAGATATTTAGCTTTCTTTTTTTTTTTTAAAAAAAGCTAGAAACAAATATTTGTTCCTCACCCTTTTTCCATGTTATACTTTATTATTTATCTAACATAATCTTAATGAGAATAACACCATATACTGAGGAAATAATTGGGAATCAGTGTGGATTTTAAATAGTTAAGAAAAAGCTGGACAAACTTTTACCATTCAGAAAATATTGGGAATACATGACAGTTCATTAATTATACATAGATTTTAAAAAGTCTATTATTCAGTTAAAAGAAACAACCTATATGAAATTTCAGTTAGTTTGGGATACCCAAAACACTTGTCAATCTAATTGAGGAATGTTTGATACTCATGGCAGAGTACGGGTTGGATGTCACTAGCAGATACTTTTGAAATACATAATGGATTAAAACAAACATACACTTTCCCATAAATAGAGTATGCTATTAGGGTAATGCAAGAAAGTAGGAAATAGTCGACATTAAACGGTGCAATACAGCTATTAGAAAATAAGCAGCCGATTTAGCTTTGTTAGATAATAGTAAGGAAATTGTTTCAAGAAATGCAGAAGCTTTATAAGAGGCTAAGAAGCAAATGGGCTTAAAAGTGAACGCTGAAAAGACCAAGTATATGATCACACAGATAAAGATTGGGGATGATAATTTAGAGATTACTACGAACATATCATTTGATAGGGTTAGGGCCAATGTTTCAAAAGTCAGGTTAAAGTACTAGTTAACTAAGTTGAGGTTTAATACAACCTCGAGTTAAAGCTTCAGGTTAACTTAGTTTACTGTTTGAACGGCTTTTTATGTGGAGGTTAGTTGGCTTGGAGTTAATTTGTTGAATGCAAAGGTTGGTAGGATGGTTTTACTCAAATGTCACTTTAACAAAAATATTTGTTAGTGAAAATGGGAATAAATGAATGCTGATATGCGTTTATAATCATTACCTAATTTATTTTTAAATACATTTGTGAGTCTTTTTCATGTTTCAGACATATTTTACTAATATTCCATGGTATTGACATATCGCTGAGCGGTGTCCTAATATTTCAAGAAAAAGGTGTTAATGATGCTTGAAATATTAGGTTTTGACAATTTGGAATAGTTTATAATGATAAAAATTATTATTAGCACCGCGTCTTACTACCCGTTTGGGTTATACGCACTTACGCTAATGTGTAATGGTAGGGTGATGGTGAAATGAAATGGAGGACCTACAGCTTAACGTGGAATCCGAACCACGGTGGAGGCTCGGCATTCCTCACATTCACAAGTTGTCATTAATACACATCTTGTCAGAGGTGAAGGGTTTGGCAATCAGATAAATCTGTGCCGGGACCGAGGATTGAACCCCGGACCCTCAGCACAAAAGTCTGACACCTTACCCCTAGACCACCAGGTCACCTATAATGATAAAAAGGATTACTAATTGCACATTATAAAACTTTAATAACCCAGTAACCCAATACTTAAATTAAAATTTCGAACATCAGTTTAATATTTATGTTTCTTTGTGATTTTGATGAGTTGTAAGTTGTAGATATAAAAAGGTTTTCAAATAACTACAATATGACTAAGGTATCATTGGATTCTTCGTATCCTTGAGGAAAATGATTGTATACGATAATTTATTACTTGCTATTTTGTATAAATAAAAGTGTCATATGTAGAGGATTTTACACACCATGCCCAGGTTTTAAGTGACACTTTAACTAGTGTAGGCTATGTAATACAAATGAACCTTGGCCTTTATAGTGTTAGAAAAAGAAATAAAACATTAAAGTAAAATTTGTTTTTTTACTATATCATTTTATTTGTTAGTATTGATTTAAGCCATTAGGCCTACTACATTTATTTTTAAATAAGCACCAGACTTCCATAGCTCAGTGTGAATTTTTTCCCCCTCAATAACTGGGTTCAGGTTTCATGTGAAACCTTGAAGATATTTGGCCCTAAAAATAAGAGGCTACTGGAGAGTGAAGGATACATAATTATGTGTTCCATACCCTGTACTCATCCAAAGACATTGTTAGGATAATAGTGTTGAAGATTCTATGGACATTACATGCAGTGCAAATGGGAGAATATAGAACCTTGTTTAGGGTGTTAACTGGTAAACCCAATGGGAAGACCTGTACGCAGATGGGAGGATAACATTTAGTGCCTAGTACCATAAAGTAATTTATTTTAACAATATTTTATATGCAAATTTTTATTAAATTTTTGACGAAAATATATGTACTTGCAAAATTACATGAATAGATCTAATTATTAAACACTCAGCCATGATACCAGCAGATCTAATAGTCACCAGTACCCAAGTGGGCCTGTTTACAAAAGATCAAGAGGGGGGAGGTAAAATGCCAGATCCATGGGTTGGCATCTGCCAAGCCCTAAACTATAATAATAAAAGGAAGTTTGTGTGATGCCCAGCCAAATCTAGCGCGTGCAGAGATCTGAAATTTTTAACCTAGGTAGACAGAATGCACCTCGAAGCCAGATTTTTTTAATTAAGACATTTTTATCAAAATATTGTTAATGTAGTTTAGAATTATGTTTCAGAAATAACTGATAAAAATATGTTGCATCCTCCTCAGAGGGGAAAAAATTGGTACAAAATTGACTAATTCTAAACCATTTTTGTCAGTGTGTGGCTTATGTAATTCTTATACCACCGTGCAGGATTGAGTTATATATATAATCAAAGAAATGATGTAGGAAATTACAAAAGCTGGAGAAATAATTACAGCATTCTTATTTCAAAATACCACATAAAATCTTTCTCCAGATGCAGCAAACTGAAGTTTTAGAAGATATGTGGGCAGACAACATTAATAAAACCATTGCAATAGGCTTTTTTTTAAATTTTATTACACAAGATGTTTAGTTTCTTTTACAATATGCATTTGCTCAAAGAGATATATTACTGCCATATAAATAAAACAATTTTGCTATAAAAAACTTAATGATTAACCAAAATAAACATACACAAGAAAATAAAATTGCATATTGAAATGTGCAGCAACCTAACCAAATTACAATAAGTGAAAGGTAAAATATCTTCAAACTGACAACAGAATATATTTATAAATTTAGTTTGAACAATCCAGATTAACTAACAACCAAATTAATCAACTCAACACACTATTCGAGAGAGAAAAATACTGAAGTCAAGAGATCTACAAATATAACCTCGAAAAGATTGCAATGCCAAGAAATAAGCAGTCCATAAAATGCAGCCAAGATCAAAATAAAAATTACAGAAATCATATTGATGAAACGACACAAATTTAGAATACCAAGCTATTGGCAATGCAACTACTCCACAAGGGATGATTGATTACTTTCTAAATTCTACATATCTAACACTACTGGAATATACATATAAAAATGAATAACAAAAAGTTAAATTACCACAAGTTACCCAGTAAATGAGAACAAAGAGCGGAGAAATAGGCAAACTGGCCTGTCCACCGTAGGTACAAACCCTTGATGCAACACGCAAGCCCACACATTTACCGAGATCATCCTCTAAGATTTTACTTGATTACATTCAGAAAACCTGCCTAGGTTATTTTCTTACACAAAGCTTTGTACCATATTGGCCTGCTAAAAGGAAGGGTTGCATGTTCAGTCCTGAATTAACCCTTCAGACACTATTCATTTCACTTTGAGCAGACTATGCTGGCTATTACAAAATCACAGAATATGAAAATTTTATTAATGGATAAAAACTCCAGAGAAATACGTGCACCTCTCGCATCCAAAATAAAAGTTTCACAATTTGAACTTTAAGTGTTCTATGAATTTGCTAATAAAAATGTAATAATTTTATGTTATTTCAATCAAGTCAATTATTTTTAAAGACATATTTATCTAAATAAAATAAAGTTGGCAAAGCTGCAACGTTTTCTATTAGAAATTTATTTTAACAACCACATATCCCACTTAAACCAAATAAAAATGAGCATGTCAAATGTGCTGAATAAGTTCTGTTTGTAATCAAACCATTGGCAGTGAGTTTGTTGGGGTTTTGAATCACATGATGGTGAAGGTGAACCAAATGAAAGGTAAGTGGAAATGGAGGCAGCTGCAGGCAAGCCACCGTTGGTGACCCCCCAGTTCCCTGCACTGCTTAGTCTCTTGGTGCCACACATTTAAGCACGTTCCCCGCGGATTCGCCGGGCAAGCTGGATGTCTTTAGGCATGATAGTTACACGCTTGGCGTGAATGGCGCACAGATTTGTGTCTTCAAAGAGCCCAACAAGATAGGCCTCACTTGCTTCCTGCAGGATAATACAAAACACCACATTAATTTTAGTTAAATCAAGTGCAATCTCGTAAGCTTCAGTTCAAAGCTCATTTTAAAATCTGGCAATAATTGTTCATATCTTGACAAGAGGAGAAATATTCTAGCATGAACTTGTGCATGGATATTGCAAATCAAAGCTTAAATAACTGGTGACAGGCAGGCCAATTTTAATCTGATGTGTGAGTACACTGTTGAAGAACTTTCCTGATCCTGACACATTAGCTTAAACTTAGTATTAAATTAAAAAAGGTCAATATAGCTATTACATTTTAGAAAGGTTTAATAGCCAAGTTTAAATTATGGAAATGAAACGACAACTTTTCAATAAAAAATTTGAAATAAGCTAAATAAACCACCCTCCGGTTTACCTGGAGAGCACCAATGGCAGCACTTTGAAATCTGAGATCTGTCTTGAAATCCTGTGCTATTTCACGCACCAAACGCTGGAATGGCAATTTCCTGATGAGCAACTCTGTCGACTTCTGGTAACGTCTGATCTCTCTCAGGGCGACAGTACCAGGCCTGTAACAAACAATTAAAATAACTAACAAGTTAAATTTCCTAGAGACGATAAAAAATGTATTTAAAATCATATGTGGCCAAAATTATACTCAAATTATCAATCAGGTATACACAAGTAAAAGTTGTGTTTACTTGACCCCATATTAACTTTGAAAATGTCTCAATTGTGTGGAAAAGCACATACCCAGTGGACATAGCAGATTCAAACCCCGCCACAAAAACTCACAATTAATTCTGGATGAATAATAGCATGGGAGGAACAAATAAATACAGACTTGACACATCAAATAGCTTTACCACACTGGGTGGGAATAGCAAGTGATAATATATTTCTTTTGTCTAATGAGGGTTGAATTTAGAGGTTGTGAAGGAGCTTCACAGTAAAAAAAACAAACAATCAAGAGTCTAAGGCTTGGCGTACCAACTCCAGTTTAAAAAATAAAGAATATCAGCCTAAAGTGATGGCCTATTGGGTAGTACAATCTAAGATTTCAGCTAGAACATATTGTAATATTTATTAACCCTTTGAGTGCCAACATTGCTCAGAGCGATGCAAAAATTGCCAGCGTCGCTCACAGCGATTCTGTTTCGAGCTCTTAGTTCAGTACTAACCCTTTTGCACTAAGCAAATTTTCAGGATTCCAGTGTAAAACACTCAGACCAATTCTTACATATGTAACTGTGTATTTTTTTAATTCCTACCATAAAAACTATTCAACACACACACACATATATATAAGAAAAAATTCAAACTTATGCTCTAAACATTTTAGAATTAGAAAAAAAAAGTCATTATACAATAGACGAATTGTAAAAAATAATGAAAATGGAAATTTTGAAATTTTAATTGATTTTTTCACCTCTAAATTTTCATTAACTTTTTGCCTTTTGTCTTCATCACTCCCCCTGAAAGAAAGATAATTTATTCCTGTAAAATTTGATATAAGTTTGGTGTCTGTAGTGTTGTTAATTTCTAAACTACATCAACTTTAGTAAAATTGTGTTTAGGCCTACATACTTTTAGAGTCAGCACCTGTGTTTTGGAACACTCATTGCAGCAAATAAATAATAAATAAATCAGAGCCACTTTCAGACGTAAATTGACTATCATTATCTATCTATGCAGAAGTAACAGGTTTAATGCCCCCCCCCCCTTCTGATTCCAAGCCAATTATTTATTTTAGACTATTTTACTATAACCCTGCCAAAGTTGATGGTCATTGAAACAGCTGTTATGCATAATCCAATTTTAGTGTAAAATCTATGGTTAGTGTTTTCTGTAAACTTTGTTATTTACTCAGTTTTTTTAAATGTTTTGTTCAGTGATTAATTATTTCAAGCTATTTAAATTTTCAAAACTTAAAAATTAAAGTTAAATAGGTAAAACAGTAATTTTTTTAAAATATCTTGGCTAGTGATTTTTTATAACTAAAAATTAAGTAAATGTATAATTATATAATCAGATTGACAAGCATGTTGGCTAGTTTATGTAAAAATTTGAGTGCAAGAAGTTCCAAGATTAACGTAATTGAAATTTAAACAAAAGCCTGTCTTTTTCAGCAAAATAGTTTGGCGCTTTTCACACTTTTTCTTTATCATTTTTCTTGGCACTCAAAGGGTTAAAAGATTGCCTTACACAGACAGATTCTGTTTTAGTTTCTTCTTCCTAAAACCCAATCAAATTAATGTGCATAACCATACCTCCACAGTAGTTGGCTAAGTGCAGTAGAGGAGTGGAAATACGACAGGAAAATCACATGGTGACTTTGAAAATTGAGATTAGTAAGCTCATCAATTACAACTGTGTTATAAGGGAGTAGCAATGAGTATTAACTTGGCAAAAAATGTTATTTTAACTATTGTAAATATGTTTTGTATTTTTTTAACAAATATGTGAGAGGCCCAGACATTTCCCGTTTTCCAGGTCGATTGACACCCTGATACTGTTTGATATTTTATCTTGGTTTTCAATATATTAACAATCCTGATAGACCACAAGGGTAATTAACCCTCCTGCATATCTGGAGATAACCCCAATTTTATCATATTACACTAAGTTACCACTGTATCTACTCATTACCTGTAACGATGGGGCTTCTTCACACCTCCAGTTGATGGAGCACTTTTACGTGCAGCTTTAGTTGCCAGTTGCTTACGTGGTGCTTTACCTCCTGTAGACTTACGTGCAGTTTGCTTGGTACGAGCCATGATAAGACTATAACAAAACAAAATTGATGTTAAGTATTATTTTGCCACCAAAATCTAAAACTTTGTAGGTAGTCCAAACAAAAGGAAAAAAGTATCAGTCAACCCCAATTTGTTAGTCGACTTGAGTCCCAATGCTAGTGGGACACTTGTATTTTGTGCCCATTTTATTTGCATAAAAATTAATAACTTATGATTTGTAATGGAAATTTATTTTTATTCAATAAAATACCAGCTTTCAAACTTCCACAATTTATGTGTAAGTAGGAGAGGAAAAAATAAATAAAAGCTCTCAATTGACATTTATTTAGTAGTGGACACCCAATAATTGACACAAATTGAAATACATTTATGAATTTAAATAATATAGCCAAAACTTCTGTTTTGATGAATAAAACACAAATTTAATTTTGTTGGACAAAATATTGCTATCAGGAGGTTAAAGTTAGCAACCAGTTAAAAGTTATCAGCCACTTTAATATTTGACATGTTTTATGAACTGAATTTATCTGCTGGATAGCTATGTGTAGGATACATATATTTTTATGTAGAAAAGCAATGTTGGTACTGTTTTACTGGTGCGTGCAAGCGTATAAGCCCAGACGCTACCGCTACAACCTAGCAAGGGGTGAGAACGTTAAACATTTTTTAAATAATGGCGGCTAAACTAGTGCAAGGAAACAATTGGCGTGACATGTGCGCAGAAGCGGAGTTATCTTGCAAGTACTAATTTTGATGTCTGCCAAAATGTGGGCAATAATTTGGTACAACGTTTACAAAATCCCATTTAATGTACTCACATTTAAATAATTTGTTCTTGTTCTATAACTCTACAAATAGCTTGTCACTTTTTTTTTGTAAAAGTGTGATTTAAATGTTCTAAATTTATATATAGCTAGAACCTGGGCATGTGCTTACTTAACACGTGAACCAAGATTTTTTCTACAACGCTCAACATTTATTAAATAATGGTGGCTAAACAAGTACAAGTAAACAGATGGTGTCACATGTGTGCAGAAGCTAAGATGTCATGTAAGTACTAATTTCGGTGTCTGCCAAAATGTGGTATATAGTTGGGTACGTTTACAAAATTTCATTTATTGTACTCACATTTTGATAATTTGTTCTTATATAAATATAACTCTACAAATAGCATGTCAGTTTATATAAAAGTGTGAATTAAATGTTCTAACTTTATATAGTTATAGCCCGGGCCTGTGCTTACTAAACATGTGAACCAAGATTTTAACCTAAAAACAGATTCTGATAGATGAAACCTCATTAAAAACAACGCATCACTATGGCAACAACCATTTAAACTTTCAGATAAAAGTTAACAGGTACTTGAACCGCCTAACAAAAATGTGATGGATAAATACATTTTATCTGGCAGATAAATGCTATCTTGCAGTCACAAGCCACACTTTTAACTTATCCACCAGATAGAAATATTTATCTACCAGATTGATATTTATTATTATTATTATTAGCACCGCGTCTTACTACCCGTTCGGGTTATACGCACTTACGCTAATGTGCAATGATAGGGTGATTGTGAGATGAAATGGAGGACCTACAGTTTAACGTGGAATCCAAACCACGGTGGAGGCTTGGCATTCAGATAAATCTGTGCCGGGACCGAGGATTGAACCCCGGACCCCTAGCACAGAAGTCCGACACCTTACCCCTAGACCACCAGGTCACCCTGATATTTATTCAGGAGTCATAAGGGCCCTTAGTCTATGAAGGAAAACATTAGGTTAAACTTCAATAGCAAACAGTATTTTGGGCAAATATTTAACTGATCACTGTTAATTTCATCCAAACTGAAAAGCAAGTTAAGTTATTGAAATTATTGGTGTATTAACATTTATCTTATTTAACCCACTTCCAGTGTAGTTTCTTTATCTTTTCCTAATTAAACTTAAAAAGCTTATTTACACTTTTTGCATAACCAATAATCTTCAGCTGTAGTTATTTTTGTCTTAGTTTGTTTTCTCTTTTTAACATTTTTAAAATACGGTTTCTATTTACCTAATGAACAACAGCAGGAAATACCAATCTTTATCTTTTTTCCTTGTGTCTTTGGCCAAATTGCTCTTCTTTAAGCAGGGGATAGGATTTTGTTGAAGATACACCAAGTACTGATTTTTCTGCTATAAAAGTCTGGTTTTAACATTCTGGCAAGGAAGGATGATTTAGCAAGGATTCAGTTATAGCTTAAGATCACAAAGTAGCATATGAGTTGTTACTGGGTGCAAATAGCGCTAGGTATGTAAATATCACGATGTTGGCTCTTCTTTTAAAGTTCTACAGACAGAAAACAATTTCTTGGCTGTTTCTACCCAAATTCAAACCATCCTCAGGTCTAGATTAATCTTTGCTTCAAAAATATGTAGAATAGTTTTTTTTATATTCCCCCCTTTAATTTCTATGGTGAAACAGATTGAACAGCCCAGTAACCAGTAAATCAAAACCCATTCACACAACAGTTGGTGTGGCTCTAGCATTGAAAACTTCTTAGAGAATGTGGGCAAATGTTTTTCTTGTAACATAATTAGAAAAATTATCAAATTTCAACTTAAATGTACAGCCTCTTCATCTAGCCTTGAGAGGATTTAAACCACTCACTGCGGGCTGATGCATGTGATTCTGTTTGGGTGAAGGGTCATTCCGAGGTCATGCCACCCTCTGTCTCGGATGTTGAAATTTGGTGCACACCCTTCCTTTATGGTTGATAGAAACACCCTTACATTTTTACCCTCTATCTGAAACGATTTTGATTTTATAGCACTTCAAAGTTTTGCTAAATCCGCGTTGCCTGTCCCTCTTGGGACCCTCGGCACAAGATAGCCTTATGTAATGTAAAGTGGTCAGGGTTTTAGGCCCTTATCTCTTGACCATTTGCTTTATATACATTAGTTTGCCATTGTTTAATTTGTTAATTTAACAACTCCTAAAACCACTAAATTCACTGTTTGTGTTGTAAGCAATTTGTTTTAAATTTAAATTCATTAACTTCCCTTTTAGGCATTTAACTTTTTAAATCTAGTAGTTTTTCATTCTTGTAAAGTCTTTGTTGAAATCTTAGCGTCATCTAAATTTGTTACTTTTACCTTTCATTTTAAGCATCGTGCTATTTTATTTTATCTTGTACGCATGGCTTCACAGTGGAAAGGGGAGGTTTGGCGCAAACAGCACATCTAATTTAGCGTCTGTGTTTGACACTATGGGAAAGGGAAGCGTCAGACGCAACACACTTGCCAGTTAGCACTCTAGCTGGTAAGACATATAGTTGTGTTCTTTTGAGGTTGGCCAAAGAGGGTTTAGAGATGGATGGGAGAAAATTGAGACCCCGTGGCTAATTGTCCACAACATTAACAATTTATCTATCTTCATGTATTATGTAATTTGTTCTCTTTTCATTATGTAACCAGTGGTTGGAGAGGAGACTGGAGAAGTTCAACGGGTTAGAATAAATTTTTTCTCTCTCTATAACCAATAACCAGACCTCTTTGAAATTTGACACAGAGCTCAATAAAATGAGAATTTGAGAAAAAAAAAATACACACTAGCACTCAAAAGATTTTATAAATGCACCTGTGGCCTATTTTTTTGGATGAAAAGTAGGTTTAGAAAACCTGAGTTTTCAGTGTGTGGGCCCGATGGAACTAAAAGTTGACGTTGAAAATTATTGCAAAGACATGCTCTTTCTAGACAAAGAATGAAATTTATGTGCTTTTTTTAAACTCCTTGTGAAATTTTTACATTTCTTGGACACTGTGGAGGAATGGCTACTGGGTAGCCTTAGAAAAAATTAATAGAACATCTAGAGTGAAATGAGCACAATGTTATTGCTAATAAAAAATTTACTCGGGCTGAAAGTGACAGCCATCAACAAATAGAACCACAGGTCTATCAATATTATGTGTATCAATATAGTTCGTGTCAAAAAAAATAAACTATCAAGTTATGTAAATGACAGGTGACCTGGCGGTCTAGGGGTAGGGTGTCACTTCTGTGCTGGGGGACCGGCACAGATTTATCTTATTGCCAAACCCTTCTTCAACTCCTACATGACATGTATTATATATTTTGTGATGTTCAGGTTTTATAGAGATAAATTTGGCTAAGCGGTATGGTTTTGGGTTTTTTCCACTAGTTTTCGAAATGAGGTGTTATGCTAATTGTTGCACAATTTTATCAAAAAAATTAGGAGTTGCCTTAATTTTAACTATAAAAAATTATTTTATAGAATTAATTTTGCAAGTCTTGGGCGCATTAACAGTCCCGCATTTGGCTGCGTTTCACTGATATGGTGCAGTGTGGTTATGTTACTGACTTAGATGCACTACAATCCATAGAATTGTGTGTACAAAAAGTATAACCTTTTCTTGCACTTATGATAAATACTACATATTTACAAAAATGTTGATGCTGATGACATAGCTGAATCATGTTTACCATCATGTTTAAACCGAATCCTTTATTTTATATAATTTAGAGTTTAATTTACTAACACATGAAAGGTGAGGTTGAACTCTATATTATGTCACGATAAAAGTTAATAGTGGATTTCCATGTCATTATCAATAAATTTTTTCAGAAGTTTTACTTCACTTTCTCATCATGCTTTCTCGGTTATCAATTTTTTTTTTGGGTTTTACTTTTCTTTATATATTTTAGTAATTTTGAATATTATTAAAAAAATATTTTTTTATCGGTTCTACAGCTTTTTGGGAGGATGTGATGCAGATATATTCAGTATTTTTGAAAGAAAACACATAGAATCCAGATTTTTAAGATGTTACACACAATTTTATCATCATTGGAAATTTAGTTAACTTTGCACAGATGGCTAAAAATACTCAATTTATTATAGAGCATGGTGGAAAACATTGTTTTAAAAGTTTAAATGTTTCAAACTCTTTAATTAATCTAGCGAACTGATTAATAATTGGGTAGAGAAAGCCATAACTGTGTACAAGCGCAAAATGAATAAAAAACTTTATAGCCCGAGGTATATGAATTTTAATAAAAAAGAAAATAATTAGGGAGTAAGCCTATATTAGCAATTTGTATTAGGAGAAAAATATTTTCTGTCAATATGGTAACAAATGAAGTATTGGCAAGTGCGATCTTTCGCGCCTAAGAAACCCAACGCGGGAAAATTGGCCTAAACACAAAAGGAAAATCACTAGTATTTCCACAAACTATTTTACTATTTTATGGCACACACACATTTTATACAGGATTATCGCCAAAATAAATCATATTACCTTTAAGTAGAGTGCTATTCCGTTACACGCACAGAGTTCAATGAATGGGTCAAATAAGTGTAAAAAATATGATTTAAATAAATTTAACGGCTTCCTATCTAGAACAATCTAGCTTATTTCGCCATAGGCTTTCGAGGTTTTGCTTATCATAATGTAACGTCTAAACAAAGTGGGGCAACTTAATTAGGTGCAAGTAGTGTGAATCTAAGATAAATTACAAAATAAATTATTAAGTTATTAGAAATTAATAGAAATAGCTTAATACGGAGCATGCACGTAGGTACTAGGACCTATTTTATAATACAATGAGCAATAGCACAACAAAATGTCGCTTATGGTTTCCCCGCGTAAAATAACACTATTTATGACTTTTCTGCAATTTTAAGTTCATAAATTCACACATAGCAATGTCAATGAAATTATAAATAACAAAATGCGGTAAAAATAACAGACTTACCTTAAAAGTTTATTCTCAAAATTGTTATTTTAATTCCCACACTGAATGAAAGATACTACTCGAATGTGAAGTTTTCGAATGGACAACCGACGCTTCTGATGAATGTTTCGCTATTGGTTTGACGTCACCGTGTTAGAACCTTACTATTGGTCAAAATAAAACTATATTCTATTGGTAGATGCATTGCACTGCAGTCTAGTAATTGGTCAAAATAAACTGAAATATGATTGGTCGAAATTCACACAGCACTAGACAATATTAATTTTTTTGTCAATTTAAAATGAAATGTATTAATTTTTTTGTTAAAGGGTTGTTGGTTCGAATTGAAGAAAATTTATTTTTTGTGGGATAGCATTATTTTGAACCTACCAATACTTTTGAAAAACTTTGCATGATGTACACTAGTTACTCAAATCTAGAAAC
The DNA here is from genome assembly GCA_033556935.1 of Timema podura. Lineage (NCBI taxonomy): Eukaryota > Metazoa > Arthropoda > Insecta > Phasmatodea > Timematidae > Timema > Timema podura. The sequence goes on from JAVRXN010000003.1 coordinate 58,332,540, forward strand.
TAACAAGGTTAATATTATTTATTACCTTAAGAAAAGTATAAACTATAAAGGCTTATGTGAACGCCAAGTGTGTATGTCTCAATTACAATTGTACATAAACTTGTTATTTGACAAAGCTCAACAATGGTGTAACATATGTTCAATCATGATTCAACGATGGGAAAATGGAAGCATTAAAAGTGTTATAATTTTCAGGGTTACATTTACATATAATGTGGAAATATTATTTGGTCTGTAGCGTATACTGGGTTCGACAAAAATCAATTATATTTATTATTAGCCGCATATAATTGTTCTTTGGATAATATATTAACCAATGACAATAAGAGAAAAAATATTTATTGTTGCAAATCCTATCAGTGGAGAAAAGGATTAAAGCCGTTTAAATTCATGAATCTTCTGAATATTAGTAGTTGCACAAATTAAATATTTTTCATAAACTATTTCTTTATTAACTGACATTTTATATAATTTTGTATGAGAAAAATAAAAGACTGAAAAACCTTAGTCATTCTGGTTAGAAGGCGCTAGTTTGTATATCTAGGATCGTTTAAGTATTAACAATTACTAATCAGTTAGATGATATTTGATAAAAAATTATTTTCTCAAGGTAGTAATTTTGGGCAGTGAGCCTGAGACAGGTGTTTAGTTTTATATTTGAGTTACTTTATCATGAACTATGTAAACTTCCAAAATACCATTATTATTTAGGGAAAATAGAAATATTTCCCTTCCAAACAACATCTATCGTAATATATTAAATAAAAGTCAAGTCTTTGTAGAGAAATATAGAATGTAGTAGATAGATGAAAATTTGGTTCACTTTCAAAGTGTCAAACGGATATTTGCTAAACTAAAGTACTCTTAAATTAGAATGATTGTTATCACAATAAATTAGACTTGTATATAACAAAAATTATTCATTAGTAACCAATATTTTGTTAAAGATACATAAAAATTGATGAAACAAGATGCTAGGAAAGATTAAGTTAGATTTATATGAAAACAATCACATACACTAAAGAAATGAGACATAAATGTTGAAAATTACAAATAATGTATGCAGCCCTCCAGGTGCTTTAACTGGGCCCTATTCTCTTTGTTTGTGCTTCTTGAATACAGTGGCGGTGGAACTTTGTCTAGGATGGTAAAATAGCGAACAAAAAAAAAAGAAGGGTTTTTGAGGGTCTTGATTGATTCCCGGGCCAAAGGAGATAGGCCTTGGGGGCCTTCAGCTAATTTTTGAAAATTGGATACCCCTAGAAGATACTTTGAGTGGTCCTCGTTTGATTAAAAAAACCCTTCAAAGATGTTTTTGGAGTGGTTCTTCCCATATACATTTTGAAAACTAGGTTTCTCTAGGAGCTACTTAGAGTGGTCCTACTCAAGAATTTTTTTGAAATTGGTATGTTCCAGAAGTTATTTAGCGTGGTCTTTGACTTTTTTTTTTAATTGATGCTCCTAAAAGCCAGCTATTTAGAGTGGGCCTCTTCTAGCAAAATTTGGAAAATTGGATGCCTATATCTAAAACCTATTTGTAATTTGATGGAAATGTCAGTGTCTGGTACCATTTAGGTAATAGGGCCTATTATGTTACATAAGACACATGCTTCTTTGTTGTGTTGTAAGCCCAGTCAACCACCCAAATGCCAAACAGTCTGTAATAATATAAGAAATCGACATTGAGAAGTTAAAAGTGATGGTGATTTCAAAAAATAAAGATCCGCTGAGAATTAAAATTGAAAACCAGGAATTGGAAAATGTAGAATAGTTTAAGTACCAGGGAAGCCTGCTGACAAAGAATGTCTACTGCACCAAATAAATTAGGTCGAGGATCGCCATGGCCAAGGAATCTTTCAACATGAAGAGATTACTGCTGACCAGCAAGTTTAATTTGGAACTAAGGAAGAAACTGATGAAATGCTACACATTTTGGAGCGCCGCATTGTAGGTATGGAGCAGAAACCTGGACTCCTAGGAAGATGGAAAAGAAATACCGGGAGAGCTTTGAAATGGGATGCTGGAGAAGACTTGATTAGCTTAGGTGGACAGACAAGGTGACAAATGAAGAAGTGCTAAGAAGAGTGGGTGAGAAAAGATCCATTTTGGATGTGATTCTTCGGTGCAAAGCAAATTGGATCGAACCCAACCTTAGGAGGAACTGTCTTCTGCACGACATCATAGAAGGAAAGGTTGAAGGAAAGAGGAGCTTAGGAAGAAGGATTTAAATACTAGGTGACTTGAAGGGAAGAATAAATTTCTGGAGCTAAAGGAGGCGGCAGAGGACAGGGTGCATTGGCGGTCTAAGTTCACTGAGACTAAAGGAATGGACCTGTCGTTTGCTCTGTTTTTTTTTTTCACTCACAGTTAACCACAATTATTGTTTACCAACCTAAGCGTTAGAAAAAAATAATTTTTTTCTTACCATCCACCTGCATAAATGTCATTAGGATGATGTGCTCAGTACCATTTCATTTAAAGTTTATCTTGCAGTTTAAATGAAGAAAACAAAGTTTTCATTTTTATTAATAACTTTCACGTGTAATCTTACTTTCTTCTTAGGTCTTAACTTACACTAAAACACACTAACATGAACAAAATAGACACCATCTTTATCATCTAGCGAGACCGCTCATACTGGCCCCACTCGCTAGTGTAAAGCTGGCACTAGAATGGTAGCGGTTTTGACCTTAAGAGATATCTCACACAGGGTCTGGCTTCTCTGAGAGGGTCTGTCATAGCTGGTCCTGCTCAGCTTCTATTTTGTCACTATAGCACTGTCCTCACATGACTTTGGAGTGAGGAAAGAATAACCTCGACTTTAATACTGTATAACAAATCCAATAATTCACTGCGTGTAGTGAATGGTGCTCCACTTAATATTCATGTTTTATCCAAAATATTTTATATGCGATAGTAAAAAGAAAGAAAAACCATTATTTAAAAAAATGTTGGTGAGGCCTGGCCCCTGTGGTCCCTAAGGATGGCCCCAAAGGATTCAGGGCGTCTGGTGATAATTTGGCTTTAGAATTCGATAAAGATTTTTTTTTTCTTTCTCTATTTGTGCCCACTTCTAAAATGCTTGTCAATGCATGCAGATGCAGTGTGGGCTTCATTATAAATATATTTTTAAAAACCAACAACATTTTAACAAGACAAGAAATAGTCTTGCATGTATAAATTTTTCTTTTGTATGTCTTGTATTTTGGATTTTCAAAAATTTATATACAAAATTATATTATGATAGAATACAATTGTTCTTCAAATACTTAACTCCCAAATTTCACATTTCAATTAGCAATTACAATTGGGATGACGCTGACAGTAGTGTTGTGAAGTCGGCAACACAATAACCTCCTTGCAAGGTGGACCCTAAGCTATTTCCCCTTCTCAGCGGTCCTTGGCCTACTACTCTATTAACAGCGACTCCAAGAGTGATATGGATTGTGTATGTTTATAATGATAACAAAAATATGTGTGTGTGTGTGTGAAGCCTTTGTAAATCAGAACAAAGAAATAAAACTTAATCAACCCCATGAAAATATACCAACATTATAATATAAAATGTTCTGCGAAAGCGAAAAGTATATCAAATTGACCCCAACACAAAGTGGTTTTTTGGGTTAAATTGTATTTTATATAGTTGAGATCAAGAGCATTCTGTGAACCAATCTGAAATGATAAATGTTAAAAATACAGCATGATCTCTAACTTTTTAAATACCCATTGTATTAAATTGTTCACTATAATGTAACGAATATCAATGTGACTTAATTTCACTAAACTTTGTTCGCACTTAACATTGGAAAAGGCATTGTTCTATACATATGACAGAGCTCGATTTATTTTGGTCTATGTAAGCAAGGTGCTCTCACGGTTTAGATGAGGATAAGTTAAATAAAAAAAAACCCATTAAAATGTGGAGTAGAGGACGTATGGGAATATCTAAAAGGAAATGAGTGTACATTTGGCCCTTTTATAACACATGGTTCTTATTAATGGTTGAAAGTTCAAAAACACCATACCAGTATATATGGATGAAGTACAATAAGAACAATGTAGGAAGAAACTTTTAGCAAAAGAAACATAATTATATAACATTTTCATTATATTAAAGTGGAGCCTCAGTTGTTGAACGACTTTCATCTTAAACAAATTGGTTCTCGAACAGGCAAACCAGCAACCATGTGCTACTCAGGCCCATGTACAGTGGGAGAGCGTCAATAACGCCACAGTTTTCGCTTGGTGCAGACTCTTGCTTGAATTTGCAGTGCCTTTTCTTGATTTTCTTTGTATTTTATTATTTGATTATTGTGTTTATTTTTTCTGTTTAAGATCTTATGCATTTTCATTGTTTATGTATACAATTGTATGCATGCAGTACTGGTATAAAGGTTTAAATAAGACATAATCTGGGGTTCAGAAACAAACTAATCCGTTTCACACTACTAATTCATATGGGAGGTTGGGGGGGATGTACCACCAAACTTTTTAGCAATTATCATAATGCTGGGTGGACTTTTCTTTACTATGACAGAACACTGGCTATATTCTGCTAATTACAAAGTGTATGGACCTGCACTGTTAAATAGTGCCACCAATGATCATATTTAACTCATTTTATCAACGGTTCTTTTCAAATGGAAGTGTGAACTGTGTTCTTCAATTCATTGTAAAAGCCATATTGTGTTAGTTTCCGTCCATCTTTCCTGTAACTTTTTTCATAGATAATGAAAGCAGTTGTAGCGATTGTTGTTTGTCAGATACTGTCCTTTATTGATCTTACTCTTGTCCACACTATACACTATTCATCAGTAAAGGCTGTGAGAAGTTTCAACACAAAACATTTTATTTTTCTAATGCCACGGGGGTTTTGCCGGCTTGACATTTCTAGCCTTCTGAGGTTGGGGCACCATTAAGATGTAGTTAAACTAGCCCGATGAGATGAGATTATGTGATGTGATCATTAGAGTCCGGATATTTACAAAATATGTATATAAATCTTCTTTCCCCACAATTTTAAGACATATTTTTGAAACAAAATATAATTTTATGGTTCAAATTTCAAAAGGAAGTAATAGAAAAACTCTTTAAAAACACACACACAATTACTTTTTTTAACGAGTTGTATTGCCTTATTAGTTTGGTTCACAGCCCTTAGATTTTCCATTAGTTAAAAGACTTCAAATAAAAGGCATTATGGTTTGTCAGGTGAAATTCTTGGAAAATTTGTTTGTTGACCATTGATGTTATGTTTTCTTGCTCCAATGTTGCCAGCTCTTTGAAAATACATGAATGTCAAACCCGCTTCATATTTTTAAAGTCGGTTTCCTAGAATTATTTTTTTCAGTCCAAGGTTAAATGTTTGATCTCGACATATTAATATTACACTTACATGTAAAAAAATGGTTAGTATTTCAAAAGACTGATTCACGCACAGTAATATTGTGACAGACTTCATAGTATATAGGGTGTCCAGGCAAAGTATGTTTTAAAATTCCATGACTTTTCCAGGCCCAATTTCCAACTTTTCTTCGAGTGTTTATATATTAGTTTCTTTTATTAAAATGGCAATTTATTGTAATACTATTTTTTTATGCATGCCCATGCTGAAATTATGTCACACTATGAGGTGTTATAAGATGTCAGCCTAAGGTGATAGGCTTCTGGGTAGTACGATCTAAGTTGTTAGATGATACTGATACGTTATAAGATAGCCTTACACCAGTAGGCCTACAGCTTAAAATTGTTGAGAGAAAATTTTTTTTTTTAGTTATGTCTTCTTATAACATAATCAAGTCTCGCAAATGCACACAACCATGCCTCAACTTTGGCCAAAGACATGTTGTAGAGAGGTGAAAAGACAACTTAAAAATCATGTTGACCTTGAGAATTGAAATTAGCATGCTCAGGTGGTAAAGATGTATTAAAATAGATTCGAAGTGTTTGTTAACTGTAAGAAATATGTTATTATTTTTATTGTAAAGAAAAGTTGTGTATTACTTTTAGTGAATATGCGAAAATTCCATAAAGTTGATAACATTCCCTGACTATTTCCTATTTTTCAGGTGGCTGGACACCCTGTTAGATTTCCTTGGTTGATTTTGGGTTTCATTTTAATCATTTGTTCTTTTGTTTGTCCTTTGTATACATTTTTGCTTCAGACCAAAGAACAGCGGGGAAAATGAGCTAAACAAATCCAAGGATTATTGCTCTTACTACTCATCGACTTGTGTTTACAAATTGACATACTAGGCGAGAGACATGCTACTTGAAATGCCACATCCTCTCAGATTCACAGCTCGGGAAATATCGGACACAAAATTATGTTAAGGAAACTGTAGTCCTCTCTGACAAGCCAGCACACCATACTTGGACTATGCTCCCTGCCATCCCTTTACTGTATACATTCCTTTATGAAAGTACAGGAGGCCTGAAAATTGTTGACACATCACTTAAAAGTATTTTCCCCAAGAAAGAGATCAAAATAATACCACAGTAAAAAACACGCAACATGTGTAATTTTATGTAGTATGTTTTTAAAAAATATGTAAAATTCAGTAAAAATATGTAAGATAAAAACTGAAAACACAGCCTCAAACAACCTAATCTGCCTTTAACATTGCCAACTGGTAGAGTTAAAATATGTCATTAAATGAAAATCCGGGCTCTAGTGATCATAATTATTATGATTATGTGGCGCCAGTATAAGTCTTTGACCTAACTTAAACGTAATTAACTAGATCATAGGAACAATTTTTCTTTTGGGGGAAAAATATCTATGGCACCACCAGGAATTGAAACCCGGGATCTCTAGATTAGTAGCCAGGCGCACAGACACCTAGATAATGAGGCCGGTCCTCATCACAGACCTTTCTCCGTAGATTTTGCACATAAGCCCACATAATTTCCCACATGGTTTTTATAGTGACAATATAATTAGAACCAAAGTTACCATAACTCCTATCAGTGATACGTAAACCACGGCTTTATAGAAAGCCCACTTCCAACCACCAACATTCATTGAAAGTCGCTAAAATTTGGTATTCTAAAACATATTTTATTTTATTTATTGATTACTATAAAGTTCGTCTAAGGGTTATCAAAAGCTTCTAATTACGTATGGGCCCTCAAATCCTTTTAAAAAAGTTTTTTTTTTCCAAAGGACATTTGTTTTAGAGCTAATACTGCTTATCATAATTATAGGATGAACTTACAAACATGCCCCAAACCAGTAATTTAACACTTGATTGAATGTTATGATGACTGGATTATAAGAATGTTAACATTTAGTTACTATTTGTTTTCTGTTATATTTATACTTCCTCTTTATGTTTATAATTTTTCCCAAGATCCGGATTTGAGATTCAGATTCATAAACTAGTGGGTTCGGCCCAACTCTACTTCCAATATTACATCCTTACGGATTAAGTTATTGTAAAATTTATCTTTATATCACTAACTAAACAGACTAAGAATGTAAATAAAAATGTAGTGTTTTTATTCCTACAATTGTGGCAACATGCATTTCTAGTTTTAAAATAATGGGTTTACCGTGAAATTCAGACTGTACTCTGATCTTAATGATTTTATAATTACAGCCTTGATTTAATTACAAATTAAAAGTATTTTTAGAAAATATAATAGTAAATGATTTTCCCTTGCTTTCATAACAAATGTAATTGAAAATACTTTATTTAGCTTTATCTGTAAACTAAATAAGTTAAAAGTAGTTCAATTACCCACATATTTAACTTAAACTTTTATTTACATTTTTCAAGATCCGATTTAACTACACTTTTTTACGGGAAAAGTGAATTTCATATGCCCTTATTTTTTTATCACAGCTGTAGACTTATTAGAAAATTATTTTGTACTCGTCAACAGATAAGTGTGGACATTTTGAGTTTGAGAAAAAGGAGTACTAAAATTAAGTGGAACTATTTAGTAAAGAATAGCACCACACTGTTACAAGAGAGCCAAATGTACAAAGGAATAAATAATGACAAATAAAATATCTGTAATCGTGAATTTCTGTTTTATCCTCCAAAACATCAAGCAATTTGAAAATATCTTCACAATAAAAATGTATATCAGACTTATGAATACAAATAGAATTTTTTCACATAAAAATGTCTACATCATATCATACATAAAAATTACAAATCTTAAAAAAATACAAACCATAACTTAATCAGCACAACAATAAAATTAAAATAATATAATTTTCAAGAGACTAAGTATTGCAATTCAAAACATAAAAATTCTATCTAGTTTTTGCTTTAAACATTTCAGTAGCCTAAATACACATAGTTAGTTACCTGTTTATATATATTATGATAAACAATACTAAATTACATTTTTTCTCTATATAAATTTGAAGTCAATAAAAATTGAACACATCAACATAGATATGACATTTGGAATTCATATCTCTCTTACATAAATTGTTATTTAAGTTAGCTCTACTTTTATGCAGGTGTAATCCACGGATTTATGTCAGGGGAGGCAAACCAAATTGAAACCACTCACTCTGGGTGAACTGAAGATGAGGAGATATTGGGGGTAGTGGAGCTCCGTTATTGTTAAACTCAACCCTAGTAAGACTCCACTTATTAATATCAATATAAATCTGTACTTTTTCTATCAATTAACTCATTTCACTCATTTTATCACTGAAACTTTAGAAGAACAGTAACCTTTGGGGGCGGACCTCAATGCCTCAGAGGGGTGCATATCTTCCCTCACCCCTGGTAGCTATGCTTCTTCTTAAAAACACTTGGTTCACCGTAGAAAAAACCTTAAAAGGCAGTTCATTAACATATTCATTCACCATATTATGAATTGAAAAATTACACAATTACACCTGGGCACGGGAATCGAACCTGGGACCTTTGGCTTAGCGTGCCAATGCTCTACCATGGGAAAATCCTTGGATAGCTAAGTGGGAGAGCATTAGCGAGTGAAGAATGACCCTGAACACTGGATAGTTCAGTAGTAAAGGAGTTGCACACTAAACCAAACATCCAGGGTTTGATTCACGTGTCCATCATTTTTCAATTTATTCAAATATGACTGTTACGGCTGATTTATATAATTACAATCATTCATTCCTCAAGCTTCCCCTTTCATATATAATTAAATGTATAGTGTTATTTTCTTCAACGTGTTATGCAGAGGTCAAATTTAAAAGAGAAATGTACTTTTTTTTAAGTTGTAAAATAAATCTACTATGCAAGCTTTTATTGGCCATACTGTATTTAGTTTTTATAGCCTATGAAATGTTTTTACTATGGTGATCAGACCATACTTTTGAAAATTAAAAGATTCCTAAAAATAACACAAAAACAGGTAATCATACACAAAAGAACAGAATGATTGTGCTGACAAAAAAAAAGTTTCAACAGGTGCTGATCTAACAAGTCAAATTTGCTTGGTAACCATTTAACTAGTTTCTTTTTAACTTAACCATACAAAACATTTGTGACAAAGATCCAACTTAAATATTATTTTTTATTCAAGACTGCAAATACTATCACATTAATTCAAGACAAATGCAGCTTGACATATATTCTAAACAAAATGAAAGTTTGTGGAAATTCGGATGAAGTAAATGCAAATAACATAATAAACATTTAATCAAAACCTACACTATGAAAAATTAAGGGAGAAGGGTTTATGGATTGTAAAAAAATAAAAGTTGTACTTTATTTTCCTTAGGTATTTGACACATCTGAATTAAAGTTTCTATGCTCTTCTAAAGTGCTCAAATAATGTCTGCTCCCATTTCACATGTCTAATCCAGAAGTTTTCAACACAACTTCCCAAAATGCTGGTAAACTTCAAGCTGTGGAACAAATATGGTACAATGTTTCAACTAATTTTTTTTTTTTTTTGGGGTAGCATAAATTTTAAAGTCACTAACAGGGAAAAGGACTTTTATAATATTTTTAAATTGGTAATATGTATATTTTAATTAAATTGTTCAACCTACCTACCTACCTACCTAAAATTACAATTCTTAAATATAATAGTTATGAATAATAGACTAACACATTTACTAATAGGGTAATTTGCTTAATTTGTACTTATTTTCAAAAACATGTTATATTAATATTATCATGAGATTTTAAACAATTTAATTTCCTAATTAAAGAGGAAATTAATATTTTATGCAGTACAATAATTATATTTTACAAGTGTTCAGCTCTAGTAATTATCATGATAACATTTTACCTTCCCCTTCCCAAAGCTTCACTTAGCTCTAGGTCAACCGAACCTTGAGTTAGAAGAAAGATGTATAAAGTTCTGGCAAAAATAAAAACATTCAAGCCCAATTAACTGGTAGAATAATCTGCTTCGGTGGCCACCTTGTCTAACAAACTACTCTCACAGTAGACTAGACTGCCAATGACAGGGAGATCGAGGTTCAAATTCCGGTTGGGTGTATTGAGGGTGGTTTTCGCTCTCCCTCCACACAAACGCGGGTGTACATCCTCTAAATCCAACTTTCCTTGTCACTAACTCACTAGTGTAGTTAGTACATGTGTGTATAGCCTGAGTACGTAGTAAGATGTAGTGCTAAAAAAAACTTGTTGCCTAAATACACAACAATGCTCAAATCATAAATCACAACATGCAGGTTTTTTTTTTTCCATTCCTTATTAGATACTATTAAAATTGAGATGAACATAGTTTTAATTTCATTTTAAAAATTCACAAAAGTGTCAAACTTGATAATTGAGTTGGGATGGTGGAATGCATAATAGCTAAGAAAGAGGGTTTTTATCTCCTTTCTTCCAGTTAGCAATGAATTATCTCCAATTAAGACCCCAGCCAGTAAGTGTGTAATTCTTTACTGACAATACAAGAGAAAGATAAATCAAATTAGTGGCAGAACTCTACCATTGGTTGCAAGACAATAAATACATGGCTTTATTCTGAGTGTTTCTGATAAGACTTAGGATGGATCCTTAGTAGCCCTCAAATCTTTAAAGATAGCTGAGGATTAAAACAAGAATTATTCAGATTTGAGATTTGAATTTATATTTATTCATACCAAGCTATTGTGATGGTTTTTTTAATGGTGTAACCTTCCATGATTATTGAACAGACCTGACAATACACCTGGCTATTAAAATAACACTAAAGTGAATGTGAATTCACATAATTTGGTTACACTTACTAAAGAATTGATGCGAACAAAATGATTAAAGAAAAAATAAATCATATCAATATGGGGAAAATGAAAGCTCATAATATTTTCCAAGACTAAAGATTTGAAAATTGTGATTTATAGTTAAAATGTATATTAGGATTTAAGAGTTGGGATTAATAGGAACGACAAAGACTTGAATTTGAGAAACTTATCATAAAATCAGTGTCTTTTTGACTTTATATGCAAATGCTCTACTTACCAAGCCTAACAGATTTTTGTCTATCAAAATGTTGCAGAGAAAGTAATGTCTTAAGTCGTGGGTAGGACCAAGGGTTATTCTATTTCTAGTATATTTGACAAATTAGTGCTAGGATCAAACAAGTATATTTTTCATGTTTGAGCTGGGATTGATTAAACTTGCAAGTAGTACAACTGTTAAAAATGTTGTAGTGACCTGATGGAGGGAAATGTTCTGTGCATTTCAACCATAATACCAACATGAAAGTGATGTTTCAAACACAAACAATATACAGTAAAACCTTGGATTGCGAGTAACTTGGTCTGCGAGTGTTTTGTAAGACGAGCAAAAATTTTTAATAAATTTTAACTTGATAAACAAGCGATATCTTACAATACGAGTAATACTATGGTTACGCTTTGTCTGCCGAGCAGTTTCATTGGATAGGTTCTTTGTTAAAGTCGCTCAAAAAGAAAAATATTTGAGTGAGCCAACATATAGCGGTGATTCCGTTAGTGACAGTGAAAGTCGTCCTAAACAATAACACACCTCCTCCTCCTATCTCTCTCGTCCACCTCACATCAGCCACCATTAAATTTAATAAATAAATTTGATTACAGTACAGTTACATTTAAATAACGAAAATAAAAAAGGTATTAATCATTCTTAGATTAAATATTTTTGGGTTGTGGGACGAATTATGAGTTTCCATTATTTCTTATGGCGGAAATTCACTTTGATATACGAGTGCTTTGTATTACGAACACGTTTACGAAACGAATTATGCTCGCAATCCAAGGTTTTACTGTATGAACTTGAATAGACACACACAGCTGTTTTTCCCACCCGTGTTATGTATTTTCTTGAATATAGCCTACGTTTAAATACTGCTCAATATGGATACCATTAACGGTTCTATAAATAACACATTTTTAATGGGTGACAAAAAAAATCAGCCTATTTTCTATGATTCAGATAAAAAAAAGCCTAAAGAATGAGTAAATTAAATTGTGGAATGAAGTGTATAGATCAGGGATGATAAAAGTTGCCATGTGGGGAAGGAAATAGTAATCATGAAGTGTATGAACTTTTTCTTAGGTTAATCTTTCACTAACTAAGGGGTTGAGCGACCATTTTCTCAACCTTCACCACCCTAATAATAAAACAAATAAACAAAGTCAATGAAATTAGTTTCGTTGTTAGATATACTGACATGAGAGTAACACTAGTTTGGTTGTCTGAATGTGAAGTAATCTGATATCGATTCCAATGCAGATGTCGACGGCTCAGAAGAATCAGACTCTGAATGTGAAGTAATTTGATATTGATTTTGATGCAGATATCAACAGCTCAGATGAATCAGATACTGATAATGATTCAGAAAGAAGAGATGAATAACAGACCTACTGATAAATACTTTTTTTTGTTAGTAAATTGAATTCTTTAGTAAAAATATTCTTTGGATGGGGTCTTTAATGTTTTAATTTAATTTATTTTTTAAGAATCAAATATTTACTGTTAGTGGTAATGAAAAATTAAGGTGCTTCTTACAATCAATGGTTTCTTAGAATTGAGGAAATACGGTACATTCTTGGTCCGTTTTATTACCTATGTCAAGATAAATTATTCAGTAATACACAAGGAAATATTATTGGAAGCTTTTGATAACCTTTTAGATGAACTGTTTTATTAATAAATCAACTAAGACATTTAAAGAATGCCAAATTATAGTGACACTCAATCAACGCTGGTGGTCGAAAGTGGGCTTCCTATCAAAGTCAGGGTTTAAACCCGGTTTGCTCCTACAGACTTGTGTTGTATTAATGCTCTCTCTCCTAATTAACAAGACATTTAATTATTTGTTCATAGACATATTCTAATATCTGTGTTTTTAGTCTAGAAAACGGCAACTTTTAACTAATTAAACTAAGAGTGAATTTGAAGGTGAGTGCTAACAACAAATCCATACTAGTTTTTACATGTACCACTCTACACAAGTAAGACGAGTAGAGTTTTAGCACTTCTGTATCATGGTTGGTTACCAGTGTTTATGACCAAGACCAGTTTAGTAATGCTTTCCTTGACTGAAATAAATCACTCAGTTTCAATTACTGAGCTTAAAAATGTACACAAATTTTCAAACTCTTTATGATAAATTATTCCAATGGGTATTTGTTGGTAATGAAGATGGAATATGATTTTTCATCATGTTATGGACAGCAATTATTAGTTTAAAAAAGGTGATGGTGAGTATGGTATGTATAACTAGAAAGCAAGCTTAGGGTAAAGCAGTATTTGGAACACTTTTTTTACTGCTTTTTTTTGCAGATTCTTTTGTGGGATTTAAAAAAACAAAAAACAATATGCAATAATTTAACATTATAATGTTTATAAAAATTAATATATATAGTAATTAAGTTCTTATATTATATCAATAAAATATTTGCTTATATATAACTTGATTAAAATTAATCAGTAAAAAAATAAATGGTACGGCACACCGCACAGACTTTCTCTCTCTTTCTATAAACTCGTAAGATTTCTGAACGGAATAATGTACATTGTATCATCACCACTCCACATAAGAACACGCATAAAATAATATACAATGATATAGAATCAATGAGAAAAGAGGCGCATCTTTGTCCACCTAAGAAAATTTCAAACAGTTTAATGTCTTCCACAAGGGTCAACACTTCGTATTAAAATTTCGATTCTGGTTAAAATTTTAACATTTTAAAAGGTGTTGCAGATCTTCAAGTCATCGCATTGATATTTAATTATTCATTTATACATTTTGACCAATAAAAAATGTAAATATTGACTATTGAGTCTAAAATGGAGATAGATCATTGCTATGCAAACATTTCTCCTAAGAGATTTAAGGAAAAATAACATACTTTTTTTAGATACTTACTTATATTTAATTACTCTATGGCATTGGAGTATTATTGCGTTAAGACTTAAGTAGTATATGTTTACAACTAAAGCTCACAAAATTGTATTAATATATTTGCAAATATCTCAGAAACTGCTGTTTTTATAAAAATATATGTCAAATAAAAGTTTTTTATTTCTAATAGTCCTACAATTTTGCAATGATAAGTTGTTTAGTTTCTCCAATAGTTGTGGAGATACGGAAATTAACGCTTCTGTAATGTACCCTAAAAATCATTTTCATAGGAAAATGAAAATAGCCAGTTTATTTATAATCTTAATCAACGCCTAGATACGAATTTTAATCAAAATCGTTTAAGTAGATTTTGAGAAAACCAAATTTTTCTCTTTTCGTCCTTCAGTAAACTACCCTTATTTTTAAGTTTTTATAGACACACAGACAGACGGCATTATAAAGACTATTTTTTAGGGTTCGGGGGGTCATGAGACGTCGACATCCATCAACATTTCAGGTTAGTTTTTTTTTTTACGGTCGCAATACTTAAACTTTAATGTCCAAAAAGTTAAAAAAATTCATATAATTGCGTATATATTGAAAGTTATTGATTTTATAAAAATATGTTTCGGATAAAATATCTGTATTATAAATATATATACATATTTGTAATGCTAAGTAATTTCATATCTCAAATAGTTTCGGAGCTATTTAAAAAAATGTTAATTGACGCATCAGACCGGAGCCCTTAAAGCCATTTTGCCAAAATATTGAGGGTAGCCATTTTGTTTGGAATATTTATTAATGTTTATAAATGAAATTTAATCAAAATCGTTGAAGCCGATTTTGAGAAAATCGACTTTTTCTCTTTTTGCCATTCAGTAAACTACCCTTAATTTTAAGTTTTAATAGACACACAGACAGACGGCATTGCAAAGACTATTTTTAAGGGTTCGGGGGGTCATGAGACGTCGACATCCATCAACATTTCAGGTTAGTTTTTCTTACGGTCGCAATACTTAAGCTTTAATGCCCAAAAAGTTAAAAATTATATATATAATTGCGTATATATTGAAAGTTATTGATTTTATAAAAATATGTTTCGAATAAAATATTTGTATTATAAATATATATACATATTTGTAATGCTAAGTAATTTCATATCTCAAATAGTTTCGGAGCTATTATAAAAAATGTTAATTTACGCATCAGACCGGAGCCCTTAAAACGATTTTGCCGAAATATTGAGAGTAGCCATTTTGTTTGGAATATTTATTTATGTTCATAAATGAAATTTAATCAAAATCGTTAGAGCCTATTTTGAGAAAATCGACTTTTTCTCTTTTTGCCCTTCAGTAAACTACCCTTAATTTTAAGTTTTAATAGACACACAGACAGACGGCATTGCAAAGACTATTTTTAAGGGTTCGGGGGGTCATGAGACGTCGATATCCATCAACATTTCAGGTTAGTTTTTCTTACGGTCGCAATACTTAAGCTTTAATGCCCAAAAAGTTAAAAATATATATATAATTGCGTATATAATGAAAGTTATTGATTTTATAAAAATATGTTTCGAATAAAATATTTGTATTATAAATATATATACATATTTGTAATGCTAAGTAATTTCATATCTCAAATAGTTTCGGAGCTATTATAAAAAATGTTAATTTACGCATCAGACCGGAGCCCTTAAAACGATTTTGCCGAAATATTGAGAGGAGCCATTTTGTTTGGAATATTTATTTATGTTCATAAATGAAATTTAATCAAAATCGTTAGAGCCGATTTTGAGAAAATCGACTTTTTCTCTTTTTTCCCTTCAGTAAACTACCCTTAATTTTAGGGGTAGATATCCAATTCCAAAAACCCCTCGGGGCAACCCTATGAAAACCCTAGATATCAAGTTTCAGCTCAATCGGTAAAATAGTTTAGGCTCTAGTTGGAGGTACAGACAGACAGACAGACAGACAGACAGACAGACAGACAGACAGACAGACAGACGGAAATTCAAAAACCACTTTTTCGGATTCAGGAAGTCATGAAACGTCAAAATTCATCAAAATCTCGAGTTCGATTTTTTTGACGATCACAATACTTTCTCTACCTGTAAGATAGAGAGAAAGTAAAAAAGTATGACAAATTTCACAAAAAGTATCGGCTTTTCTATATAAAGTATAGGGTCTACGCTTTTTTAATTTTTATTCTCTACATAAACAAGAATGGCGAACTTTTTCCAAAAACTTGGTTGACAACCCTCAATACCAATGTTTAACTAATTCTACTGCGAGAGCTCATCCATTGGTAAATAAATAGGATAGGACACATCAATGTGTGTAATTTATCATTACAATTTAATCAAGTCATTAATGAAAGGGTATTGCCATCAATAAGTTCAATAGATGTTATAAAAGTACTTGGGAAATAAGAGCGTGTACATTTAAAAATAAATATTTTTGTTTATGCATTAATAAACATGTCTTCTAACGACACATCTTCCAATGTGAGTAGAGTAGAGATCAACTTTTAGTTTGATGTTTCAGTTAACCTCGAAGAAACCAACGTTTGAGAAATGTTACTGGGTGAATGACTATACACGGCTTGAAAAATAAAAAAGTTTCAAACTAATCTACATAGATCTCTTATTGAGAATTGCTTTCAGCTTTACACCAGTCACAAAAGCCTACACACCAAATATACATAAATCCACACAAGCCATTTTGGCCACTATAGAAAAATACAAATCTGCTGACAGAGGGTTATGCAGGCATTTTGTTAAAAAAAAAGGGTTTGGGTGGACACTGAATAAGACAAGGTAAATATTTCAAGTTAAGTTCCTTTGAACAGACACTAATATGAGTGGGGGGAAGTACATCCCACAGAATTGAGGGTGTGTGATCTCTTTATATGAAGTATGAAGTAGAACCCTATTTAGACCAACATTTGTTAGTGATTATCTTTGATCATGTTTAAACCTTTATTAAACAGGCAAATAAGACAACATGTCCTATACACCCTATCTTCTTAATAAGGTAGAATTTGAGATGTAATGTACCCACATTTGCATAAAGGCAGAGAATAAAACCATTTAGAGAAATCCACTCCCTGTACACCCAAACAGTATTCGAGTCTTGAGCTTCCTGTCCATGGCAAAACCAAAGCCGCAAAATGTGGGTGATAAAATATATCCATCTTTAGAAGAAAGCAGAGATTTATTTTACATTTTCCCACACATACATAGCCTTCCCGAGACTTTTACAAAGTGATAGTAGCCTAACACCTTGTGAGCAAGTAGTATCTTTCTATGCTATAGTGGGGGCAGGCAAATTCTAAGAAGCCAACCAAACAAATGTCTTTACAACTTTCAAAAATGGCCGTTGCCTCCATCACTGGTACTACACTTGAACAATAACGGTGGTGGGACTAGAGTAGATCTACGATAGGAGGATAGATAAGTGACGGCTACCAGAAGGTTCTTTATTGCAAACATTGGTGTTTGATAACACTTTTTACTGTAATATATGATTACTCAAGCACATAATTATTTTTTAATAGGTTTGACATTAGCAACTTTCAGGGTGACTACAAAGCCTTTACCATGTCTTGACTTTTCCAGGTTTTCAAGACATTAAAAAAAATTCTTGGGTTTACCTTTTTAGAATTTTTCTTGGTGAGTGGTATTTTTTTTTTTACATTTATAGCAATGAATAAATATTTTCAAAAACAATCCTAAGGGCTACTAAACATCAGCATTACTTTAAACTATTTTTCAAGTATTTGTTTTGGTTATTACTTGTGTCCCTGTGTAAGTTTGGTATAGAACAAACCCTGTGCAACCATCTCATATTAGAATAACATATCGAGGCAATGTATTTTGTCTTTATCGAGAAAAAGAATCTCTCACTTTTGTTTAAAGGTTAAAGTGCAGAATAGGTCAAGTATTTAGATTCCCTAACATTTTCCTGTCTGTATCCACCAAGACATCCAGCCAATGTTTGCCAGCTGACACTTACCTTCACTTCTACCGTGGATCGGGTATAGATTTAATAACGGCACTAATCTTCTTTTGATAACAATTGCAACACTACTCCCTAAGCTAAGACAGATTTTTAATTATTTTAATCTTAACATGACATTACACATTAGAAAGCACAATATAATATTTACAGTGTTGGAACAAAACAAAATTTGCAATCACATTTTTTTTAGTTGCTAAGCTTTTCATGACAAGGCAAGCATGTGAATTTGCTATTTTAAAGTATAAAAAAAAAAGCTGATATTTCATAAACTTGTATCCAAATTATGCACAATGGGAAGTTGATAATACAAACCTAAGTTTGCTAAAAGTGAGGAAAAGTTCTCTTTTTGTATTTCACAAAATTCACTTAAAAAGAAAACCAAATTTTAAAAAATACACTATTTTCGAAATAGTAATCCACAGATATTGAAATTTGGCTATCATAATGTTAGTGTGAATAAGCACAATTTTTATATGCCTAAAAAAACTGAATATCTAGAGCATTAAGTAATGTTTAATGAGCTACCAATACATCTTTTAACAAACACTCTTAAAATGAGGCCGTTGTTTAAGTTTAGGATCCAAAATTTGGATTATTTTTTTTACGAATTCTTAAAATATTGAGTATCCTTCAGCATTTGGGGATTTTAGGATTCATCCTTAATAAACTTAGTTATAAATAAATTGTATCTTAAAGTAACCAACAAATTTTAAAGCAGGGACATGGAAACTTTCAACTTTATAAAGTCCGAAATCAACGTCTTAAAAGAACAAAAAATTGATACAGTTTTTTTTGTTCTTGAGTTTTAAGTGATAAGTTTGGCTACTATTCTATCAGGAATACATTATTATTATTATTATTATTATTATATTAATAATAATAATAATAATAATAATAATAATAATAATAATAATATAATCAAACATGAGAAAATTACTAATATTTTATTATGATAATATGCCCCATCTATTACAAATGTTATAAAAACCTGTAATTAAAATTGGTATAAAGTTTGTATCAAGAATATTAAAAATAACAACCAGAAAAAGAAAAAGTTACTGAGAAATGGAACAGGAGTTAAGTATTTTCATACAGTCTGTCATGATATTACATCTTCATAGTATGAGCCTTACAACTGTGATATTATCAAAGGAAAGAGAGTGCCAAATGATTATTTTGGATTAGACAAGATATTGAAAAGAGTATTGAAGGGTAAGGCGTACACACTTACCAGAAAACGGTGGGCCTCAAAGTACATAGTTAAAAACAAAACAAATACATCATTTAAGTTTTCGGGGTATATCAGTACTCCTTTTCAGCAGAAACGAGTAAAACAACAACTGGACTATAACAGCAGTATGGCTAGAATTAGATCATGGTCACTTAGATACAGTTTCTTGATTTTTTTTTTTGCTTGAATTCTGTGGTTGCCTTTTCAAACTTGTGTCTTGACTTATGATAGGACAGAATGTTGTATTTATATTGAATTATTAAATTACCAGATATTATTATTTATATAGAAATGAATGATTGGTTTAAGTAGGGCTGCTTGGAAGAAAAGGAGAGTTGGTTATCTGAGATTGAGACCAGGGGGATGTCTGGATTTGGTTATATATTGGTGAGCAAGTACCCACCTACGAAGCTAGAAAGGGGTCGTATTACTCTAGTACTAGAGAAAGAGTCAAAATGAACCAGAATGTGATTTTTGGAGCAGTGATGAGGTTAGTATGTTGTAGCCTGTGCTCAGGATGGATCTGAGTTTTTCTAGTCCTCCATAATACTGAGTACTGTAAGGTTGTTTCTTGATTGGATAGGACTTTGTTTATTTTACTGTTGACTGTGTGTTTAGGGTATCTTCAAGTTGTGAAAGCTTCAGAAAGTTGTTGATATTGCTCGTTAAGATCTTATTCCTCAGAACATATACATTTGGCTTTGATAGCTAGGCTATAGAGTAGAGAGCATTTTAACGAAGAGGATGATTGCTTTGGAAATGGAGGAACTATAATGGTTTGGTGGCTTTGGTTTGGACTGTGGTGTTTATGTTTGCCTCATAAAGGGTCAGTTCTAGATCTAATAATATAGCATGGTGTTGTGAAATATTCCAGGTGAATCTGAGGGTGCTATAGTTATTTAACCTGTTCAGGAACTGTAATAAATTAGTTTCGGAATCTGTCCAAATCATGAAGGTGTAATATTTTATAATTTATATTTAGAAAATGTAAGTTAATACAAATATTAAGTGCTTCATAACAAGCCATTATGTAAAGCTATTATATGAGAATTTATGATTAATATCCTGTTGAAAAAAGTACCGCTTTCTTATAATCCTATTGGTTACTAGTAATGAAATTAAGAAAATTGGACATAGATTTGGAAGGCACACATTAAATAAATTTATTAGGTTGTAAATGGCTACACTGTGACTTGATATAATTGCAGTTTTACCATTACGATTGCTCCACACAATATCAATAAAATACCATAAAAACTTATTTTAATTTATAGCTAACATTAGGCCTCTATGACACACTTAGAATATGTAAAAGAAATAGTTTTCGATAGTAAAGATATGCACAGTACTTAAGTTTTTTAAATTCATGAAAAATCCTCTTTTGAAGGTTTAAAAGTGTATACTAATGTCACTGTAGTCCATACAACCGTAATGAAATGATGAAACACTTTTACATATAAATACTATCCAAATGAGATATATTGAAATTAATATATTGAGTTTAGATTTGGTGCCGGTCTTGAACATGATTTTAAAAGATGTTGAAAAATGACACCTAAGAATCAAACTCTGGGTATCCAGCTTACCACCTTGACAAAGGGCTGCCCAAATTTTATTCCTATACAATCTCCTTCGTGTAACTTAAGGAATTCCCTTCTTTACAGACAACTTGTAAGTAGACGAGATAAGTTTCCTTTTTTATAAAAATGACTAGTGTGAAGTCATGATAGTTTACAGGTTGTCTGTAACGGGTCTCTTACCTTTTACAAGAAGAATAAATTTATGTTTGAAAACAAAGTACTTAGGGAAATATTTGTTCCAAAAAAAGAATGATGATGTTGAAGACTGGAGGAGTTGGCATGATGATGAATTGCATACCCTGTACATACATAATAAGGGTAATCAGATCTCTCAGGTTATGGTGGGTAAGACATGGAAGAAACTAGGACCGTGTTCAGGGTACCGACTGGTAAATCCAATGGGAAGAGAACAGTGGGAAGACCTAGACGCAGATGGAAAGACAAGATTAGAATGGACCCGAAAGAGATAGGGTGTAATGAGGGGGGGGACTGGGTAGAACTAGTTCAAGAGAGGGATAAGGTGTGTACATTTGTAAGTGCAGTCATGAACTTTTGAGTTCTTATTGCCATAAAGTGAGTAAGTGTGAAGTTGTGCAAATCGTGTTTAAAAGCGGATGATTGGAGCTTCGTGGGAAAATGTATCCAGTTCTGATGCAAACCAACATTTTAGGAGGAGGAATATGATGTGTTTTAAGCTGTGTGCTTGTTTAATGTAAATTTTTTGTCACTAAAAATTACCTGCATTCTCCAGATATAAGAAATGTTCTTTTTCCAGGTATGTAGCAACTCTAGCGCAGCCTCCTATAGCTGTAAACGCAAATAGGAGAATGAGCGTTTGTACTTGTAATGAAGAAGGTAAATGTTATCAGCAGCTTAACACAATGCCTCACAGGTTGAAATACTTATTTAATCCCAATATTTAGTTGTGTGGCATCTAGTGTTTGGAGAGTAAAGAGCATCAGGTTAAGATGCAACTCGCTTCTCAAGATGGCTTTAAATCCACCGAATAGGCAATGCCACTAAACCACCAATGTTTTAGCAATGACCTATTCATGAACGCCATGCGCCCAACAAATTATTTCAATCCCTAATTTATGGCAATCTATGGAGGATTGTAGCCTTCTCCCAAGGGTTGAAGCGGCTGACGATCTCCCAATGATGCCTCAAGTTAATGAGGACCACAACGCCGTGTGCAAAGGTTGATCCTGGTTAGCTCGGTAAAAAGCTCATTTACATAAGTTCAATTTTGATGTCTGGGTGTTGTTTTTTGTTTGTATCTAGGATTAAGCTTATTGACTATGTCAAGAAAAGCTTTGAGATTTACAAAATGCACATAAGAGTGAATAGTAGAGAAATCGGCCCAAATGTCGCATTTTACTAGATATATTGGAATCTATAACATACCTAGTTTGAGTAGACACTCCACTGAATAAAGGCTATTCATAACAACAACCCATTTATGCATATTATTCAAATTATTGACATTAATATCAACTTGTTAGTTAGCAAATTAAAGAAAATGTTTATTATTAAGTATATTTTTCTCAACAATGACAGTTTAATATCATTTGTTGGTTGCAAGTGATTGATAACAGTTGACCTAGTTTACATCAGGTCTTGTTTGAAACTCACCAGTAAAGGTCTGTAAATCTAATCATTTTAAAATAACTAATATTTGTTTATTTTACATGTATCCAAGAGTGGTTTGTTTGATGTTTAACTTCAGTGCAAAATGCACAAGACCAGTGCACCATTTGACCTATTTATCAATACAGTGTGCAAAGCCTCAAACTGTCAAATATCTTTACTTTCTAAACACATAATATCCTACGAGGTTTGAAACATTTCGAAGGAATAAGAGAATTTCAATATATGAACAAATTTGAAAAATCTTATTAAATATGACATATTTCAACATATTTTAATAATACTTTTAAGAACAGCTTCTAAACAGTATTTTGACACAGACTATTGATTAAATAACATATATAACATAAGCATGGATAAATTCAGATGTCTGCCTAAAAATTTAGTGTGCTTTATATTTTATCTCTAAATTTTTTTTTATTTACCTTGTGTACTTATTGGGTAGTTTAACAACTAAAAGTAGTTTTATGTGACAACAACCAAAACCTTATCTTTGACTTTGCATATTTAAAGCTTTGTCTCACATAAGAGGTGTACGAAGTCCACTTTTTCAATTCAAAGCGAACTCGAATCGAATTTATGAAATATTCTCGAAGCCGAATCCAAGGTCAAATATTTTTTGTTAGTTGTGTTTCACTTGAAAAAAATTATATTGTGGTTATTTAAATTACTTTATGTACTAAAATTACCCGGAAAATGTCTTATTGCATAATTATTATTTGTAATATTTTGTTTCAATTTGATAAATTAAGTTATTCACAACATGCAATTCATTTAGTTCAGATTTTTTCCATATAAATATTAAGTTGTAATGTACAAAACAGCTCAAATGCCAGTAATTGAATATAAATTGAGTATTTTAGTAGTCAATATTTTTATTGGCGAGGTTTCAAAGCCGGAATAGTTTTCGAAGCGAAGTTGATGTTTATTTCAAAGCCAAGTCAAAGTTTCGTACACCCCTACTTTTAAATATTACTATTAATAACACTCAAAACTACAGGCTGTTCCAGACCATAGTTACTTGAAGAATGAAAAGTAAATGTTTGCTAACAACAGTAAAGTACAAAACATGAACATAAAAAATTCAAACATAGATAGTAAGGCACCAAACATTAAATCAACAACACTTTTTAATACAAATTTATAATCCAATTTTACCACAAAGTTAACGCTTTCAGTCACAGATTTTCTAAAAAATTACATTTATGATATTAAGTCTTTATACGCTATTCTTTAAAATATATGAATGCCTAATGGAATGAGTAAAATAATATACGTTATGACGTGAGTACAAGGAGGACAAAGGAGAGGCCAAAGAGTCACAAAACCATTTAATCCCTTGGTAGCTCATAAGTAAATACTACATTTCATAATAAAAAAATTAAGTTTTTTTAAGTGTTTCATAGTCACTCCCGAGTTCCCATAGAATGAAACCTAGGTCGAGGGATTGGGGCGGTAATGATCAATTTTCTTCAAGAGGCAGCCATTTCCTCTTTGTCCAATGGCAACAATGTAAAGTGTGAACTTTGTTATTTTTAAGGCTGGGCCGATGCCGATTATTAATCCGATCATCGTATAACCGGCAATTCCGATGATCAGTGTTTGAATCTCCGATTATTTATGCCGATTATTCAAAATGTGTGGGTATATTTTAAGTCCTAAAAATATAAAATAATAATATTTTATCCCTTCTCCCTCGTATGTGATCTTTGAATAATTATTTATCTAATTTAGGATTGAAGCGCGTGATAAAAAAAAAATAGCGAGTGTTTCTCAGTGATCAATATGAATTATTCAAAAATTTAAGTTTGTGTATCAAGACTATAAAATATATCTTTTAACCCCAAGATTGTGTTGTGTTACCCTCTGGCTAGACCTCAAGTTTTAGGATTTTTATATTATTCCAAAAACACACGTTTTTGCAAATCATATGGTTTGGCGTAGAGATACATAATTTGGTCTGATAAGTTTTCATAGTGGTCAATCAGCACCAAAGAAGTCGTAGGGCTACTGTAAAAACGGATTGTTCTTAGCAACTTACGTTTGCAATAAACATCACATCCAAAATTCCAAACAAAATCTATCAAAATAAATATATTTACCATAAGCCTTTTTCTATTTATGCACGTTATTAGAAATAAAATATTCACAGCAACAAATACTAACCATCAAAATAAGATATTAGCAGATCGGCATTGTTTTATATCGATTTGTTAGAGATAGTTATAAAATTAAATATCAGACGCAGGAATACCGTGCATGCTGCGCACTACATTTTGTTTGACATGGAAAGAGTTTCTATTTTTGTTTTTTAATGCTCTTTGTACAAAATGTATGGATGTATTTAAAAATCTTAAGTCATAAACATTAAATATTAATTTGAAAACTAAAAGATAAATTTAATAATCCACTCCCATGTATATGAACACAACTTTTATTTTGAGTTTGCAATAAATAGGGTAACCAACACTCCAAACAAAATAATAAATGAGAATATATATTTTTACCGTAGGTCTTATTCCAATTTATGCAGATGCACATTATTATAAATAAAAACAATCACCAGTAACAAATCTAATAATCATAAAATAAAATATTAGCAGATTGGTGTTTTATTTTGATCTGTAAAAGATGCCCATAAAATGAAACATCAGACGTAATAATCTCGCGCATGCGCACATTTTGTTTAAATGGAAACCATTTTTCTTCTAATGCAAGTACAAGACTTTCCACTAGCAGGGAATTTTTTTCACTCATATTTCAATATGAATTGAATTTATATATATTAATATTTTCTTTAATAGTTAGAGGTAAATTAAAATAAGTTTTATAATATTTATTCAGTAAATAAAACGCAAAATGCCTTTCATTGCACGTATATTATTTATGTTACCATATTGAAGTGAGGTTTATTTCCCCCCAAATATGTCTCAGAGTACTGAAATCAGTTTTGTGTGGGATTATTTTGCGATAAATCCAAACGATAATTCAAAAGATGTGTGCTCATTTTGTACAAAAACAATTTTACGTGGGGGCACAAGTTCAAGGGGCTTCACAATCTTTAATTTGTCAAGACATTTTAGCGTGTTTCACCACAGTGAAATTTTAAAAGGTAGTAAAGTAAGCCTATAATATATATGGTGAACATTCTAATGCCTCAAGTTGTGGTTCTACACATAGTTTTTCATCTACGTCGATTAGTGGGAGTGGTGTTCAAATGAAAGTATGTGCTAATCAAATAATAACTACTGAATTAATTGAGCAAAAAACTAAATACAGCAGTCCTCACCCAAAATCTATAGGGATAACTAAGCGGATCAGAGAAATGATGTGCCTTGATTTGCAGCCATGTAGTATGGTTGAAGATACTGGTAAGTCTAAGGTCTAAGTTAGCCTACTCAATAAACTTAACTTTTTCGTTCAATATTTGTTTTATGCCAATTAAAATATTTACATTTACCAAAAAGTTTCCTGAACCTCTAATTTTGATCATTTAGACCTAGGTACCTAAAATAATCACATTTCACCCTACCTAACTTAAAACATATATGATTTTGCCAAACAGCAAAATATTTTAGCCAATATTTATGTTTATAATTTACAAACGAATTCTTTTCTTTTCAGGTTTTAAGAATTACCAGATAGGACTATATTTTCACAGAAAGTAATCCCAGAAATGTATGTAGAAGTGAGAAATAAAACACAGGAACAGCTAAACAATGTTCAGTACATTAGTCTAACAATCGACATGTGGTCGTCTATAGCTAAACAGGACTATATGTCATTGACATCCCATTTTTTTAGCGAAGATTATGTTTGGAGGTTATACCCTTTACTCCGGAGTATCACAATGCACAGAACATTGCAGAGTTTTTTAATGATACAATCAAGGACTGGGGTATTTCAAAGTCTCAGATCCAGTGTAGTCAGTGACAATGCACGTCACATTACTCTAGCACTGCAACAAGCCGAAGTGAATCGTGTACCATGCAATGCCCACACACTTCAACTTGTGGTTCATCATTCATTGCTGAACCAACAAAGTGTGAATGTGAATGATATGTGTGCCTGTGCAAGACGAGTAGTTGCTCATTTCAAACTCATTAATTGCTAGTAAAAAAATGAATGAGTTCCAAACGGCAAACAATTTACCCAAATGCCACTTAATCCAGGATGAACCAACACGGTGGAGCTCCAAATACCTTATGCTCGAAAGACCGCACAGTCAAAGGAAATCAGTGATGTATCTTATCCCTCACCTAAACCTGAATGTAGATCTATCTACTCATGATTGGTCCCTTACGGAGAAGGTACTTACAGTTTTAGAAACATTTCACAGGGCTACATTAGCAATCAGCAATGAACAAACTACCATATCAGAAGTAATCCCTATAGTCAAGGGTATCAAAACTAGACATGGAGTCCAACCAGGACAAATCTCTTGGCCCCATAGTGAAAGATGTGTTTCACAATCTCAAAACCTACTATGTCAACTTTGAAGAAAATAATCTTTTTTCATTTGCTACAATATTGGATCCTAGATTCAAAGTTGATTAGTTCAGTTACCCCAATCTTCAAAGTCTCAACTGGAGGCTAAGTTGAGCGAGGAAGAGGAACCACCTGCTAATCCGAGTAGAGTTGAGACTGCTTCAGGACCTATGGCTTCTGTTTACTCCCGATTATTTGCGTCCAAAGGAAATATCCAGACTAGGCCTAATAATGTAATGTCACCCAAAATAAAATTAGAAAGGTATTTGTTGAAACCATTATTGGCTGCCAACCAATCCCCCTTCACTTACTGGAGAAGTTCCCCTTTTAAAAACTTAAAACATATGGCGAGCAAGTACCTTACTTCACCTGCAGGGTCAGTAGCATCAGAGAGACTCTTTAGCACAGCGGGATTGGTCAGTGATAGAAAAAGGAGCTCACTCCACCCAAACAAAGTAAAGATGCTGGTATTTTTAAATACAAATTTAAAGCCCACACAACAGTAAACATACTTTTAACAGGCCTACTTATGTAAAGTTTATTCGGGTGTGTGTAATATTTGTCAAGAATTTTTTTATATTATCGAACCATTTTCATTTAGGCAAACTTGATCTTAGTTACAGTTATTCAACTATAATATTGAAGCCATATTTTAATAGATATTGGATGTAAAAATCCCTATTTCATATAAAAACAAAATAGGTTTAGGCCTATTCTCCTTGTGTGCCTTGATTATTTTTTATCATGAATATTAAATTTAAATTTGATGATTATGATTTATCTTTGTCTAATGAAAGGGTCAGTAGGCCTATTTAATCATAAATGTGAAATCATATTTTAATTATCTAACATGTACCGGTATATAAGTCTGTGTTTAATCAAAATCGGTGTATTCTCCTTGTGTACAGATATTTGTATTCCTTGATTATTTTTTTCATGAACATTATATTTAAATTTGCTATTTATTATTGTGATTTGTTTTTGCTTAGTGACGGGTTCAGTTGTCTTAACCGTAACAATAAGTTGTAATGATCCTGCTTTGTTGCATAGCTTTTGGTGTAATTAAATTAAGTTTGTGTCAAATCTATTAGTCGCACTGTACTGTTGTGTATTCATTTCCGTACACGTGCGAGCAGGCTACGGGTTAGGAACATTTGGTTTGCTTGTTTCTAGCTCTAGTAATTATTAAAGAAAAAAACCTCGCAGTGTGAGTGCGAGAAAGAGAGCAATATTTTTCATTTGCAAACTGTATTTGTTTTGATTTCTTTTTAAAAGGTAGTTTTGCTTGTGCTCGCAAGAGTTCAGCAGCTCTCAGTATCAAAATTAATGTTATAGCCATGAAACTGGTGGGGGGTATGAATAATTTGCAGCACTTGTTAACGAGGTGTTCTGAGAGAAAGACACGATGAAGAAACGCGAGTGTTATTGGGGCAATTTCTTGAATGTAGCATCTTAATATGTGCAAATAAAACTTGTAATATGTATTAATATATACATTATTTAATTAACAACATCATCAGGAGGTTCGCGTGGAAGGAGAATCGCGACAAATGGCTTTCCCAATCGCGGGGCACGATAAAAAACACTCACGGTAAACTCGGGAATTTAAGAGGTGCTCACCGACGGCTTGATAAAAAACACTCACGGTAAACTCGGGAATTTAAGAGGTGCTCACCGACGGCTTGATAAAATACTCGCGGAGAACACAGGGAATTAATAGGTGCTACCAACCAATTCAAGGGCAGATGCAGCAGCGGGGCAGATGCAGCAATGGAGCAGCTGTGACACACAAAGGCGTTCCTGTAGGTACTTCATCAACAATGCAGGATAGCAGCGAAGTATTTCATCAACGGATGTTGGCGAATCACCGAGGGACAGGTCGACTGAATAGCGTAGATATGTTTTGCTACATGGTATTATTTCATTATTTAATCAATTAATGTTATTGATAACAGCAGTGAGGCAACAGAGCAGCGGATGCTGGACCATCGCCGTGGAACAGATCAACAGAATAGAAGGGGATGAATAAAATGTTTGTGTCACATTTCAGTATTTTAATTAATTAATGTCATTGTGGATAGCAGCGAAGTATTTCATCAACGGATGCTGGACAATCACCGAGGGACAGATCAACAGAAGAGCAGTAGTTATATATATTTTGTTTGTTACATTTAATTATTTTAATTAATTGATTGATGGGTTCATTGTAGTAAGGGAATTCTTTATAACATTTAATGAAGTAAGTAGAACTTAAAAGGTGTTTAAACTTAGAAATTAATATATTTAAGAAATTCAACAACTCTTTTAGTTGATGATGTTAGAATCAGAAGAGGATTTAATTGGGGAAGAGTGTAGTAGTGGGATAGGTCAGTTTCCATTTTGTTCGGAAGATAAAGACATCATGAACAGACCATATAACCAAGAAGGATTAGAGGAGAGTGAGGAGGATTGGGAAAATGAAATGTATGAGAGTAGATTAAACAAACTAAAGGTGGGAAATGCAAACAGTAGAAACTTACATGAAGGGTGCATTTCTGTAACAGAACAGGTAGAAGAAGGGGAGTCAGGAAATAATAGTGAGAATCAGATATTAGATGAAAATAGCTCAAAGGGACATTCAAAATTAAAGGATGGGGGTGATGAAATTTCGATATTAAAAAAAACTACTGTAGACATAGAGGATAGTAAAAGAGATTCTGAACCAGCTCAGGTAGAAAAGAATTTAATAGGGGAAGGGAACAAAAAAATTGAACAACTTATCATGACTATAATGAGTCAGATGGAAGATAATAATAAAAAATTGGGAACCCAAATAGAAAATAATAATAAAAAATTGAGAGCTCAAATAGAAAACAATATTAAAGAATTAGGAATAAAATTAGAGTGTAAACTAGATAACCTGGAAATATCGCACCAGGCACTTAATGTTAAGGTAATGGATCTAGATAAGAGTTTGATCACTGTAAAACAAAATCAAAACGAGTTGGAACAAAAACAAGATAATTTAAGAAAAATTCATTTTGATTTAATTGGGGGAGTTGACAAAGTGAATGAAAAAATAGAAGGGCTGGAAAAGAAATTTATAGAGACAGTCAAAAGCACAGAAAATAATGTAGAAGGTATTGAGTTCAAAATTGTTCAAATAAAAAATAATGTCAAAATAGTTCAGTCTAACTTGGAAAGAGAAGTCAGTAAGGTTAGGTTAGAACTGGAGGGTCAACTGGATGTGAACAGGGATTATATTACGTCGCAAGTAGAAGATGTACTGACCCAAAAAGGCGAAAGCATAGAGGAAAAGGTCAAAAAGTTAAAAAATAGCTATATGAAAAATCTTGAGAAATTACAAAACAAAGTGGAGGACTTAGAATGCAAATTTAACGAAGTCAAAAATAAAGAGAAAGTTGATAGTCATGTTTGTCATAATAGTGTCTTGTTTAGAGGAATGAATGAGGAGATGTTATCTTCAATTCCCAAATTCAAGGGGCAGAAAGGAAATATTTCGGCAATCCAATATATTCGAAAAGTGGAGCGTACTTTGGAAGGAGAACGATTTAGTGAAGCTAATAAGATTGCTATTTTGTTATCAGGATTAAGAGAGGAAGCTAGGTCCTGGGCAAATTCTGTAGAAGGAGAATGGGATACATTTTTGGAAGCAAAGAATGCTTTGTTGGGAAAATTTTGGTCACAGGTAAAACAAGATAGTTTTTTGCAGCAGATTTTCAATGGTAAATATAGTGTTCGAGCAGGAACTATGTGTGAATATCTTCACAAATATAAGG
The DNA here is from genome assembly GCA_033556935.1 of Timema podura. NCBI lineage: Eukaryota > Metazoa > Arthropoda > Insecta > Phasmatodea > Timematidae > Timema > Timema podura. The sequence goes on from JAVRXN010000003.1 coordinate 58,363,576, forward strand.
TACAAGCAAAGTATTTGAAATACCCGATAGAGGAAGATAGGCTCATGGGGCATTTAATATATCATTTTCCTCAAAATGTACAGGATGCTCTTATTGGCGCGAATTTACAGGACCTTCAAGACATGGAACGGGTGTTAAATGCATTTGATGATAGATGTCAAAGAACTAGAGAGTGGGAATATTTAGGGGATGTGCAGGAACATGATTCAACACAAAATGGGTACTTATCTTCAGATTCAGAAAGAAGTACAGGGATAGAAAGTAAACAAAATTGGTCAGGTTTCCAGAAATTTAAGGGTCAATACCATCCACAAGGACAAGGTAGAACTAATTATCATTTTCAGAGGAAGGCAGGACACCTCCTCCATCACAACATTGGGAGAGAGAGCAAGGAGATAGGAGCAGGGGAAACCAAGATAGTGGTCCACGATTCAACCAGGGACAGGATAGGCAATATGATCACAATCAGGGACCAAAGGGATATAATCAGTATTATCACCCACCAAGGTACAGAGAACAAAGATACATGGGAACCCAAAATACTAATCAGGGACAAAGGCAAGAGGATGGACGAGGTCGAGCGAGAACTGTAGTGGCAGAGGTGTATCAGCCTAAACATTTGGATGAAATTAAACCTTATTTTGAGAAAGTGACAAAGATAGAGGGAAAGTAGGGAAGTATGGCTGGAGCAGGAATAGGCTTTGTGTCCTCATAATGATAAAGCTTTTATTAGGATTTTACTATGAGCTTAGTAAATTGTGTTTTAAACTTAGTGTGTATAAGAAAAATCTTTTAAGATCTTCTTGTAATGTGAATTTAACTTAGGGTATAATTCTACCGAAATATGGATAGTGTATATTTTGAATGCTATTCAAGAGAACTACCAATTTAGTCTGAAATGTCAAAGATATTATATTTTGTGTTTTGTCAAGAGTTTCATGCTAATTATGTGCAGTGCAATGTGTATGTTTTTTTTTATGTTGTTTATTATATTATATTATCATGTGAAAATAGTGTACATGTAAGAAGGCTAGCTAAACTCTAAATAATAACTCTCTTTAATATCACTAGTCTATTGTGTTTTATCAATTAAAGTGAGACACTAAAACCTTTCTGCCATAGAACATTAAAATCAGAAAAGGAAATGGCAAAGCAAAATGAACATTATTAGAACTGTTAAGTGAGAGATTTTGAAGTAAATGATAAACATTTTAAATTATATCAGATGATTGATGCCTGCCGCTACTCTATGTAATCAATACATTGGTTTTCTAGTTTTTTATTAAATATATAAGCTTTAGTGGTGTCATAATATGTGCAAAGGGCTCAATGTAAAAACAAGCTGACCGAATTACTTCCTGACTTATTTTTCTTCTAAAAATAACTCAGAAAGTAGGGGAGTACTGTAATGATCCTGCTTTGTTGCATAGCTTTTGGTGTAATTAAATTAAGTTTGTGTCAAATCTATTAGTCGCACTGTACTGTTGTGTATTCATTTCCGTACACGTGCGAGCAGGCTACGGGTTAGGAACATTTGGTTTGCTTGTTTCTAGCTCTAGTAATTATTAAAGAAAAAAAACCTCGCAGTGTGAGTGCGAGAAAGAGAGCAATATTTTTCATTTGCAAACTGTATTTGTTTTGATTTCTTTTTAAAAGGTAGTTTTGCTTGTGCTCGCAAGAGTTCAGCAGCTCTCAGTATCAAAATTAATGTTATAGCCATGAAACTGGTGGGGGGTATGAATAATTTGCAGCACTTGTTAACGAGGTGTTCTGAGAGAAAGACACGATGAAGAAACGCGAGTGTTATTGGGGCAATTTCTTGAATGTAGCATCTTAATATGTGCAAATAAAACTTGTAATATGTATTAATATATACATTATTTAATTAACAACATCATCAGGAGGTTCGCGTGGAAGGAGAATCGCGACAAAGTATAATTAAACAACCTTTACATTTAAAAAGTTTCTACTTAAATGTTATTAAAACAAACCTATATTGAATATTATAAAACTAGTAAAAGTAACTTTTTTTTACTTTAAGAGTTATTTTACTTTATACACTTATAAAATTGAAAACAAAAATAATCGGCATCGGTGATCAGCCTAATAGGCAACAAATAATCGGCATCGGATTAGTCGGCAAAATAGCCGAGAAGCCCAGCTCTAGTTATTTTCACTATAAAAGCCATATTGTGTTCGTTCCTTTTATATGTTTCCATGCAACTTTCCTGTACCTTGTCTCAACAATTATACAATTACCTTGTAAAGCGATGAGAGGTTTTTCTTATAAAAGAAAAAGAAAGAATATTAGCATTTAGTTACTATTCCTATTTTCTAATAAAATGAATTAATGCCGAATGGCTTGCAAATGTGTTTCATTATTCTATCTATTTATATTTCCTCTTATGTTTATAATTTTTCTCAAGATTCAGATTCGAAGATAAATCAGAAATTTGGATTCGTAAAATAGTGGATTTGACCTGTCTATTATAAATTTAAACGGGTTAAGGAGGTAGGGTTGGGAAGTTTAGGCATTTTGTTCCCCTCCTTAAATCGTAAGTTTCGCTTGTTCAAAGCTTTAGGCATCTCTACTTTCATTCATAATAAAAAAAAATACATTAAATACTTTTGATGAATTATTTTAAAACCGTTATCAGAGTTTTTCAAAGTCACAGTGTAAGAAAGCCTTTTGCTTTCCAAATACTTAGCCCAGTTTGTGCAAATTAACAAAAATTGCTTTGTGCTATAATCCCTTTAGTCTAAGTAATTACTAAGTAAGATCTATTGGATTGATTACACTAATTGTACACAATTTTCTAAGACTAATGAAAAATGCAGTCTCCCAAAAATTGGTTTGAACATGTGTAAATAGTTTAAAATGCCAATCCGTAAAAATGTTTAAATGATAAGCAACACTTCTTAATGCTAAATAAGATCATAGATAATTCTAACAAAGAAGCTATTCTTCGTCTCCGTTCGTTTGTCCTTGATTGATGTTACAGCGGTTGCATACCTGAGGTAGCCAATACTGGAACCTGGCAGTAAGGACACTCTTTTGTGTCCGGTGCGCACTTATTGCACAGAACAAAATGGTTGCACGGAGCTAAAGTTACACTTCGGTTGCCCACCTCGCACACCATACACTTTGTGGCAGTCTGCAGATATATAACCTGAACAAAGGAACACCCATTATTGGAGGATTGGAGCAAATACTCTCCAAATAGAAAATACAGCAAGGAATTCACCAAACTTTAACTTCACTTTAAAAATATACAGATATATGTCTTTGATAATTACAAAGTGCCCCCCCACCCCCCCAAAAAATTGGACTACTAAAGTATGTATTTTGCACCATAGTGGAAAAAGTAAGGTAAGCATCTTTCAAGTTAAATACATTATTAAATTTAATGTTCAAATGTTTAAAATCCAAAATAATTGAATTGACTGTTAAAGTAACAGTATGAACTAAGATTAAGGTGGGGGTTTAGGAGACGCGAGAATAGGCCAATGTTTTTGCAGTTTTTAATGCAAAACATGTCTTACTACCCGTTTGGGTTAAACACTTCTTTGCCAAATAAAATCAAATATTGCTTGAATACAAACAGAGTTTAATTTTCCTCACATGGTAATATCAACAGTTCTTGAATATCTGTCATGAGCATAGCATAAGATGACGAGCTTTTCAAATGAAGAGAGCTGTCATTAAATTATTATATTCCAGGACACCCTTAACAGATATTTAAGAAGTGGTGATATCACCGTGTGAAGAAAATTAAACTATATATTGAAGCAATATTTTATTTATTTTGGCCAAAAATATGTTTTGACAGAGAAATGCGAGAACACTTACCTTTTATCACGTACCCTACATGTCCACCTTAAGAAAACTTAGGATCAACCATCTGTAAATTATATTTAGTGGCTAGCAAAAATATTTAAATTTTGACTTGGCTTTGGGAATATCTCATACAATTGATTGAATTTGGTTCCAACATTTAAAAATGTAGGTACGCTTGTTTTCCTTGGCGCTATAAACTATTTTTAAAATGTACTAGATTTAACATTACACTTTAGCTACTCAGGTTGAAGTATAAGTAATAATAGCGAGTTTTACTACTCACATCGGGTTATACGCTTAAGTACTAATTACGCTAATGGGCTCGGAATTGGGAAGGTTGAATTTAGAGGAAGTGAATCAACATTGGCAAGGAGGATGAGTGGAAATCCATTTATGAAACCACCCACAGTTCACCCCAGCGAGATTCGAACATCGATTTCCCCGTCCTCGGCAGTCTAGCTAAACACGAAACTAGTGCGTTAGCTAACTACGCCACCAAGGCAGGTTAAAAATAAGTAGTTTTTTTTAGGGCCAAATCTTAGTACTGGTTCAGGTTATACATATAGATACTAATTACACTAATGAGTTAAGAATGAGGAAGGTTGAATTTCATTTGCATGGAGGAAGAATGGAAAATAATCCAGGAAAAACCCCTCTCAGTACTTCTGACAGATTCAAACCCCAATCTCCCTGTCTTTGGCAATCTAGTCTATTGTGAAAGTGACGCCTTAGACAATGCGGTCTAAGGCGACCACTAGAACAATTACGTAGGAATATGAATTTTGCATAAGATGATGAATCTGTCATATTTGGTTTGATAATTAGTGGTTTTGTGATTAAAGTGGTTTGAAATAGTATTGTACTTTGGTGTCTGTGTGCTGTCAGGTATCAATATCATTTTCTAAATCAAGGCAGTGGACAAGACTAAATTTGAAAATAATTCACTTGCTTTAAACCAGTCCTGTTTCACCCAATCAGGTGAGAGAAATTATATTACTGATCAAAATATAGGGATGGGCCCTCAAATGCTCGAATCCATAAGGATATTTTAAAAATTTTTTTTGGATTCGAGACTCAAATCCTTGAAAAATATTCTTTTCAATTTTTCAGGTGAAATTGGTTTTATAGCTCTAATACCGCTTATTGGTGATTCTAAACCTATTATAATTATAGGATGAACTTAACAACCAGGCCCCAGACCAGTAATTTAACACTTGAATGAATATGAATGTTACTGCATATAATAAATTAATTATAAGAAAGAATGTTAACATTTAGTTTCTATTTGTATTTTCTATTCTATTTATATTTCTACTCATGTTCATAATTTTTTTCAGGATTTGGATTTGTAACAGAGTGGATTCAACCCAACCCAAGATCATATCAAAATAATCACATGGCTTACCTTTTCTATCTCCTCCAAGTCATTTCGAAGCTGTAGTTCCAAAGATTTCAATATTGAAAGAGATAATGTTTTTAGTTCAGACCTCCTCCTAAGTCCATGAAGATAAGGGCTACCTTGCAACAGATCAACTTCCTTTTGAAGAGCTTTGGCTTGAGAAAGTGCCTGACCAAAGAAAAAACTTGTGAATCAAAATAAATATAAAGAACATTGTAGACAAAAGTTACTAACGTTACTGATATTAGAAATATGTATCAACAAATAAACCCCTTATAGCACTAAAACGTTTGAAGTAGACTTATTACTACTAGACTACTCATGCCTGGATATTACCCCTAGGAAATGTATCCAGCAATAATTATACTAAGTTAAATGTTTTTGTATATTTGATGCATAGTCTAACATTCTAAAATAAAATTAACGATCAAGTTGGTGGCTAACTAAATTTAATATCGTAATAATTTCTTGACAAAGGAGATTTTTATTTGGTTTTAGTGAACAAATAAATAAAGTAATGAGAATTTTAAAATAACAAATAAATATGCATCACCTCTAATTATTAGAAATGTCACGATACTTGTTTTCCTCAATTCTGATTTTTAAGTTAAACCTTGATTTTTCGATACTCAATTTCGATTCGTTAACATTTCCTATTTCATTATTTTTCCAAGCATCCAACCTCATATAGAACATATTTGTTCAATTACCCAACACAATAAAAACCCCATTAAAATGTAAATAGTAATAAAACAAAATTAATTTTTAATTTTAACAAAGTAAAATAATCAATTTTACCAAGTATTAAAGCATATTGCAAATAATAACATAATAAGGAATTATAATAGTAAGCATATATTTTTACCCACAAATAAAGCCTTTCCCGAGTCAAACATTTAAAAATAATTAAAAGATGTGTTTTTGACAGTTGTTTATTACAAGTTTTTCAAATTCCCAAATAGGGTCATTAATTGGACCAAAGTACTTATATTATAATGGCAACTAAACTAATATGAAAGATAATCGATTACAACTCATTCAGAATTTTGTTGTTTTGATTAGTTGCCAGTACTTTCATTGAGACCTGGGAATCGAAGTATTGAGAATCGTTATATTAAGATAGATTCTCAATTCTTTCGATACCAGCAGGAAATGAGAGTATTGAGGAATCGAGTTTGACATCCCATTAATTATTAAAAAATGTGCGGTGAACTTAAAGGAACCATCTGTGGTTAGGTTTTCAAAATTTCAGAATTTAATATTCAAAGTTTAAATATGAATAATTCTTAAAATAATATTGTAGTTTTCAGCTATTCTTACACCCATATAGAATATATATCCAAACAGCGGGTAGCTCATCACTTTAATTCGAGTAGCTTTAATGACATTGAATGAATTGTCTGGAAATGTGTTCTAATATTTAAAATATTTCCCACAATTAGGCAAGTCCCTGGGGGCAAATATAGCTTGGCACGGCTATGGTGCCTCTAACTATATTTAAATGTGAATTTTAAACATAAGAAATAGCATAATTTCAAAGTTCAAATACTACCTCGTCTCTTTGTTGCTCCGCTATGTTTGCTTTTTTCGAAGTTTCCTCAGCTTCTCTCTGCCAGGCCTCACAAGCCGTGCGGGCTTGCGTTATCCTCTCATCCCAAGAGGCCAGCTTTGATCTGCTCGAGGCTAGTTCCTCACATAACCTTTGAACCTGCAACTATTAGCAGGAGGTGACAAAATGTACATTTAAAACTACTTCATATGTATGTTCTATTAGAACATAAATATAGACCACCTCAATACTAAACGTATTTGTTTGCACTAAGTTTCAATATTTGCTTAGACACCTCATCTGTGGTTGCATGTTCTAAGAAATGCATGTCAAACTAGTTTAATCTTAAGGGCCGTGCTTAGAGGCAATATTTTAACTATTTTAGGTAAGAATAATTTTGACTTAGTACCGTTTTATAACAAAAGAAATTTTAGATATAAAACATTAAGATTCACCATTTTTTTTTCCTGAAGTCGTTCCGGTTCATATTAAAGATTCTAATTTTTTTTAATGGAACCTATGTGAAAAGTTTTAAACTTGATACAATTAAATGTAATAAGGAATAGAATTCACAAATGGTGTATTTCTATAATTTGATAAAAAAAGAAGAGACACAATAGGGTCACATTGTATGTTGGTTCTTTAAAAGGGCTGTGGGCTACACAGAATCATGGACTGGGTCACATACAGCCTGCAAGTTTGACATCCTTGGCTTAAGAAGTCCCTCCCACAATCGACTAGAATGATTCATTTATTAATGTACTCTCTGTCCCCACAAATTCAGCTACATTTCTTCTAAATTCTACCTTATTTATCCCTAAACCATTAGTCTAGATATGCATTTATCTCAAATGAGTAGTACAATAAGACTGCAGAAAAATAACCAGTTCTAGTTTAACAAAAAAAAATGTAAAAATTCTTTTACACTTACTTACTTTATGGCATTATTTTATAAACTTAAAAAAAATTATCACTTACTGGTGTTGAATTAAATAGTAAACAATGTAAAAAATCATTTACAAGTAGTATGAATATTTAAAGAGAAATTAAATGAAACAATTAATGGACAAATATTTTAATTTTGCTTAGAGTGTGAAAAACAAAATATTGATCTTACATCGTTGGAAAGGTTCGTTCCTAAAGATGATAAATTTGTTTCTATAGAAGGGCTCATTGAGAAGCTGTTGACTAACGAGGATGATGCGTGCTGAGTGTGGTTGCTTGGGGACATCTTTTGGTGAGTGGTAAAGTCAAACAATCCTCCAGAGCTGAAACTGCCTATCTTTGATGCGCTACTGCTGAGATGCATTCGAGATGCATTGATAAATGCTGCATTCTGGGGGAGAAATACATGCCAATCAAGAAATAGGGGGATCAGGAGGTACACTTAGCTCACCCTGAAAGGTAGCAGTCTTACCTTGACTGATTACACCATGACCCTATCTTATAAGCAGCATCATAGCAGAATTTGTCAAGGTAAGCTTGATACATTTAAGGGTAAAAAGAGTGTACATCTGGGCAACGGGAAATTGAGTTTAGAACTGTGCCAATACTTAAGGATTAAGAATTGCTAAAACAAACAAAACTAGCCCATAGATGATGTCAATATTTAATTAAAAATAATATGTAATATAAGATAAGGGAAAGCATAGCAATTTTGTCAAAGAGGGAAGGAAGACAATCTGAGGAGAACAATCAGGCGAGGACTTTATACAGAAACAAGTTAACTTGAACTCTCTTCCTTACAAGAGACAATACTCCACTGTACATATTCATATGATTTTAAATTCATCTAAAGAACTAGAAAAAAAGAAACCCGCACATAAAATTATAAAAAAAATTGTGGCTGCATTTTTAAAATTTATAAAGTGTAATTGCCATTTTATTCTGTGTGGGTTTGTTAGTTTTTATGTTGTGTATTTTGTTACTTTAGATGATAAGGTAATATTTCTGAAAAAATGTGAAAGTGTTTAAAATATATAAGAATGAAGATAAGGAGATGTTTATTTGTTACTATCATGGCTTAACACAACCATCATTTTATAATGATTTATATCTTTATGAGGAAAACCCTTTTTCACTATGTGAGGTTATTGTGTTATAATTGAAAGAAGGTACAGGAAAGGTGGTTGGAAACACATAAAAGGAACGAACACAATACGGCCTTTACGATTAAAAGAAGAACACAGTTCACACTTGACAATGCTGCCACTGGATTACAGTTTCCACACTGTTTTAATCTATTTATTTCTAAATTATTAGGCAATTATTAGTTTTTAATTTTTATAATAAAATGTGAAAGTATACGATCCCGTATTACTATAATCTACAATGATTTAGCCAAAGACTTTATTTAACTTATTTAATGTAAAAAATTTAAATTATTAAGGAAAACAGCTCTTTGAGATACTTTTGTTATATGGTGAAGAAGGTACAGGGAAGATGGATATAAAAGGGAATGAACACACTATAGCTTTTACAATGAAAAGGAAGAACAGTTCACACTCTACACTGCTGCCACTGGACAAAGAGGTAGCCTCCTGAAGAAAATCAGTCGTTACTGCCCAATCCCATGAACTTGGTTCCATTCTATCGTAACTAATCAGGAGGGCGTGTGAAACCGGCAACTCCTTTCTCCCTTTTTAAATTTTGTTGTTGTTGTTGTTTCTTAGTTACGAGGTGTGTTGCACGTTTCACACTCCTCCTCCAATCTCTTTAGACTTTCTTTTATCGAAAATCTTTGGGGAAAATAGTCAGACACAAATAGCAATTATTAAACTATAAATTTACAAAGTTTAAAAGACTAAAAAGAAAATCGATATAAAGAATAATGAGACATAAAACAAGAACACATATAAAAATTATGTCACACTTTCCTTCCTGAAAAGTGTTGATAGAATGAAACTTGAATCAAGAAATTTGTTACGTAATGAGTAAGTGTGTGAATATATAGGCCACTCCAATAGAAAAAGAGTGTAGCCTATTTATTGATCAATATAGTATTTAAGAATATAATTTATTTTTTAAATAAAACATTAAGGTGGGATGGAAGGGAACGTGATAAAAGGCTTGTGTTTTTGCAGTTTTTATGACAAAAAATTTGTTTGGCTAAAATAAATATAATATTGCTCCAATACAAACAAAGAGTAAAATTTTCTACACGTGTTGATATTAACAGTTCCTAGATATGTCATGAGCATGGCGGCATTATCTTACACACTTTTTAAATGAATAGAAAAAGTCCTCATTAAATTCCAGAACATCTTGACGCTATTAAAGAAATATAGGTCACCATGTGAAGAAAATTAAATCTTATGTTTCTACTGGAGCAATATTTTATTTATTATGGTCATAAACAGAATAAATATGTTATTTATAGATTAAAGTTGATAAACTTACTGAGTCGAGAGAGTCCTGATGAGAGAATCTAGATGTGGAAAGAAACCCTGACTGCAACTGTTGCAGCGGCGATGAAGTCGACGGAGAAAAGTTACCTAGTGTGTTCCTGTCATTTAAAGAACTGCCCGGAATGTTCACAGGAGCTGAGCTACCAAGCAAGCCTGACAAATAAAAGGTCAACATGACATTATTGTTCCCTAGGGGCCTGCGAGTACTTACATTTTAAGCTTGACCCTTTAATAGAGGCTCAGATTCAAACTAGACAACTTTATAGCCCCAGCAAGTTAAAGCTTGTTGTATCAGATTAGTTTTGTGCTTTAGGGATGTGCGAAGCTTCAACTTGGCATTGAAACAAATATTAGCTTTGACAATAACAAAGTTTCACCAATAAAAATGTTGACAGATAAAATACTCAATTTATGTTCAAATTATTGCCAAGTTTAGGTGTTAATACAGCACGAATTAATATTCATATGAAAAAGATCTGAAGTCTTTGAAAAGCGTGTTGTGATACTAACTAGATTGATTGACCAGATTAGAATGAAATTTTCCAAGTGATTTTAGCGCAAAAAGGTATATAAATAACCACAATATATTTTTTCATGCATACAAGAATTAACAAACAATATTTAGACTTAGATTCAGCTTTGAGAACATTTCATACACCCCTACAGTGCTATAGTGTGTTACAAGTGGTGGATGATCGATTGTTTAGTCTTCTTTCAACTTGAATGGAGGTTGTTAGAAATGTACAGTTGGCAAACGTTCTTACTATAGAAAAAATATTTTTTATCACAGACTCTTACTGTTTAGGTTATACGCATATAGGATATTTACTCTAATGTGTATGGATGGGAAAGGAAGTATTTTAAAGGTAATCTACCCACATTTGCGTGGAAGGAGAGTGGGAAGCCATATAAGAAAAATCACCCTCAGAAGACCCGACCGAATTTGAACCCGACTCTCCCATCATCAGGTCAGTCCAAGGCAAGGCCAAACAAGAGTGACACCAGGTGGTGGTGACGACAATGGAGACTTCCGTCCTCTTATAAACGATATACTTTTTTTGTTGATTCATAAACATGGCCAAGAGGTTACACTACCCGCAAATATATTTTAAAGGTAGCCAATTTGTTCATATTTATACAATTTTATGGAAAATATTTTCACACTTTAATAATATATATATATAAATTAAAATTAACTGAAATTGGCATTGCACAGAATTTATTTAACTATATAAAGGTATTATGATGATTAAAATTATGTATCAATGAATATTAGTTATAACATTTTTCTTTTTAATATATCAGTAATGTGTAACCCGCCTCGGTAGCATAGTTAGCTAACTCGCCAGTCGTGTTGAGCTAGACTGCCGAGGACGGGGAGATCGAGGTTCGAATCTCGGTCGGGTGAACTGGGGGTGGTTTTTCCCTAAATGGTTTTCCACTCTCCCTCCACGCAAATGCGGGTTCAATTCCTCTAAATTCAAACTTCCCAATTCCTAATCCATTAGTGTAATTAATACTTAAGCGTACAACCCGAACGGGTAGTAAGACGCAGTGCTAAAATTAATTAAAGTGTGTTTTAGATTTAGCTGTTTCAGGCATTGATTCTTACACTCATTTTTTAAGAAATGTTTTTTGAATAATCAATTGTAAATTAATGTGAAGTATACATGTTTGTTTATTCATTTCCTGTTGTTTGATAACACTTATTTTATCTATAAAAATATATATTCTACAACAAAAATTAGAATATAAAGAAAATATACCATTCAGCGGCCTCAGAGGAGTTGCTGTTTTAGGATTTCTTAGAAATGAGGCAGAATATTGTGCGATTTTAAATTATTATTTTTTAAATATTGTATCATACTTTTACACTTATATATTTCAGGAGATGGTGCAATTCAGAAGTTGCCGAGTTCCAGGGTGTTCCAACAAAGGTTGGGGGGGGGGGGGGGGAGGCAACGACACAGGGTGGAATACATACTATGAAACATTCAGGAGTTAATAACAAAATGATTACCTGAACTGACTAAGCCCGCTGATATTGAATTTGATACACTTGGTGAGTCATTTTCAATATCTTTGTCTAAAGAAGCAGCTAAATTGAGAGGTTCATCTAAATTCAAATCTTCTAATGCATTCCCTGCAACAAAAGATATTAACACAAATTGAGATATTTTGAAATGATCAAAATAAATTAATCTTTCACATTTTCAATTTAAATTCATGTTCTAGGCGGATCAGAAGGCATTTTTTTTCTTCAATGTCTGCATCAGGATGATTAAAAGGAAGGAGAAAGTAAAAGCTTATCACCATAGGATGGAGATCTTACAGTAGGGGTCTATATTAAAAAATAAAACATTGAAAGGATAAAAGGGCAAAGCCTAAACATTTACCAGAAAATTGTAGGCTTCAAAGTTCACAATTAAAAACACAACAACATATATAATTGTGAAATTTACTCTCTTCTGTTGAAGATGTTGACTGATGTAACCTCAAAATTTAATAATTATGTGTTTTATTATATTTGGAAGAAGGTATAGGAAGGGTGGATATAACAATATAAACGGGACGAACACAATATGACTTTTACAATAAAAAGAACAGCAATGCAAAGTGTGAACTTCTTTTCATTGTAAAAGTCATATTGTTTTCGTCTCTTTTATATGTTTCTCTCCACCCTTCCTAAACCTTCTTCCAAATATAATACAATTACCTCATAAAGTGAAGAGGTTTTCCTTATAAAGATAGATAATTATGTGTTTTTAATTTGAGGGCCTCGATTTTCTGGTAAGTGTGTAGGATGTTCCTAAAATATAAATGACATTTAAATAATATTAGTAAATACTAAATACTTCTGAAAAAGTTTAAAAAATAGAAATCCTTGTTTTTAAATTAGAAGTAACACTTAATGGTTTTAATACTCATGTCTTTAAAACAATAAAATATACTAACAATTATAAAAAAAAAAGAAGTTAATTGTGTTTTATTTGGAAGAAGGTACAGGAAAGGTGGACAGAAACATATAAAAGGAAAAAAGTTAATAAAATCGATGTCCCGAGTTTGATTCCTGTGTCCAGGTGTCACTTTTCAAATTAAAGAATATAAATAATTTTATCTGTCTATATTTTCAAATGTAACAAAATGTATCACAAAAATTGAAAAGAGGTTTTCCAATTAAATATATATATTTTTCCTATAAGTAATTATAATTTTAGGGTGCCACTTATTTTCAGGTCCCTACATTAAATCAATAAAGAACATTAACAAACTTACCCACGACCGACTCGACAGTGTCTGCGGCTGGGTAGAAAGAGTTGGCTAGAGGCGACACAGAGGATGGCACAGGAGCAGAGTTTGACAAGCTGTATGATAAATAGATGTTCTGTTTCATTCTAGCTTTTTCATGAGGTCCTAGGAGTGTGTCACTGTCTATCACCATAATTTGTTTCCTAATTGTACTCTGTAAAACAAACAAGATTGCAATCAATTTTACTTAAAGATCAAATAGAAACTAAAGAAGGGTCAGGCTCTATTTTTCTCAAATCTAAATCTAATATTTTATTTTGAACTTCAAATCTCCAGAATACCGTGAGATGAGAAAGTGAGGATCACAGCGACATCGTGTTTCTTTAAAATAAACCTTCCTCGGGCTGAGGGCACAAGTACAATTTGAAATAAGGGGGGAAAATACCATTACTAAGGATCACATTCTTAGTTTCTTTTAACTATTTTGTTCGTCTAGTTTATTTTGGAAAGTCTTACCTTGTTTTGCATTTTGAAGTCCCACACAAAAATGTTATTGAAATCAGAAAAAAATTATTTTTTTTGATGGGGGTTAGCCACTAAAAAAAGAATCCTATTTCAAGGGTTTGCAATTTAAGGGGTTTGCCTACCCTTGTTGGTGGTGTGTTGAGATTTCAGCTCTCAAAATAGATGGCGTTGCTAACGTTTTACAACCTAGTGAATTCCAGCTATCAGGTTGGCAGCATTACTGGTTTATTTAAATAAATGGGAGGCTGGCTGACCGGTAATCAGTCAAGGCCGCAAGCATACTTTTCCTAGAACTGATAGAGATAAGAAGTCCCGTGCCCACTGGACTGTAAAATGTGCAGGTGACCCAAGTTGGAGTAGCCGTGGGGAGAAAAAACATTGAGATACAATCATACTCTCGAGCATAAAAATTAGCCTAGCCATCCAGCCAGCAAGATGCTTCTGTCTGACATGTCAGAAATAAGCCAAAAACCAGTCGAGGAATTCTAGAGGCCCAAAATGTTCACGATTACAATATTTTCTTTATGTTTAGACTCTAAAAAGAGAAAGAGTGAAATTATAGTTTAGTGGAAAAATATAGCCCTTTGAAATTGTACACATGCCTCCCAGCATACGGCGACATTTAACTTCCTTATCCCTCACATTAGTGTAAATCTTTGGGAAGTTTGGATGGGTAATAAAATGTTCTGAACGACTTTTTCATAGAAGTTCTCAAAAATAGCAATTTACCTCGTTGATGGTCACATGCTCTAAGAAAGCATCTTTCTCACACTAGCGCAATAGACTGGTTTGTCAATGATGTAGAGGTGGAGGTTCTAATCCCTGCTGAAGGTATTTTGGGTAGGTATTATTATTATTATTATTATTATTATTAGCACCGCGTCTTATTACCCGTTCGGGTTATATGCACTTATGCTAATGTGTAATGGTAGGGTGATTGTGAGATGAAATGGAGGACCTACAGTTTAACGTGGGATCCGAACCACGGTGGATGCTTGGCATTCCACACCTTCACAAGTTGTGATTAATACACGTCTTGTCAGAGGTGAAGGGAGTGTTTGGTAATCAGATAAATCTGTGCCGGGACCGAGGATTGAACCCCGGATCCCCAGCATAGAAGTCAGACACCTTACCCCTAGACTACCAAGCTGCTCAAAATGTTGTGTGCAATATATAAGGCTGTGTAAATACTCGATGAAATTGATTTAAATATTTTTACAAAACTTTAAAAATTTGAGTACTAGGAATTTTCGATCTTCTCCTCAAAAATTCCCTGATTTAATTTTATTCAATTTTAAGATATAATTCTATAGCAAATAAGCATCGCTCAATAGTTCCTTTTGTCTAATTTAATTTTTTTTATATAATTCTATTAAATTTTTTTTTTTTAAATCTAAAAAAAATATGTTTGTACTTATTTATGGTTTATGCATAGATCTATTACAAAAATTACCCTTAAAAATTAAAATATATCTTGTTAAAATAATGCTCCTAGTCTATACTGCTAAAATCAGAAAAACAACAACTATGTTTTCATTCATACTAGACTTGAAGTGAAAAATGCCCCCCCTCCCCTACATAACAGTATTGTATAGTGTATAGGCCTAGTTTAGTTATATTTAATCTGTATCATAGGTACATGCAGTAGAACATGGACATTGTATATAAAAGAGACCAGGAAAGTGAAGGCCATGGGAATGAAGTTTTTGAGGAGAATGTTAGCTGTTACGAGGATAAATAGGAATGAGAATGAAGTTTTTGAGGAGAATGTTAGCTGTTACGAGGATAAATAGGAATGAGAATGAAGTTTTGAGGAGAATGTTAGCTGTTACGAGAATAAATAGGAATGGGAATGAAGTTTTTGAGGAGAATGTTAGCTGTCACGAGGATAAATAGGAATGAGAATGAAGTTTTTGAGGAGAATGTTAGCTGTTACGAGTATAAATAGGAATGGGAATGAAGTTTTTGAGGAGAATGTTAGCTGTTACGAGGATAAATAGGAATAGGAATTAAGTTATTTGAGAAAGAGTGGGGGTACAGGGAGTACATGAGATAATAGAGGAGGCAAAGGTGAGAGAGTATAGCCATGAAATGAGGAGGGGAAAAGGAAGTATTTCCAAGGAGAATGATGACGATGGCAGGAGCATCTAAGATAAAGTGTCCAAATGAGAGTAGAAGAATGGTGGAAGAACAAAGGAAGATGGAGGTATTTTGGCCACAGATTGGAAACATATGATGGTGTTTTAAAGTTTCACACTATTCATGACGCGAACTAACCGTAGAGAGCGATGACTCGCGGTGACTACTGCTGTTAGAGAACGGGATTAGGCCACTCCCTTTGTAGTGTGGAAGCTGCGAGCCTGGTGCCTTGCTATGAGAACTGTTGGAACCCACACTGCTCGTCGAGGCAGACTCTGACAGCTCTCCGCTGCCATTCTGGGGAACAATAAGGAGATTATTATATACACAGGCCAAGTCTAGACATAGAAACACAAGCTCACGTACAAGTTAAGAAAACATGTAAGTCTTGACATGGAAACACAAGCTCATGTACAAGTTAAGAAAACATGTAGGTCTTGACATGGAAACACAAGCTCACGTAAGAGTTAAGAAAACATGTAGGTCTTGACATGGAAACACAAGCTCACGTAAGAGTTAAGAAAACATGAAGGTCTTGACATGGAAACACAAGCTCATGTACAAGTTAAGAAAACATGTAGGTCTTGACATGGAAACACAAGCTCATGTACAGGTTAAGAAAACATGTAGGTCTTGACATGGAAACACAAGCTCACATACAGGTTAAGAAAACATGTAGGTCTTGACATGGAAACACAAGCTCACATACAGGTTAAGAAAACATGTAGGTCTTGACATGGAAAAACAAGCTCATGTACAAGTTAAGAAAACATGTAGGTCTTGACATGAAAACACAAGCTCATGTACAGGTTAAGAAAACATGTAGGTCTTGATATGGAAACACAAGCTCATGTACAAGTTAAGAAATCATGTAGGTCTTGACATGGAAACACAGGCTCATGTACAGGTTAAGAAAACATGTAGGTCTTGACATGGAAACACAGGCTCATGTACAGGTTAAGAAAACATGTAGGTCTTGACATGAAAACACAAGCTCATGTACAGGTTAAGAAAACATGTAGGTCTTGACATGGAAACATAAGCTCATGTACAAGTTAAGAAAACATGTAGGTCTTGACATGAAAACACAAGCTCATGTACAGGTTAAGAAAACATGTAGGTCTTGACATGAAAACACAAGCTCATGTACAGGTTAAGAAAACATGTAGGTCTTGACATGGAAACATAAGATCACATACAGGTTAAGAAAACATGTAGGTCTTGACATGGAAACACAGGCTCATGTACAGGTTAAGAAAACATGTAGGTCTTGACATGGAAACACAAGCTCACATACAAGTTAAGAAAACATGTAGGTCTTGACATGGAAACACAAGCTCATGTACAAGTTAAGAAAACATGTAGGTCTTGACATGAAAACACAAGCTCATGTACAGGTTAAGAAAACATGTAGGTCTTGACATGAAAACACAAGCTCATGTACAGGTTAAGAAAACATGTAGGTCTTGACATGAAAACACAAGCTCATGTACAGGTTAAGAAAACATGTAGGTCTTGACATGGAAACACAAGCTCATGTACAAGTTAAAATATTGTGGTTATTTATAAAAATTTACTAATTAAAATCACTTGGAAAATGTTTTATTGCACCAATTGTTAGCAATATTTTGATTTATTCTGATAATTCATGTTATTATTACAAATTACAGATTTTTACATATTATGAATATTGATTTTTAATGTATATAGCATATCATAAAAGCAATAATTGATCATAAACAAAGTATTTATATACAAATATTTTTATCGGTAAAGCCTTCTAAATGTCAAGGCCAGAATTTTTTTCGAAGCAAAGATGAAGTGGATATGTGTTTCGAAGCCATGTCAAAGTTTTCACACCCCTACTTGACATAGCAGAGCACACTAGGGCACTAATAGTGTTTAATTTCAATCTGGGATTATATGCCAAGTGATAAGTGGCACGGTTAGATAGCACATTATGATTAAGATAATACTAGATGTGGTTTTCTAGACAACATTTAAAAAAATTTCCAACAGAGCCTTTTTGAGGTTTTTCTTGGTGAATGTCAATTATATTGTAATGGTGTGCGAAGCTTCAAAAAGTCAAAGGTCAAATCTCCTTCGACATCTACAATAAACTTCACATATTCAAAACATTTCGAAGGAAGGATTAAACTTCAATAAATTATCTTACTAAATATTACATTTTTCAATATTTGATAATTTTAAAACCGTTACTTAACAAAATTTTAACACTGTCTAGTAATTTAACTAACACAACATAAGCATGGATCAAAAACGGTTAAGTAAATATTAATATATTATTTTCACTATTGCGAACATAATTTTGTAAAAAATAAAAACACCTATAAAGAAATAACACCATGGTCATTGGTATGAAGCAGAGAAAGTGCTTTAGTTGTGTTATCATCGCAGCTCGCGTCTAATGTTTGGTTTTTAATATTCTCTCTCTTTGTAATTATCTGTGACAAATTTATAAGTGCATTTTGACACAGAAGTTTTTCATAGCTTCTTCACATTTTCTTTACTATTCAAAATGGCTGATACGGAAAGCAGGAAACAAAAATGAAATTTAATTTATAATTATTATCAGAGAAATGCAGATTAAAAACATGCATATGTAAAGTTTGCAAAATAATATTATAAACTCCACAATGTAAGTAAAAATTAAAACTTAATTGATAAGTTACTAAGCTTATCAGTAAGCCTGTGTGCATTAATTATTGATATAGTCCTTAAGTAAAAAATAAGGAAATTTTCCTGGCCCTTGTTACTGACAAGATCTTGAAAAATAATTAATTTAAAAATTAAAAGTAGCGTTAAGTAACAACAACAAAAATCCCACGTAGCTTCGACTTCGACTTTTCTTCACAAGTTTCGAGATTCGCTTCGCATTTAAAAAATGGCCTATGCACACCCCTATTATATTGATCAAATTAATACAAGCTTGAAGAACAATTACATGACTGCTGTTCCTCAACAGTCATGTAATTGTTCTTCAAGCTTGTATTAATTGGGACATAACCCCAAAGGCCTCTGTTGTATCAATTATATCGCTCACATATTTCAGGCTAGTAAACAAACATTATTATAAGTTAGTTTCTGGTATTATTTGTGTACCTGTGTAGTTGTGGTATAAAACAACCCCTGTGCAACCATCTCATGTTAGAATAACATATCTAGTCAATGTATTTTGTTAACATCGAGAAACAAAAACTCTGGATGCAGAATTGTGTATTTAAATTCCCTGATTTTTCCAATTTTCCCGATACCAAAAAATTCCCCGACTTTTCCAGGTTTTCCCGACACCAAGAAATTACCCAACTTTTCCAGGTTTTCCTGACACCAAAAAAATACCCAACTTTTCCAGGTTTCCCCGACACCAAAAAAATACCCAACTTTTCCAGTTTTTCCCGACACCAAAAAAATACCCAACTTTTCCAGGTTTTCCTGACACCAAAAATTCACCAACTTTTCCAGGTTTTCCCTTAAGTCAAATAATTCCCCAACGTTTCTTTGACACCAAAAACATCCCCAACTTTTCCATGTTTTCCTGATACCAAAAACATCCCCAACTTTTCCATGTTTTCCTGATACCACAAACATCCCCAACTTTTCCAGGTTTTCTTGACACCACAAACATCCCCAACTTTTGCAGGTTTTCCTGACATCAAGAAATTCCCCAGGTATTTTTTTAAAACTAGACAAGAATTTAAATTTCCTCGTCTTCAACTAGATTCCCTGCCTGTAGCCGCCAGGAACACTTACAGAGGATTCACTGCTCTTCTCCTCCCTCTTCATCCCGTCACAGCCATCCCTCTTCTCTGGCCCCAGGGCGCTGGACATGATGTCTGCTAAACTTGTCCCAGAGTCTACACGAGCGGCAAGATCACGGGCAAGGGCAATCTCTTCTGCAATAACAAACTAAATTAGTTCACACAGAATCCCAATATCAAAATTAAAATTGTGATTCAATTCGTCGTCATCAACTGTTTCCAGCCTGTGGCAGGGTCAGTTTAAAAAAGTGCCTCCATCTCCCTCTATTCTTCCACCATTCTTCCTACTTTAATTGCTATATATGTGTGCTTTAGAAATCATATAAGATTCAATTAACGAGATATTTAGAAATATAAACTTGTCAAGTTTATTAATTTAAACTCAAGAGGGGCATACCAGAACACTGAAAGAAATCCCACATTTTAACAAGTATTATATTTGGAATAAGGTACAAGAAAGGTGGAGAGAAACACAAAAGGGAATGACACAATAAGGCTTTTACAACGAAAAGAAGAACACAGCTTACACTTTACATTGCTACCATTGGACAAATTTAAGACATTTTAAGAATGTTATTTTAAATATATTTCGCACCAAAATAGGTGAAGGGTATCGACATGTTCCTATATGGTGATGAAGTTTAATCACTTTAAAAAAAAAATCATGAAAAGGTGAAATTAGCTCATTTTCAACAAAGTTTAGCATAAAAGTCTCAGTTCTGAGAGCAAAATAAATTTTGAGAAACAGAGATCCTATCTACTTCAAACTATCACTTTTAACAGGGTTACTATGGAACATTCTAAGATAAGTGATTGTTTTAGTAGTTTTAATGCTTAAAAACTGCTATTTTCATTTTTTTTAAAGTACAAGGGTGTTTATCTTCAAATTAGCAGCACTTTTAAAACAAATATCATACTGATTCTGTTTAATGTGTAATGATACAATTTTGGACCCCTCTAAAATATTCAAAAAGTCATGGATGAAGTGTAATTTCCTTTTAATACTTCAACCATGGAAAATCATGCGCTTTTAGCAGTAATGTCAAAGTCTTGCACCATTAAAATATATTTTTGCTTTCAAAGATCAACTCTGTAGTGTTTACCAAAGAAGCAAGTGACGCTAGCTCCCTCGACACAAAAGGAAACTAGCCTTCACAACACCTGTCGCCAGGTGTCATTCTATTAGTTGATTTTGACACTGTTGACAAGGGGTAGGTCATATATGAGCCGCTTGTGCGTATGAACACACAGAGTGCTGATAGTATAAATCTACAGAACAGTCTTTAAATAAATAGACAGTGCCGGTAGCATAAATTTAGAGAACGTGTAATATTACAAGAATGCCACTAACTTAAATCCATAGAGTACACAGAAAATAATCTATAGTTCAATGAAAATGGCATCATTTCATATAATATCTTCGTACCAAAGGTATAATCATCTTAATAAACTGTGTGCAACATCAAAAGTCTTGTTTATTTAATATCGTTATTGATATTGTTCAATCACAAGGCACTAACACAATTACAATCCGTACCGCTTTAATTAGTGCTCGATCATGGAGCAAATATCAGATAACTAAACGGTAATCATTTTAATTGGCGCTCGATCACAGGACAAATATCAGCTAATTAAACGATAATCATTTTAATTGGCGCTCGATCAAGGGGCTATAAATACCAATATTAAACCGTAATTTTAATTAGTGCTCAATCGCAGGACAAACAATCCGCATAGCATTATAAATGGTTAGGAATTTCACCCCTTAGCTCTTACCTATTTCAGGGATATTCTTTATTTTTTTTATTAGTATTTATATTACCTAATCATTTAGATTTGTTTGTTTGTTAAGTTTTGCATCCAATAGGACATTTATACAACCATCTGTGTTTAGTTTTATAAAAACTAATCTCTAGTCTTGCCCCACTTACGTTCTACATGTGCAAAGGCGCAGAAGACCCCGCGAGGGCAGTATCCAGCAGTCTGTACGTCGTTGCACTTGGTGGACTTGTATATCTCAGGGTGGAATTGCTGCTCTGTGCGGGTGTGGCAGTAAGGGCACATGTCACCACTGTCGCAGTTTCCGGGCTCCCCCCATTCATCACTGTGTTTCACGTTGGGGCAAGGTGTCGACCTGGAGGGAGAGCCAATAAGCAGGTTGTCCAAAACAAACACTCAAGAAACTATCTGAAGCATGTAAGACAGTCACACTACTTTGCATGCACATTATTACATTAAATATCATATCTGAGGGGATTGTATGATTAATATTAGGAAACACAGCGTTGTCATTCTCTTGTTTTCATGTGGTCAATCTTCCCTCAAATATACTTACTCTAAGACAAATTTTGCAACACTGGTTTGTCGAGGCTGCCAGTAGCTCTTTCTAACTGAAAGTGGGGAAATTTGGCAACAGTTAATCGAGAGAGAGCCAAGACATAGCTTTCATCAGTCCGTAAGACCTGTAGTTTTCTCAGGAGTGATATTTAATGTAAATGTACTGTGACTTAAATTATCCTATTTCCTCTTTTTGGTATTACTGACACAGAAACAAGGAATGCTGCATTTGCAGTTGTATTATATTTTGAAGCATAGCATTTTATATTTTAATCTATCTTAAAATTTCTGATTAATGGTGAAATATGGAACTCGCAAAACTATAGTCAGTTCTTTTAAAGCCTTGGATCAGGAGACCAACAATGTAGGTACAATAACCGTAAAGATGTTAAAATTACTTTGAACCAATTACATAAGAAATCTGTGAGTTTTTATGAACTCTTTAATCTAAAATTTAAGATAGCTTGGATGAAAATATTTCTAAGAAGATTTAGCTATACAAGATTGTTACTACTAGACTAATAAAATTAAAGTTGATTTTTTTTTAATTGCTCAAAGTTCGGCTGAGCATTTTGTGTTTTGAGATAATTTTATTTTATATGCTATGCATCCTAATGTTTTCTCCAGATGCCTGCAAAAGAATAGAGAAGGGTGAATTTTGAGCAAATGACATAAAAATATTTGGAAAATATCAAAACATTGTGTAAAAAGTAAAAACCATCACTATCAGTAAAGGTAGGATTTAAGCTAACTACCTTTTACATTTTAAGTTTTAATGATAAGAAGGGGTAATCCAAATAACATTTTATGAATTGGGGATTGTTTTCTTGAAGTAAAATACTTTTCTCGCACTGAAAAGTGTATTCGTAAAGTAATACTGTATCTCGATGAGCACTTCACACGGGGTGAATCTTATTGAGGAAAGGTTTCTTTCTATCTCCTCTCAAATTGCCAAACCCCCCTGGTTTAAGTTTATGAACATAAGGGAAGAAGGGTGTATTAAACATTCCTCTGTCTGTAGACAAATGAGGTGATGACAACATTTACAATCCAGCGTTGAAAAAAAGTAATCTACATGAAGGAAGATTGATCACTCGAAATATAATCTACATGAAGGAAGATTGATCACTCGAAATATAATCTATGTGAAGGAAGAGTGATCACTCGAAAAAATTAGAGAATTAAAACAATTCTTCCCCAATAGTATAATATACCCCTTACACAGTGAGAATACGCGCATTGTCAGTTTAGTCTGATGTGACCGTGACGTGAAGGTCAGGGTTTGAATCTCGGTCAGGTATATTGCAATAGTGTTTCCTAAGTGATTGCCCACTTTTTTTACATCCAAATGTGGGTATATTCCTTTTATATTCTACCTTCCACATCCCTACTCCATTGGTATAAAAGTGTAGAAAGTCCAAACAATTAGTAAAACAAACAGAATAAGGCATCACTCTCAAAATAAACTGGACTGCCACTGATGAGGAGATCAGAGTTAGAATCCTTGTTGATTGAAAAGAGATTTTTTTTAAAATAGTTTCCCACTCTTACTTCAAACAGATTTGAGTAAAGTCCTATAAATTATAACTTCTTCAACCCTACTCTGTTAGTGTAATTACTGTACAACCCGAATGGGTACACACACGCAGTGACCAAAAAAAAAAGTTGGTAAAGCAAAGCACAAAATAAAAAGAGCATCCAAATCCTTCAGCCGTTGTCTCTAGGTGTAGTGATAGCTCTTAATCAAACACTAACCTGTACTTAAACTTTCTAGGACTTCTTCTTTTATCTCTACTATTATGATACTGAGGGCAAGCATATCCTTGGCGGCATAAGCGTGGCGGTCTTTTACAGGGTTCCGTCTTATAGTTTGCTAGCACATAACTTGTATCTGAAACAAGAGTCAAATTAATTAAGAAGTGAAGAGGTAAGAAACTAACAGCTTTATCAGCTTCAAGGGCCAAGCTGACTCATTGGTTGGAATTAGAGATGGGATTCTTGAATCCTCAAGGATATTCAAGATTCAAGGAAATATCAGATCAGAGATTTGAAAAGAATATTTTTTTTAATCAAAATTTTGAATTGGAATTTGTTTTAGAGTATTTATACTAATTATTGGTGGTTTAGCTCCAACATAATTATATAGAAAAATAAACCAGACACCATATCATTAGTTTAACACTTAAATGAGGGTTTGAATATGTATTTTAGAAAGATAAACTTTTTAGTTACTATTCCTATTTCCAAGGGCTGTGTAAAGTCCACTTTTTCAATTTGAAGCAAGTTTGAATCAAATAGGGCCTATGTGAAATATTCTAGAAGCCAAATCAAGGTTTGAATATTTTTTGTTAATTGTTTTATGCTTGTAAAAATAGTATATTGGGATTATTTATACTAAGATTACTTAGAAAAGTGTTTTTGCTCACCCTTTTATTTTATTCTGATAAATAAAGTTATCACATTGCTTCATAATTGTCAAAGCTGAAATTTTTTCCAAAGCTTACAGAGCCCTTCTATTTGCACTTAAGTTTGATTATTTTCTCCAAGATTCAGATTCTTGAAATAGTGTCTTCAATCCATCTCCAGTTAGAATATTTCATGCGGCAACAAATCTTGTTTCACATCCAAACAGATTCTTTTAAGCCAGTATTTTCCAATAGACAGTAAAATAAACAAAATTATCTTTATAATGATGAAAGTACTATACCTTGCCACTTTGGGTCTTCATTCATCAAATTTCTTTCCTTATCTAAAACATTGGGACCGTTACTAACGGAACTTGGGTCCGCTTCGGGATTTTCTAAAGCCTAAAAAACAAAAGCATGATCATTAAAAAAATTTCTAGTGCCTTTCTGTATTATTATATGAATGAAAAAGGAGCAGAGTATCTGCAAATTGTGGTATCATTTATCATGGCTTTATATTTTATAATATTTTAAAATCTAAAGCTTATTAAAAGTAGAATCCGACACCTTAGCTCAGTCGGTAGCGTTTCTGCCTACTGAGCTAAGGGTCCCGGGTTCGATTCCCGGCATGGCCAAAGATTTACCCTTTCACAGTGATAAATTAAAGGTAGGGGACTGGATGTTGTGTCTGTTCTAGTCTTAAGTTAGATTATAAGGTGTATGAAGCTACGACAGGCCTAGCCAGCCTGTAGCGAAAACTATATGGCTTAAATAAAAAAGTGACCCAGACCACAGGCTGGAAACCATAATGGATGTAAAAAAAAAGGTAAGTCTAGACATGTCAGACATGTGGCTGTACCATTCATTTACCCTGAAAGGTAACAAGTGTATATTGCATTATTTCACTATATGGTATAACTTGTAAGATAGGTGCATAAAGTAATCTGTCAAGGTAAGACTGATACCTTTCAGGGTTAACAGGGTATACATTATCCCCACACATGTAAACACTAAAAGTTTGTGACTGTCATGATATTTATATCGCCAAGTTAAATTCCTAAAGCATTAGATTGAGATTGTCGGGCCCAAGAGCTAAAGGAAGTATTTTTGTATTTTATACACAGCAAAACTTTTTTGATTGAAATAAATTAAATATTGCTCTAATAGAAATGTAGAGTCTAATTTTTAGACCATGCAACCATCCAAGTATGTCTGAAGAAAATTAAGCTCTACATGTTTCTATCGAGTTAACAGAAGGTGTTCAAGTGAGAGGAGAAGAATGGAATAAATTGAAGAAGAATGGTGGAAGGATAGAAGAAGATGGAGGCATTTTACTAAACTGACCCGGCCACAGACTGTAAACAGTTGATGATGTTTTTAACGAAATAATATTTTATTTATTTTGGTCAAAAAAAGTTTTGCTATAAAAAATTCAAAAACAATGGCCTTTTCTCGCGTCCCCTACACTCCCATATTATCGGAATCGTCTAACAATCAGTGTGGGGCTCTATTGTGTGTTTATATGTGCAGTCAAATAAATGCAAATCAGGCAAGCCTGTTGAGAACTTACCTGCAATTCTTTGATATCATAAACGGCTGGTCTAAGGTCATTGTTGCCATGAGCGAAGGCGCAGTGGGGCCCGTTCTTGGCGCAGAACCCGCGGGTGTCTGTGTCATGCACACACATGCAAGTCTTGTAGTATCTCAAGTGATAGCGACGCTCCGTGTCTCCCGCAGTACGATGCAGAAACGGACACCTGTCATTCGACAAAAATATTAATACAGTAGAGCAGGCATGTTGAACTTTTGACCTATGGGACACAAGCGGCCCGGCCTGACATGATTATGTGCGACCCGCAAAACTTATGGTCTACCAACATACAATGTTGCCCAGCCTGATTTTAATTTTTTTATCATATATGTATCCTAGATGGAGAACATTTGGGAATGTTAAACTTTTGTCCCATTTAGTTGCATTAAATTCAAGACATTTCATTTAGGGGCAATTTTTTTTAATTAATGTTTTATAGAAACTGACCATGTATTGGGAATAATAGAATATAGAGTAAATTTTATTTTTGTAGCACAACATTACAAGCTATAGCGATTTTTGGTTAAAATGGTGTCAATTCATCCATAAGTCACATATCGCTGTTGAGGAGGAGAAGGGAGAGCTCTAATGTCTACATGGTATCACATGGGGTAGGGTGGGTGGAACTCTGATGTCTACATGGTGTTAAATGAAGGGGTAGGGGATAAAAAAAAAAAGTAGGAAAAAAAATCTAAAATGATTTATGGATGAGCTTTTACAACTTCAGTATTGTAACCTGTGCGTGTATGTTCCTATCGTACAACACAGTCATTGTATCGTGTATTTGTTTTGTTTTTTTTAACTCATAGAGCGAGAAGTGATTTTCCTTTGTGAGATATATATATATATTTTCACATCCAATTTTATGTTCTGTGTTTGTCCTTTAGGTTATTCTTTTTACATGTTCCTAACTAAGTGTCCTATCGTTCTTTACAAATTTACTTTTTCTCCCTTGTGGTTTTTTATGTTTCCTCTTTTAAGAAGTAGTGTTCATGGAATGAAGATTGTAAGAAGCATGTTAGCTGTCACGAGGAGAAACAAGATTAGGAATGAAGTTTTCCGGGGAAGAGTTGGGTTTAATGAGATATTAGAGGAAGCAAGACTGAGATGGTATGGGCATGTAATGAGGACGGAAAAGAGAAGTTGCCGAAGAAAATGTTGCAAATAAACCGCAAAGGAGACTAAGAAAGAAATGGGAAGAGCAGATAACAGAAAGTGTTCAAGTGAGAGGAGAAGAATGGAAGAAATTAAAGGAGGAAGAGTGGTGCAAGGGTAAAGGTAGATGGAAACATTTTACTAAGCTGACCCGGCCACAGGCTGGAAACGGTTGATGATCTTATTAAGCACCTGTTTGGGCTTTACATTTATATACTAATTACATTAATGGTTTTAAGGACTAGGAAGGTTATATTTATAGGAAGTGTGCAAATGGTTTTAGGGACTAGGAAGGTTATATTTATAGGAAGTGTGCAAATGGTTTTAGGACTAGGAAGGTTATATTTATAGGAAGTGTGCAAATGGTTTTAGGGACTAGGAAGGTTATATTTATAGGAAGTGTGCAAATGGTTTTAGGGACTAGGAAGGTTATATTTATAGGAAGTGTGCAAATGGTTTTAAGGACTAGGTAGGTTATATTTATAGGAAGTGTGCAAATGGTTTTAGGGCCTAGGAAGGATATATTTATAGGAAGTGTGCAAATGGTTTTAGGGACTAGGAAGGTTATATTTATAGGAAGTGTGCAAATAGTTTTAGGGACTAGGAAGGTTATATTTATAGGAAGTGTGCAAATGGTTTTAGGGACTAGGAAGATTATATTTATAGGAAGTGTGCAAATGGTTTTAGGGACTAGGAAGATTATATTTATAGGAAGTGTGCAAATGGTTTTAGGGCCTAGGAAGATTATATTTATAGGAAGTGTGCAAATGGTTTTAGGGACTAGGAAGATTATATTTATAGGAAGTGTGCAAATGGTTTTAGGGCCTAGGAAGATTATATTTATAGGAAGTGTGAAAATGGTTTTAGGGCCTAGGAAGGTTATATTTATAGGAAGTGTGCAAATGGTTTTAGGAACTAGGTAGGTTATATTTATAGGAAGTGTGCAAACATTTGTGTTTCAACACAAGTGTGTACACACTTCCTATAAATGGGAGTGTGGAAAACCATTTAAGATAAAAAAAACTCCCTCGGTACACCCAACCGAGATTCAAACCTCGATCTCACCATCATCAGCAGTTTAGCCTACTGGTAGAGTAGCGTGTTGGACCATGCGCCCACTGAAGTGGATAATCCAATATTAGTGGATGGATATTTATGTCAAGTATCAGACACATTCCATGCCTTTTAGCACAATATGGCCGACCAATATTCCGTGACTTTGGAGAGTTTTTTTTATTTCCTTATGATTTTTTTTTAGTATTTACATACAGTATTAGACTAATTGATTCTCTGTGTGTTTGTAAGAATATTAATACTTTGGTAAAAAAAAATTCTTAAATGCCATGCACGAGTAGGCTTACTCCTCGATTAACAAATTTTTGTTTGTATGTTTTGGTAGTAGGCCTACAATCATTGTCTGGATAATTATTCATTTTCATTTTAATTTATTTGAGGTATCTAACATGCACTTTCTGAACCAACTAATTATATCAGCTCATAAGAATTTCTATGAGCAAGAGTGAAAAGGTCTACTACCAATTTCACCAGGAAAGGTATTTCCACATACCTTCCAGGGTTCTTTTACATGCCACAATGAATACGGGACCGACGGCTTAACTTCCCCTCCAAAGGAAAATGTGCTACGGATTTGTATTGCTCAAGAAAAATCCGTCGACCCTGGTTGGGTTTGTGCCGACGAGCATCAGGTCCTGAAGAAAGCACTTTACCTCAAGACCACTAAGGTTGTCTATATCAATATTGAGAGAAGCTGTGCAAGATCCCATCTATTACTGTCCATTTGGACTATCTATTGTTAAAAAATCTAAACTAATTACAATAAACCTGGCTGAATTGTAGTCAGATGCTATGATTTAATTGAAAGTTAGGTTTGCCCTTATATTAAGATGTGGGTCTAAAATTTATAGGCTATGTGTATTCATCTTTTTATGGATATTGATTGTTATTTTAATAAATATGTAGTCTCCTAATTGCAAGTATAAATTTACCAAGACCTTTATGGAAGATTTAAAAATATATTTTATCAGATAAGCTAGTTAAAGCTAATTTTTCAAGCATTGATTAAAATTGTGAAAGTATTTATTGTTACGTCTACAAAACAGGCCAAGATAAAAAACAATATACGTGAAAGATATTAAAAATGGATCAGCAAAGTGTTTTGATGACGTTTCTAATTTTAGAATGACAGGCTAGGCCATTAACATGCTTGTTTTGTGATTTTCCTATGTAGCATAAAATAAACTGTGAAACATTCAAATAAATAGCCGTAAAGTGTCTAAAAAATATTGAAAGCAAATATTATACAGGATTAGAGAAACTAAATAAGATTATGTAATGAAAATAATGAGGGAAATTTAAAAGTGTAAATAGTGGCATCACAGTGAAAACATACAACTTACTCATCTCCTTCTGGACATAATCCTGTCGTTTCGTCAAACTTTGTACAGTAGTGATCGGCACTATAATTAAAACTCCCATCTCTTTTCCTAACTGGTCTTCTACGACGTTGATTCATAAAATGCCAATGAAAACAAGTAAAAGGTCTATGTTGAGTACATTTATGTTGAAGAAACAATGGACATTGCTCCACACGGAACTCCTTCAAATACCTGAAAATATAAAACATAATTTTGCAACGATAAAGACTTTCGCCTTCCTCAATTTCAATAGTAAATAAACAATGAGTTTCAGTTACACGAATAATACGTACGAATAGTGATTAGGCTTTTCTGTCTGAGCTGTCAATAAACTTTTTGCCTCAGACGGCATTTTATGAACTAACTGAATAAACTGATCCATTGCGCATCCCCTTCAGCACAAGCGCAAGGATACGCTTACAAGAGGATTACTGCGATTGGCTCACAAGATCACGTGGCTTAGAATTGTCACATTCAAGGTCATTTCTGTTTTGAATGGGATATGTAAACAAATAGTGTGAAATATTTTTATAACTTTATCAAAACCCTAATTTTTGCCGTATTATTATACAATTTTATTACAGTGTACGATTTCTCAACATAATGAATTATGTTTACTAAAACTATTGTTGGGTTGACGATCTTTGTAATGGCGTCCCACTCTCTGCCCCACTTGCTCATGGGATTTGAAATTATTGAAAGTGGGAATGTAAACATGACAATCAATACCCGTTTCTCCTTCCATTTACAATTCATTGAAGACATAGATAATGAAGACACGTTGGCGGTAGAATCTGCTTCGCCTTGACAATTGAGGCCTAGAAATTATATTGAGATATAATTTGAAATGTAATGAAATATTCGGAACTGTTGTATATAGGCCTATATATAATATTATAATGAAGATATAATAAAGAAATATAATCTAATGTGGAATATGTGTATCCAATTGAAGCCTCATTTCTAGCCTAGTGAAGTCCATAAAGAGAAACGTATTATATGAAGAGAAGTAAAAATAATACGAATTTATGAACTTCAAGAATATGCAGCTTACGGTGTGGCTTATGTAGACTTAAGAGGAGACTTAAATATGTTTAATGTAATATCCTACAAATAGGTAATTTGGCACTAGATCTGCGTCTGTAGTATTTGCCTTCTTCATTCTGCATCCTGAAATTAAATGTGGCTTGACAAAAGGTCAGAAGCCAAGAAATACTTAACACAAAGTTTGATAAGAAACAATCCAAAGAATAGCATGCCCACCTAGTTCTGAGTTCAGATCTCAGCAAATACTGAAAATATATATGACCTAAATGTAAAGTATTTACTTACTTTTAGTTAAATACCTACCAGGAAATTGGAAGGCATAGGAGAAACAGGATTAGGAATGAAGTTATTTAGGCAAGAGTTTAGCTAAAGGAGAAAACATGAAATAGTAGAGGAAGCATGGGTGAAATGGTATGGTCGTGTAATGATGTTGGAGTACATGAGATAGTAGAGGAAGCAAAGGTGAGATGTCATGGACACGTAATGAGGATGTTGGAGTACATGATACAGTAGTATCTAAGTAAGAGTGAGATAGTATGGCCATTTACCATAATTCGGATGGAAAAGGAAAGAATCCCAATGATAATGAATGCAATGAAAACCAAGCCGATGAGAGGTAAGAAGAGATTTGAAACACCAAAACACCCCCACAGTACAGCCCTGAGTGTCTGTTTACGTTAAAGAAATTGGATACTATCCTTGGTAGGACATTATTAAATCATTGAACAAGTATCTTAGAAATCAGAAGATTTTGATTGCTATAGAGTTTCTTCACAATCCAACCGATATTGGTATTAAAAATTTGGTTTAAAAAATATACCCACACATTATAACAGTTGTGCACAATTTCAAGACCACTTTAAGGAGGATTCAGGGGGTACCAGTAGTGAACTTTTGGAGAAGTACTTTAACACAAAATAATTAATTTGTGTGCTTTATTAGTTTTTACTGACATATTATTTAAACTAGATACAGTCCATGTGCCCTGAAATGTAGCAGTGTTGCCATGACAAATTACACTCACTTTTTTGATAAACGGAGTGACCATGGACAAAATATAATAGCTTTATTCAATTATTGAAAAACATTATGATCATATTCATAATCCTTACACAATTTAAAAATAACCTGGTTTCAAATACATGTAAAAAAATATTGCCATGTTCTGACTGCGGCAATACTTGCTGGGGGCCCTGAGAAGCAGGGGCCAAGGACTAAATATCCTAGTCCCTTAATACTCTGGGTGGTCCCATACTAGCGTGCTTGATTCTTATCCAAAATACCATATTTGTCATTGACATGTATCCTTATCTGCCTGTAAGGAAGCAAACTTACCTTGCATTATTCCACTATGGTACAACTTAGAGGTAACATGTGATCCATAAAGGTAAAATTACCAGTAGCTACCCATGGGGGGCTTGAGACCCCCCTACCATGTTTGGGGATGCCTCGAGATCCACCAGATCTGAAGAGAAAATAAAATGAAGGGAAGTGGGGGTTGAAAGATTATATGACCAGTTAAACATTGTGAGCAAATAAAATATCAGGTGATCAAAAAAAGTATTTATATCAACTACCAAATGTATTTATTTCATAGGATTTGACTTCTTTCATGAAATGGAAAGTGGGATATCTTCCCGCTCTGAAAATATTATTCTTTGGTTAGTGGGACCCCTTACCTCTCTTTCAGTGCCAGCGTTTCTTCGTAAGATTATTGTTTACAAATATTAAAGATCAAGTTAATAAATACCAATAAAAACTTTTCAAAAAAAACTTTTAGTTGTATATAAAGGTAAAAATGTTTGCCTCTGGCGGTTGGGGGACCTCCTCCTTGAGCTCCCTCCCCCCCTACTTCACAATCCTGCATACACTACTGAAAACTAGTTTGTGTTCCCAGCCCCTTTGCAGGTGAATGCTGGTGGATTTTTTAAAATGCCTGCTTTTCTCTCCATGTCCAAGCATTTAAAATCATTGAACTTTTATTAAATGTATTCAGCTTTGACAGGAAGTTCTAAGTTCAAGTCTAGGCGAGGTGCAATGCTCTATCACATGAGATTTTCCCATTGTTTCTTCTTGTTTTAAAAATCCATAAACTGATGTGATTTTTTTTTTAAATTGTTATATCTAGTTAAATTAATATAATACAGTTGTGTCTCGATAATTTGAGATGGATAAAACCAAGACTAACTCAAATTACCAAAAACTCAGACTATGCAGAATAACACGGGGAACATTAGCAGATAAGGCTAGTTGGAGGTTAAAGAACCCTTAGAAAACAAGTCGCTACACAAGCAATAAAACACCTACAAACAGAATTTATAAAAAAACTAGCGATTATATCCAATACAATGACCGTACAATAGAAACGGACTCTATAAATAAATTAACCACACTCAACACCAAGGAAATACGTTAAGATACTCAAGTCTAAAGTCCTAACTTAATATTTTATAATAAGGCACCCAAAAGGGTGGGAGGAGGGATCAATTCTTAGAAATCCATTAACAACGCACTCCTCACATGTCATAACACACAATTATATTGACCAAAAAAACAATTCCTGTTGACTCGCTCAAAATTAATGAAACCTCAAGACTTTCGAAACTCTTACTGTATATTAATATTGTCCATTGTCAGTACAGTACTATATCATAGTATACAACTAAAAACTAATATTTCAAATTTGATTTTTGGCACTAACAACAAATTTGTCGTCAGTGAGATTGGCGGTTTCTCTTTCACAATAAATGAATTGACAGCCAGGAGACTGCATGTTGTGTCAGTTATAGAGTTATGTTAGTCTTGAGTCATGTGCTGATATAATTATCCAATTATCAATTCAGAAAATAAATGTCAAATACTATTGATAAAAAAAAAGAATAAAAAATTCTCTATACTTTCACACATGAACCAATAATAATTGTTCCTCATACCTAGAAAAAATGCATTAAAATACTAATTTAGACTCAACATACAAATTTAATCTGTAAAATATGTACTAAGTCAAGACATAACAAATTGTATTGCAGGATGGGATTTCTAAATGTTTGTTTTAAGCTGACTGTACACATTGTATATGTGACAAAATCCTACTCGGAATGGTTTCAGCGTTGATTGGTGTCACTGAAGTGGAAGATTGCATTTTACTCCTCCATCAACGATCATCAATACCAGCGATGAGTCATTACTGACTAACAGCAACTTCAGTGGTGTAATCAGGTGTGGATTAAGGGAGACACTGTTCTCTTATTTTTGGTATTGTCCGTATCGCTCACCTACTTTTTTGCCGGAAAAAAAATCAAAGAAAGGAAGGTCTATTGCACATATATTATTTTACTATAAATAATATTTTTATTTCTTAGTTTTTGTTACACTTTGAGTCTTCTGTGAAATTATAATATTCATTTTATTTTTATAAACAAGGCAATCGTTGGCCTCGGAACACCTTCTATTAAAGGGGCTCTGATATGGTTAACATCATTTTGAAATTTGTATTTTTCCATGAAAACCCCCTTCAAATAAACTATCTTCCAAAATGTTCTTGGGTACACCCTAGAATTACCTTTTTTTGATGCTTGGTGGGTGTGTGGGGTGGTGGGGGGGGGGAGGGGAAGAGTTCCTGCTTAGCCGACTTACCAAAAAAGTCTCCCCACTAATTTATTTATTGCTACACCACTAATCATCTTTTTTTAAATAAATATTTCTAGGCACTCAACACACAGCGGCTACCTTTTTGTTTTATTACTCCGTCTTTATATATATATATATATATATATATATATATATATATATATATATATATATATATATATATATATATATGCATACATCCTGAACAGGTGGTAAGATGAAGTAATAAAACAAAAAGGTAGCCTCTGTGTGTTGAGTGCCTAGAAATATTTATTTAAAAAAAAATTATTAGCGGTGTAGCGGTAAATAAATTAGTAGGTAGTCTACCTGTATTTGCCTGGAAGGAGAGTGGGAAACAATTTAGGAAAAACCACCTTCAGTTGACCAACCAGGGTATGAACCCTGATTTTTCCATCATCAACAGGCCAGTCTAACACGAGAGAGACACCTTAAACTATTCAGTCATTGAAGCAGCTCACATGGGTTACTAACACCATGGACTTCGTAAGACTACAAACTACTTGCGCCTTGCATGATAAAGTTCTTCTTTAAGTTATTAACTATGTTTCATATTTAAAGTTTACCATTGGGGTTAGGACAGCTCTCAAAATGTTGCACCTCTAAACCTAAGAGACTAGAGCAGGGGTCAGCAACCTATGGCATGCGGAACGATTTTCAATGGCACACTGAGTGATTTTAATAAAATTTATATAAAACCTTTATTTCTAATTAAAACCATTGATGTAAGTAATAATTTTAATAACTATGTGTTTTATGTTTCATTGATTCAATTGTTTTGTTTCAAAATTTCAAAATAATGTCTTCATAACTTAAATTTTGCAAAACACATATAACTCTTGTATTTATTTTGATTTATCTGATTTATATAAAGGTATTAAATATTCAAGAAACGGTAGTTATTTAATGTATTCGATTCAGAAACACGTTATTACATTTACATTTGACAGGATCAACTTAAGTTTGTTTTAATAGTTGTACTAGTTAACTAGTATAAAAATATAAACGATTTGGGTGGGCTTAGGTTGGTTGGCACGCTGAGCGACTTTACAATATTACTTTGGCACAACATTACTAAAATGTTGGCGACCCCTGGACTAGAGAATGTATCCTTCATTTACCCTGAAAGGTAGCAACATATCTTGCTTAATTCAACTATGGTAAAGCGTATTAGAGCCATAGAGCAGTCAGTCATGGTAGGACTGCTATTTTTTGGGATAAACAAGGTGTACATTTAAAATATAGACGTATAAACTTATTAGGGCATTAATTAATCATGTGACACCCTTTTAACAAATTTTTTACCGCCCTACTTTTCTCTCCCTTTTCCTTGTACTTAATTTGGTTAAAGTAGGAATGCTCCCTCAAATCTTTAAAAAAAAATTCAATTTAGTGAAATTTGAAAATACTGCTTATTGGTGGTTCAATAGAAACATATCAATACTGTACTCATTATATGTATCAGAAGAAAAATATCGATACTGTACTAATATCAAAAGAAAAGTACCGTTATTGAAATTTTAATCTGTAAGAATAATTTTTTACCTAGTAATGATAATTTTAACTTTTCCACTATAATTGCATTTCTATATTCTTCTAAGCACTGAAATTATAATGGTTTTTAATACTTTAAAACCAATTTTACAAGATGCTTTCTTGCTATCAAACTTCTTAAAAAAACTTCCATTATTCACTTCTGGGAGGTGCCTTTTTTTAACTACACTCGCCGTTTATCTACTCTAACAAGATAGATTATCAACTGTTGACAAAAAATATAAGAATGGCCGACCTGCCCTGCTTCATCTGCTTAAACAACGCATATAAACGTTTTTGATTCGACTACTTGGGACATCCTTGAGGTGACTGAATTCATTGAGTTGTACAAAAGCTTCTTTTGTTTAGTTGTGATGAGCGTACTCATTGGTATAAGATGGGGTAGTAGATTGTCATTTGTTCTTCCTCCACAGTCTACCATAGTAAACATTTAGTCCCAGCATGAGTGAAGTTAACAAAATAAAGTTGTTTCTTTCGATACCGGAGTGTTGAGTACTAATATCAGTGAAAGAATTGGAAAAAAAAAATATAGAGTAAAAAATACTAGTATTTATTTGTAATGAAACACTTGGCTGAATCATAGTTTATGTTAGGAAGGAGAGCCGGCACACTTACCTGAGTGATGTTGAGTAGTAATGCTTTAGATAAAACCCTAAAAAACACACTAACACATTTTTAATGACAATCTTTCACTATCACAGACAGCTTCATCAGGCCAAGAGAGTAGACCAAGTAGTCCACTTCCACTGTTATTTATTTATATCAAATGATATATATTTTGTTTTGAGTCTGTTAAATGGGAGCGATTAGCTCGGTGTTAATCTGAACTTTAATAGTTTAAGTTTTTTTAAAATTATATATTTAAAACAACAGTATTTAACGACTTATTCCAGGTGATATGAATTAAAAGGCCATTTGGATAAAATGCACCTGCAATAATGAGGTTATATGGTGTAAAATCACCCCTAATGCACCTAGCAGAAATGCAAACCTTGACCTTAAGCTCCCTATTACCACCGATCCAGTATGTTTGGTGAGCCTGATGCCTTTCAGACCATATAGCCACCGGTGCAAGTAGCCGAGAAGTTTACAAGTTATAGCAGTTTGATCTTGTGAGAACATCGCCACCCGTGTTCTTGCGAGAAGGGACAGGTGGCTGAATGGAGGAGAGAGGGGAGGACTGGAGAAGAGGTGGTGGGGAGACACAAGTTGTTGGAGAGGCTTGTGTTCCAAACGGACCACCGGCCTGTGGCTTGGAAACTGTTCATGATGATGACTATTCCAAACATCTCAGTGTAAAATAGTTCATGTGTTAGGAGTGTGTCAAGGGGAAAGGGGCATCTAGAATTATATATTTAGGTTCAATTGATGTGAGGTACTAATTTCCTCCTACCTGTTCCTTCACATAGGATGTAAAGGTGTGCAAATATAAGGAGGGAGCAAGAAATATGCGGCAGAATTTACTAACCATCGAAGAAAAAAACCAATCAAGGGAAAGATTGAAATTGATAAAGTATGACAAGAGACATGTTTGTCAAGTGAAAGCAGAAGTATTTTTATAAATAGTGGATTAGGATAAGCATGTATAATTTAATAAAATT
Organism: Timema podura; assembly: GCA_033556935.1. Lineage (NCBI taxonomy): Eukaryota > Metazoa > Arthropoda > Insecta > Phasmatodea > Timematidae > Timema > Timema podura. The sequence continues at coordinate 58,401,234 of JAVRXN010000003.1, forward strand.
AGGGATGGGCCCTCAAATCCTTAAGAATATTTGAGGGCATTTCAGGTTCAAGACTCAAATCCTGTTTGTTTTTTTATTATTCTTTTACTTTTTTCAAGTGAAATTTGTTTTAGAGCTCTAATACTGCTTATTGGTGGTTAAGATCCAATAATAATTATAAGGTGAACTTAACAACCAGACAGTAATTTAACACTTAATTGAATGAAAGAATGTTATAATAAATGGTTTATAAGGAAGAATGTTAACATTTAGTTATTTGTATTTTATATTATTCTATTTTATTTACTCTTATGTTCACAACTTTTTCTAGTATTTCGATTTGGATTTGTGATTTGAAGATAAATTTGCGATTCGAATTCCTAAAATAGTGGATTCGAAACAACTCTAGTTTAGATGCTTATTATTCTGAATATATTAACTATGCAAAATTATCAAGGGTGTTTAAGATAGTGTTTAATTTATACATGAATAGCTATAATTTAATATTTGTAAGCTAACAGTGAATCAGGCGACTTGTAGTTGATAGTTGGTTGGTGAAACTTTAAGAATGTGCCAATAAACCACACAAGGGTTGGAAATCCAGGTAGCAGAGCTGTTTAGATGGATGTGTACACAGGTGAATCAAGAAAGTCAGAATAAAGGACAGCTAGCATGTGGACATATTTTGTTAAGAGAGTCACCTGAGCTCCGTGAACAAGTTAATGTATTTATAGATCCAGTGAAAATGTGTTCTATCACTAATTAAAATTAATCTATAATGAAAGAGTCGGTTGTTTTATTCTCTCTGCTAACAATAAAGTAGTGATGTGCCAAATAAATATAAAATATAATGATATCAGGGACGTACCTTTTAATTTTAAATTTAAATAAAGTTGTGACACAACAAGTTAAGTGTGGACAGTGTTCCTAATTTCATTGTAAAAGCCATAATGTGTTTGTATTATTTCCCTAACTTTTTTCTTTAAAAATTATATGCCTGAAATGTGAAGTTAATTTACAGGTATTCAAGCACATTATAACAATTGCTTGTGGTGTTATTATACATGGTTTTGTTGAAATCAATTTCAATCCAAATGATCTAAGAGTCAGCAACTAGACTCATTTGCTAATGGCAGTTTCATCAAGTAAATGAAAATTAAAAACTACATGTACAACCAAACAAAAGAAGACCCCCAATTATTCGCACAGGGAGTTATACAGTTTGTGGATTTCCCATGTATCCATTTGTGATTTTGTTTTTCATTTTCTGGCTGCGAATAAAGTGTAGTAAATTGTGAAGCACTGGAAAGATTGCTGTTGACCTTTTAGTCTGTGCCGTAAACAACACATTTCCAGAGGCAATGGGTTTAAAGCTTAGTGCTGACTTCAAGTGTGGTTGATCAAAGGGTACGTGTAACCGGATCATACCTCACACTGATTTTTTGTGTGTGTTTGTTTGAGAAAAAGGGGGTGGTGAGAGGTGGGGGAGGAGGTTAATCTTCTAAACAAATAAACATCACAAACTAGATTTTTGGATACACCTGTTTATCGAGGACGTATTAATTTGTTTTGAGAGGGTAGATTAAATTTACTAGAGTTGAGTCAGATTTGCCATTTTACAAATTTGAATATTTATTTTACTTTAGAATCCAAATCTTAGATTTAATTAGGACTTTTTGAAAAGTGTGTAAATATAAGAGGAAATAGAAAAATAAAAGAATAATAGAAAATAGAAATAGCAACTAAGTATTATAGCATGCATACAATCATTTAAGTGTTAAATTAATTAATGGTATGAGGTTTGGTTGTTAAGTTTTCCTTATAATTATGTTGGAGCTGTACAACCAATACTTAGTATGAGAGATCTAAATCAAATCTCGATCATCCTAAGAAATTCAAGGGATTCGAAGGTTAGAGGATCCCATCCCTAACATTTATTTTAAAATGGAATGTCCACAGTTTTTTGAATATGCGTGCAAATCCTCCTTTTTAATAGCCTGGGTCATTGAGAGTCTAGTGTATTTGGTTCTATGAAATAAGTATATATTTCCATTTTAGGTAGCAAAGGTGAACAGGTCAAATGTCAAGTATTTTTAAAGTTTAAGCTGATTCAGTCATTTTTAAAACTATCCAAAGAAATGAGTACTATAATTATTATTTTTTTAAAAAGTTGCTTTATTTTTACTTGGCTACACTTGAAAATGGTTTTCGTGTTACTTAGCTATGTAACAAATATGTTAAAATTAAAGCTTCTTTTACTTCAAAATTAAACTTGACTTAAAGCATTATTATTTTTGTTCATTTTATATTTCCAATAGGTTCGTAAAGTTATGATACAAGTATAATGTCCTTTGATTAATTCTTAATATAATTCTTATGTAAATTATATGCTTTACAAACCAGAAAGCTCTTTTGCGTTAAGCTGGATTCTTAAAAAAGAGTTGATATTTTGAAATTATTACTATTAAATGTATTTTGTTTCTAAAGCATAATTTATGCCAAATCATTTCAAATGCATACTAGAACATTTTTTTCAACACTTTATTTTCTAAAATACGGTGTATGAATATTTCTATAGAAAATGAGTTGTACCAAATGTGGTATCAAAATTTAAAATTATAAAAATGTGACATATCAAATTATATATTATTATTTATTAATATATCTCTATCAAATGTAGAAAGAAAAATCTTTATGATTATAACCTTTTACAACTATAAGAGATTATTTCAAAGAAAATAAATTCAACAAGCAAGAAAAAAAAAACACACAATCATTTCAGTTTTAAACTTAAAAACAAATGATTTCAAACAAATCGTATAAAAGCTAATTAATTCAAAGAAAATTCATTAGAACTAACACTTAAGAAAAACACACATATTAATTTTTTGTTTGATTTAACTAAAGAAAAGTGTGAAAAAATACTTTTCTTTCTCTCTACATTTCAATAAATTCCAAGTTACACTGTCGAGCTATCACATTCTATGTAGGTACTTCATTTAGATAAAAGTGTAAAATAAATATGGCAAATAAAACATTTAAATTTGTGACTTTGATAAAGACCATTTTTATCTACAATATGCCTTGCACACACAAATACACCATTTTTGATATCGTCGCAATCAATTCTATACACACACAAACTCATGATTTGGCTTCTGCTTTCCATAGTAAAATTGAGTAAATTAATTATATCACATTAATATATTCTATATTACACTTATGTCTGACACTGTAACTAAATTCTTAGTTGAACATTTGTTTACACAAAAATTTCAAAAACAAAGCTAGAAATGGGCAAACTCATAATTTTTCTCAACAATTTGAAAACAAAGGTTTGAGTGTTTATTTTAGATTTTATGGTCCCACAAATTAGAAAAAAAAAAAAAATTAATTTAGTCTAATTTCAGTTCATATGTTCAAGATATGTTCTGGATAAAAAAAATATTTGGGATATGCGAGTAGATATTTTCCCCTCGCTTTCAAGTTTGATTGAAAACAAAGCTTCATAGAGTTTGAGTAATAGCCTATTGCACAACATTTGTACTAAAAGTATTTCAAATTGAATTTCTGTCAATGATTCAAGAATAGACCATAAACACAAACTTTTTTTTTAATGAATTTTCACACAAAAAAAATTATGCTTATAAAAATTTAAATTTGCAACTAAATATAATTGAATTATTCATCCTACAGAAAAGATCGAGGGGCTGTCTATTTTGAAATAATATCTTCTAGTTGAATCAAATGAATCTAACTTGAAAATTTAGAGGACTATACTCAAACATTTTGAGTTTTGGTAATTTTTAAGTTGAGTTTAGATAATAACTAAGAAAACTCTGCTTTAACTAAAAAATTTTAGTACTCGCACATCCCTGGAAAATATGAAAAGTTAAACTAATATGAAACACGTCCTAAGAACGAGAAGAATTGTCCTAACAAGCTACAAATGCTGACATAAGAGCAGTAAAAAGCACTTTCCTTGCATTCCACTACTTGATGGACTATAAGCCTAGTTAAATTTGAGATGAATCTTCAAAGCAAATGAGAGCTCAATATATTCCTTTTTTTTATGTCATTACTATTTAATAGTAATTAGATTACAACTGTCTTCATATCCCTTATTCATCACAACCAACAAAACTGACTCGCATTTTAAGAATTGTTAAACATCTTGTAGAATAAGATAGTCACATCTCCGAAATCTATATCATAAACCTTCAAACCGTTGTGCCGTATGAGCTAAACACAACGCGCGTTGTGTCCGTGTCTAAAGTAACGTCTTCAGGTGAAGCCAGATCAACCCGAATAGACCCTGAATTGTTCCTCCGCCTCGTCATTGCCCCTCCCCAGTCTGTGTGTCTCCAATTATAGCTCTCCTTCCTGCCGAGAGGAGTTTCCCCGCTACCACTCCCCTCCCCACCTGTCGTTGAACTGTGTGATTCCACCGAGTCATAGCTGCTGTCCCCACCCCCCCTGAAGCGGGACACCTGTTCGTCCAACACTTCCCGCGTGTCATAGTGGTGGGTGTGGCAGTCCTCCACCCCCTTCAAGGATGTTTTGGCACAGCTCCGAATCGAGAGGGATCGGGTCGTCGCTGTCTCTGTTGTGGATGGCTATGGCGATGTGAGCCGGGTGGGGGATGGGCAGTGGGATCGGCAGTTTCTCGGCGTTGTACGGTTGGCACTGTCTCTTCCACGGTGTCCACAATGTCGTCATGTGAGAGGACGTCGCTGTCCGGCGCTTACTTCGGCTGGTTGGGTTACTACTGCTGGTTTCTCTGCAAACAATTTACACACAGAATTTATATGTACCAATATTGGCATACAAAGAGGAAAAGCGGGTAATGAAGGAGCAGGATGGAAGCAGAATTCAGTCCTGTGGAATGACATTTCTAAGAAGTACTTTAGGAGTTAAAAGAATGGAAAGGATGAGGAATAGTTAAGGAGGAGCCAGGAGAGGATAGAGAAGTCATGACTAAGGTGGTACGGTCATGTAAATGAGAATAGAGGAGGAGAAGATATAAAAGAATGACAATATAGTGGACAAGAGCTAAGAGAAGACCAAGGGACAGTGGCAGAAGGGAGTGCAGGGGAAATATAGAGGGGGAGAGGTGGTGTAGAGAAAGGAGATGTTGGAGAGGCTTATGTTCCAAACTGACCCAGCCAGTGGCTGGAAGCAAAGATTTGGATTCAATTCAAAATTGAAATCAATGAATTCACACAGGCTTATAAACTATAAATAACAAGATTTTACTATAAAATTGATCAACAGATCATGTCATGTTAACAATAAATCAGAATTGCCACTAATTTCTTATTGTAAAGTTTTCTGTATTTTCCAGATTTTCCATAAGGATTTCTCATTTATTTCAAAATCACAATTTTTTCCTTTCTCTCCAGAAACATCTTGAAATATATATGATATATAATACAGTACAGTGTGTTTCACATTCGCTCCTGACGAGTTCCGATAGAATGAAACCTAGGTCAGGGGATTGGGCGGTGATGATCAATTTTCTTCAAGAGGCAGCTATTATCTCTTTGTCCATTGGCAGCAATTTAAAGTGTGAAGCGTGTTCTTTTCAATGTGAAAACCATATTTTATTCGTTCCCTTTTATATGTTTTCCATCCACCTTTCCTGTACCTTCTTCCAAATACATACGAGGGGTGTTCAAAAAGGAACCAAACTTTTGAAATAGCCCACCAATCGGCAGAGGGAATGCGCTGCGGCTACTGAGCGCACGTGGCGGCAGGTTTAGACAACAAACTGCCATTTGCCGCGTTTCGCTCTGACCGTTAGTTGACGAGCTACAGCCGCTGAAGTGAGCACATGCACAAGCTGTTCGTCGGATTAGTGCCAAAGTGACAATGAAAGAGCTTGAAGAACAACGTGTGTGTGTGTGATGCTACACGACTATGGCAAAACTTTTCTCAAAAATTAGTGCCAATGACAATGAAAGACGTTGAAAATGCAACGCTGTGCTATGGTGGTTTAAATTTTGAACAATTGGCAAATTGGTCGTGACGATCCAACTGGACGACCTTCCACATCAACAGATGATGACCATGTCGAGAGAGTTTGTGCTGTGATTCTGGAAATCATCGTTTAACTGTTTCGAGAAGTTGCTAGAAAGTGTATCAGCGTATGATCATGCCATCACAAAATTCACAATTGTGACGTAGTGAGATTGTTGTTTAAAACAGGTATATTTGAGATTGACAGAGAAATATATGTAGTCGTTTCACACCTAGTGTTTCAGGTTAGGGTAAGGCATGTTCGAGACCAGCTCACTTAGCTTTTTTTTCTATACATATTTATCTAAAGCTGCAACTTTGTGTTTCAATTCAAAAATATTCTAGTTTTTGTTGTTGTTGCAAAATGTACTGTTTTCCCCAGACACTAAAATTCCTTGTGCTTTCTCAGTTTTCCAAGTGTGCGGCAACACTGGTTGTAACCACACTAAAATTACTCTGAAAGTTAGCAGTATTATTTTGACTCAGTACACTAGTTTCTATATTATAAGCTACACAACAGTGAAACCTAACCATTTCGGTGGCCCCATGGTCTAACGCGCTACTTCGCAGTAGACTAGACTGCCATGACGGGGAGATCAAGGTTCGAATATCGATCGAGTGAATTGAGGTGATTTTTCCAAAATGTTTTTCCACTCTCCTCTCACACAAATGCGGGTACATTTTCTATAAATATTAACTTACCCATCCCTAAAATAATTAGGTAATTAATACAAAAGAGTGAAAGCCCAAGCGAGTAATAAGTTTTTATTATTATTATTTATTAGCACCACGTCTTACTACCCGTTCGGGTTATAGCACTTACCTAAAAGGTTTGTAATGTGGAATTCCGAACCACGGTGGAGGCCTGGCATTCCTCACATTCACAAGTTGTGATTAATACACATCTTGTCAGGGTGAAGAAGGGTTTGGAAATCAGATAAATCTGTGCCGGTTCCGAGGATTGAGCCCCGAACCCAGCCAAGCACACCCTTACCCCTAGACCACCAGGTCACCCGAGTAATAACTAAACTAAGGATACATATCAACAGTATATGGCAAACATTAAAACAGTAAATGTGTATTTTAGTTAGTGAAGCTTTATACTAACTGTCAAGGCTAATAATTTGTTTTCAACACAAAGTTTAAAATAGTTGAAACAAAGCCAAAGCATACGTATATTCGCACACAGCTTGGTATCAACTTATTGGCTGATGATGGAACAAAAATCAGTTTGATTTGTCTCAATAGAGTACTTACCCTCTTTTCTCCTGCTTGCGATTTGTGGCTGTGACCTTGGAGCGAGGGTTGAAAGCAGACACTTCAAGGTACGGCGAGTGGACCTGTATGTTACCCCGTGGAGCGTATACCGGCCCCAGCAAGTCGGGGCCTCCTGTACCTAGCTCAGCGCCATGGACCATTTCCGTGTAACGAGACAAGTCTACTTGCTGGTGGGGCTGCAACATTACATTTATAAATAATGTATACATATTTCAAGATGTTTTTGGATAGAAAGGAAAATATTGTGTTTTGGAAATACTGAATAGAGCCCTGTACCCACTTCAGTAGCCGAATGGTCTAAGGCGTCATTCTAGTTTTAGACTAGCTTGCTGATGACAAGGAGATCACGGTTCGAATCCTGGTTGGGTCTACTGAGGGTGGTCTTTCCTGAAGGGTTTCCCACTTCCACACAAATATGGGTAGATTACCTCAAAAATGCTTCCTTCCTTCCTCATCTCCACCCCATTAAATAAATTATCATAATTAAATGCTTATAACGTGAACAGGTAGTTCGACAAGTTGATTAAAAAAAACTAATGAATTAGTGATGAGGTACCCCACATTTTCATGGAGAAAGAGGAGAGAAAGTGGGAAACCGTTTAGGAAAATAAAAACATTATTAGTATAACTGGAGGGGAATCAAACCTGGACTTCACCAGAAAATCAGACTAAATAAGCTGGACATTAAGGCAATATTCTGTCCACCAATACAAGTTTTTGTAATATTGAAGTCCTTAAATTATGGTTGAGATCCTTCGAATCCTTAAGTATAAGCGAAATTCAAGGATTAGAAAAAAAAATTGTATTTGAGATGTGAAAAAAACAAAAATGTGTTTTAAAAAAATATATTTGAATTTGAATTTACTTTAGAGCTTTAATACTGCTTATTAATGGTTCATAACCAATTATAATCAAAGGATGAACTTAACAACCAGACCAGTAATTTAACACTTAACTGAATGTATTATAATAAAGAATGTTAATATTTAGTTATTATTTGTATTTTCTATTATTCTGATATATTTCTATTTCCTTTTATGTTCATCATTATTTCCAAGATTCGGAATGAAAGATAAAATGAGTATTCGGATTTGTAAAATAGTGGATTTGACAGTCTCGACGTTAAATGATGGATTTTAGAGTAAAATTTAAAAAACATGATTGCCCAGACACACCTGGCTAAAGAAACAAGACTTAGTAGAAGCAAAGTGTTGAATCCTGACCTCCAGCCTAAACTTGGTGTCCGTCTCGTCTAAGGGCGTGAGAAAGTCCAGGCTGAAAATGTCAGCGTACATGAGCCCTGCAAGCCCAGCCCAGTCGTGGACCGACAGGCCCTTGGACTCCCAGTAGTCCTCCTCGTTGATAGGTAACCGCTGCAAAACGTGCAAGGGGTAGAACCTCTCCAGCATCAGCGCTGCCTGCTGGATAGCAATCTAAACAACAATGTAATCAAGTGTTAAAATAATGAAAACATTCAGATTCTGGGAGGTGTGAAGGTCACTTTTTAAATGTGAAGCTAAGTCAAAGTGAAGCTAGAAACATATGAAGAATCACAGTCGAAGATAATGTTTTTGCTGTTATCACATGAGGGCCTAACAATACTTTTTGTGTTTGAACTATTCAAAGAGTGCATCCATGAAAAAAGAAAAAGGTTTAGAAAAAAGAAAAGCACACTTTATTCCTAAACTCTGGCATATTATCTGAATGTATGTATACTTACACTAATTTAATTTAATTTAAATGTTTTAATTATTTTATGTTGAAATATGTCATATTTAGCGAGATATTTCAAATCTGTTAGTAATATTAAACAAACTGAAAACAAGATATAAAAGTCGATGGGAAAATGTTGTCTTTTTTTGCATTTTACTAAACTGACCCAGCCACAGACTAAAAACAGTTGATGATGATGATGATGATGATGATGATGATGATGATGATGATGATGATTGGTGCAACATAAAAAATATCCAAAGATGCACAGTTAAATATGGTGTATTTTCTTTGTCATTTTCAGTTATTTTTACAAAGATTTCAAAACCAAATTGTGCTTATTCATATGGTTCTTTCACTAGAATCATTCAGAAAATGTTATTTTGCATAATTGTTTGTAATATTTCATTCTAATATAATAAATCAAGTTATATTCTTACAACATGCAATTCAATTAATTCAGTTTTTTCATATAAATATTACCAATAATTTGTGATTTACATAACTCAGAATGGCATAAATTAAGTATTTTAGCTGTCAATATGTTTATAATCATAATTTTTCGTAATTGTTGAAGATTTTTTTTTTTGAAGCTATGTCAAAGCTGATTTTTTTAAAATTCGAAACAGAATATAAGTTTTAAAACTTCACACACTTCTATAGATTAGATATAATTGATCTAATTAGTCTAGTGGTTGAATCATTCACAATAAAGTAAGACGTCCAAACCTTGAGCTCAAGGGTGGTGAGTTTGATCTTGCTCCTGACGGCTACACCGAGTCCTGTCTGCAAGTCTCTCCTCCGTCTCTCCAACTTCTCATGTAGAGCACTCACCAGATCCTGGCCTTCCTTCTGGAGACACAGGTAGGGACCAGTCTTGGACAATTGAGCAGAGAAAGGTCCGAAACACGCTTCCACAAACTGACTAAATACAGAAAGAACAATCCTTTCATCACACATCTAGTTGAAAAAAAGCTAATTGTAAGGCAATTAAGTGAGAGAGCAAAAAACTACTCAATTTGAATTTAATTAACTCCTTATAAAGGTCATGTCAGGGGAGGAAAAGATATGGCCCTTTTTGGATTAATATGATAAATACTGATTATACATAACAGTTAATCAGGCCTCAGTGGCATAGTTAGCTAATGCGCTAGTTTTGTGTTGAGCTTGACTGTCGAGGATGAGGAGATCGAGTTTCAAATCTCGGTCGGGTGGACTGAGAGGGAGAATGGATGTTCCTAAATGGTTTTCCACTCTTCCTCCACGCAAATGCGGGTTCACTTCCTCTATAATTCAACCATCCCAATCCCTAACCCATTATTGTAATTAGTACTTAAACATATAACTCGAACGGGTAGTAAGACACAGTGGTAAATAAATAATAAAATAGCAGTAAGATGCCCAATTATATACATTTCAAAGCTTTTCTTAGTTATTTGTGAAATTCTTTATATTTTACCCTGTTTTTACTAGACATAGGAAAATCCCAGAGTTTTTTCGCCCTCAATTTTCCAGGTGTGTGGTAACCCTGGTATATCTAGTGATAAAGAATCAATATTTTATTTTATTAGTTTGTTCAACACCAAGGCTATAAATAATATTATATAAGAGGTAGGGTTTGTAGGGTAGCTAAGAAGAACTGCACCAATGTTAGTGTTGAGAGAGAAAAGGACCCTACAGTGAAAAACCTGTCTTTCAGGTTGTTCCTGTTTTACAAGTGCATATCAAATAAATTTGGGTCAAATCTACTATTTTATTAATCCAAATCTCAAATTAGAATCTCTAGTTTATTTTTAAATTCTTAATCTCGAATCCAAATTTGAATCTTGTAAAAAATTATGAACATAAGAGAAAATATAAATAAAGTTGCATGGTAGAAAATACAAAGAGTAACTAAATGTTAACAGTATTTCTTAAAACATTCATACATTAAGCTCATTATACAAAAACCTCTTTTCGTTTTTTTGAGGTATTTTGTATATATATTTGGAAGAAGGTATAGGAATGGTGGATAAAAACACAATATGGCTGTTACAATGAAAAGAAGAGCACATTTCACACTTTACATTGCTATTATTCTACAAAGAGGTAATGTCTGCCTCTTATGATATTTATTATATAATGAATTTACATCCAATACCCTTGTCCTGCGTTTGTCCTATATGTTTTTTGTTCCGTTAACATGTTCCTATCTAAGAGTCTGATTTTTCTTTACCAACTTCCTTTTCCTCCTATTTATTTTTTGGTTTCCTCATTTAGAAAGTCGCGTTGTGTGTTTCACACTTCCTCCTGATGAGTTCCAATAGAAATTAACCTAGGTCAAGGGATTAGGCAGTAATGATAAATTTTCTTTACGAGGCAGCCGTTACCTCTTTATCCAGTGGCAGCAATGAACGTGGAATGTATTATTCTTTTCATTGTAAAAGCCATATTTTGTTTGTTACCTTTTATTTGTTTCTATCCACCTTTATTGCACCTTCTTCCAAACAAATTCATTTATTCAATCAAGTCTTAAAATTACTAGTCCAGGGTCTGATTGATTCATCCTATATTTATAATTGGTTCTAAGCCACCATTAAGCAGCACTAGAGCTCTAAAACAAATTTCACTTGAAAAATTAGAAAAAAAAAAAGTTTTATAAGGCTTTGAGAGCACATCCCTAGAATCAACCCTCATTCATGATTCCTGGACTTGAGATTTCTGGTGATATGAAAGAACTTAAAATTTTGAGTATTCAAAATTGAATATTTCTCAAAAATTCAGGGTTTAAATAATTTTAATAAATTTATAAGATAGTATTTCATAGCCAATAGACTACCTCAATATTTCCTTTTGTCTAATTTAAAAAATATTTTACAGTAAATTAAATATATATTTAAAAATTCAAATTTGTACAAATTTTTTTTAGAAAAAAATTATGTCATTCTGAAAAATCTATTGTAAAGATGCTACGTTACATAAAAAAATGAAAAGAGGTTTTGCTTGTGTGTTTGAAATACCGTAAAACCTTTGTACCTGAAATCTTTTTGAGGCTGCAGTATAGTTTGTTCAGTCTCATGCTGATACGCTGCCAACTCATCCAGCTCTAGCTTGGCTTCAAACGCTGCCAACGCTTGCTCTGGTCTCACCTTTCAACAAATGAATGTAAACCATTTATTAGTACAGATGCTCATAAGCCTCTGTTCTACTAGAATATAAATGTGTGATAGCTAGTTGCGGATAACTCGATGGTATGGAGGAAAAGGAAGAGGAGGTACAGGAATGGAATGAGGAAGTGAAAGGGTGTGGGATAACGTTTAAAATGACGAAAAGCAAAGTGATGGTAGTGACAAGGAAGACGATAAAGCCTGTAAAATTTATAGAGTTGGCTGGAGTAGATTTGAAAGTAGTAAAGAGCTTAAATTATCTTGAAAGCACAATTGTGGCGAAGGATGAAAGCAAAGAATATCTAATGAGAAGAGGGCAACTGGGGGATGTGTTCAACTGGTGTGTAAGAGACATGCATGCTACAGAAAAGAGAAGTACCCCCCGAGGTGTAAGCAAGTGCTGTATAGCGCATACTTTGTGTCTATAGTTACATACACAGCTGAAACGTGGACATTGGATGAAAAGAGACAAGGAAAGTTGAGGCCATGGGAATAGAGTTTGTGAGGAACATGCTATCTGCCACCAAGAGAAACAAGATTAGGAATAAAGTTATCCAGGGAAGAATTGGGGTACAGGGAGTACATGCGATAGTAGAGGAAGCAAGACTTGAGATGGTATTGACATGTAATGAGGACAAATAAGGAAAGGATTCTAAGGAGAATTATGAAGTTTGGAAGGAAAAGACTGGAAGGGAGACCAAAAAAGAGACGGGAGGAACAGATAACAGAAAGTGTGGGAGGAGAAAAGAGGAAAATGGAGGCATTTTACTAAACTTACCCGACCACAGACAAGAAATAGTTGATGATGTTGATAGTTAAAGAAAATGCTGACTTAAATCTATTTCCAGTCACTTCTTTTTTAAAGTTTGTTTTTCTTTTATAATCAAGACATGTTTAAATTTAATTTCTGTTCATTTTGGTACAAATGTCCAAAATAACATTTATCATTTAGTGAAATTTTACCTGGTAGAAATAGTTAGACGCAAGCCCTGGCCCGGCTATTCTCTTCACGACAAAGCTGTCACTCGCAGGGACTCTGCCCCTCTTTTTGATCACCAGGTGGAAGGAAGCTGTGTCCCAGAGGAGACGACACCAATACCGCAACACACCCACTTGGCACAAATATGTCGCAGTTTAAATTGGCAACCAAATGATCAATAATTAGTAATAAGCTAAATTAGAACAGAGACTATACAAATTGCCAACTAACGAAATCATCACAGCCAAGACGTAAGCCCCCTCCTACACTCCCTGAGTCAGCCCACGTTGCTGTTATTACTGTCCATTTATACACAATTCATAATTACATTTATATATTTTTCATGTTTCCTGTGTTTTAGTTTTTTTTTGTTATTATTATAACAGTACATTATATGATGACATTCTAGAAAAAATGAAGCACAAATAAAAGTATAAACATTTCTACTATATTTATTTAATTACATCTTATATTTTGCTTAGTGAATTTATTTCATACACATAAAAAATTACATTACAATGGTGTTATTAAGTGCATTGTGAATAAGAATTATTTTTCCATAATCAAATTTCAAATTTTGGATTATCTGAACCACAAATTAATTTCAATATTTTGAATTCTACTGTAATTAACAACATGTGAGTTTATTTCAATTTTAAACTAATAGTTTTAATATTCAATCAATATCAAGCTTAATACAAGTGAGTGGGGGCAACCGCCGACCTGATGTTTAAAATGACAAACTATTACAACACAATTAGTGGGGTTAAAAGGAGAGGAGGAGGATATTTAAAATTTAATCATTTAGTTGAATTATTATTTTTACTACTGTTTTTATTGAATTTACTTTTTTTTACATCCATTACTGTTTCCAGCTTGTGGCCTGAGTCAGTTTTTTATTCAAGTCATATATTTTACACTACCGGCTGGCTAGGCCTGTCCTAGCTTCATATGCCTTAACTTAAATCTAGAACAGACACAACATCCAGTCCCTGGCCGTTAATTCATCAGTCATCATTATGAAAGGGTAAACCCACATTTCATCAATGATACATTTTTCAGCCATGCCAGGAATCGAAACGGGGACCCTTAGCTCAGTAGACAGCCATGCTACCAACAGAACTAAGGTGTCAGACTTATTAAGTTTACTAATGAAAATAATTTTACATAAAATTGATATAGTTCTCATAACAAGAAGAAGCATGTGCGAAGGGTGCACTTGTTTTCAGTTTCAATTGATGGCGACAATGACGTTCACACCACAAGCATAGACATGAAACCAGACTCCCATATTTGTATATTATGCACCTTATTTTTTCACCCCTTTCTATTTTTTTATTTTATCGGTTTTCTTCACTTTCTTGTTTTTTCATGATTTTCTATTTTCAAATAATATCAAAATTTTCATATTTCAAAATCTTTTTGCAACCCACAAAAAAAAAAAATTGTCTTGTGAGCCACTGGTGTATTGTGTTTGTTCCTATCTCTATTTGATGTGTCTTTGTCCTTGTATAATATTAAATCCCGCAAAGAGTGCCACAATATTCAGGTAGATACAAGTGTATTGAACAAGTCGTGTGAACTTACCTGTGAGTATTGTGACAGAAATGAGGGGACACATGAAGAAAGCAACAAACAGGGCCAGTACGGGCTGAATTCCCCCCTGGATCCCGATATTCCACAGTATGGCTTCCAAGATGACCAGGTAACGGTTACGAGTGGGATCAGGGCTGTCCAGATCACAGATCAAGGCCATAAAAAGGTGGAGACCAAGAGTTACCACTGGCATCCTGTACCAAAAAAAAGTTATTTACATCATTGATAAAATATATGATGGGCTTGGCAGAAAAATCTGCCAAATAATCTTATTTGTTGTAATTAAATTATAATTTATGCACAAATGTATTATTTATGTATGGTGTACCACGTCTTACTACCCGATTGAGCTATCCACATACTTACACTAATGAATTAAGAAGAAAAACACACATTATTGTGGAAAGAAAGTGTAAAACCATTATGGAAAATTCATCCTCTGTGTACCCAACCAGAATTCTAACTTCGATTTCCCCATGATTGCCAGTTCAATCTATAGCAAATGTGACACCAGAGACCATTTAACCAGCGAAGTGGGTTATTTATGTATATAGGTGTGATATAATAAATATTAAGTTTTGTAATATTGAAATATAATATATATATATATATAATATATATATATATATAATATATTCTCACTATCTTACAGGTAGAGAAAGTATTGTGATCGTCAAAAGAAATCAAACTCGATATTTTGACAATTTTTGACGTTTCATGACCCCCCGAATCCGAAAAAGTAGTTTTTGAATTTTCGTCTGTCTGTCTGTACCTAGGACTAGAGTCTAAGCTATTTTACCGATCGGGCTAAAACTTGGTATCTAGGGTTTTAATAGGGTTGCCCCGAGGGGTTTTTGGAATTGGATATCTAACCCTAAAATTAAGGGTAGTTTACAGAAGGGCAAAAAGAGAAAGAGTCAATTTTCTCAACATTGGCTCTAATGATTTTGATTAAATTTCATTTCAAAACATTTATAAATATTCCAAAAAAAAATGGCTACTCTCAATATTTCGGCAAAATGACTTTAAGGGCTCTGGTCTGATGGGTAAATTCTCATTTTTTATCATATCTTCGTAACTCTTTGAGATAGGAAATTACTTATCATTACAAATATGTAAATCTATTTATAGTACAAATATTTTATTCGAAACATATTTTTATAAAACCAATAACTTTCAAGCTATAAGCAAATATATATTTTATAACTTTTCGAACACTAAAGGTAAAGTATTGCGCCTGTTAAAAAAATCTAACCTGAAATGTTGATGGATGTCGACATCTCATGGCCCCCCGAACCCTAAAAAGTGATCTTTGCAATGCCGTCTGTCTGTGTGTCTGCTTGAACTTAAAATTAAGAGTAGTTTAACAAAAAGTGAAAAGAGAAAAAATTGATCTTCTCAAAATTGGCTCTGACAATTTTGATTAAAATTCGTATCTAGGCATTGATTAAGATTATAAATAAACTGGCTATTTTCATTTTCCCATAAAAATTACTTTTAGGGTACTTTGCAGAAGCTGAAATTTTCGTATCTCCGCAACTATTTGAGATAATAAATAACTTATCATTGCAAAATTGTAATACTATTAAAAATAAAAAAACATCTATAAGAAATATATTTTTATGAAACCAACAGTTTCTCAGATATTGGCTAATATATTGATATCATTTTATGAGCTTTAGTTGTAAAGAGATACTACTTAAGTTTTAACGCAATAATTATCCAATGCCATAGAGTAATTAAATATAAGTAAGTATCTCAAAAAGTTTATGTTATTTTTCCTTAAACCTCTTAGGAGAAATGTTTGTACAACAATTATCTATATCCATTTTAAACTCAAGAGTCAATATTTACATGTTTTATAGGTCAAAATTTATAAATGAGGAATTTAATAGCAATGCGATGACCTGAAGATGTGCAACACCTAATAAAATGTCGAAAGTTTTAACCGGAAGTCGAAATTTAAATAAGAAGTGTTGACCCTTGTGGACCCAATATCGATCTTTTTTTATTGGTCCAAACATACAAATGAGGACATTAATTCTTTAAAAATAAAATTATAAAATTTAAAACCGGGAATGTTTTACATAAGTATAGTGCAATTTATGCTTGGGTTTGCTAGTGTATATTATTTTGTTTTACATATATTACGAGTTTTGAGTAAATATCTCCATTTTTAAACAATAGAGCGAGAAAGTCCGTGCAGAGTTCCGTATCATTTATTTTTTATTACTAAATGCAAGCAGAGTTTCTTCCAGGTAAGCCATATATCTAGATATAATTATTTAAATTCAGGATTTGATTGTTGCTAACCTGGAGAGTAAATGATTAAATGCCTTAATTTAATCCATAAAAAAGGTTGTTAAATAGCAATACTGCTATGCAATTCCAGAAATGCACCAACAAATAACTTTGGACGGTATATTTGCTATGACTTATTTTTGGCACCCCCTCCCCTAGATTTGATTCGCCTACATTGAAAAAACACCTGGGAAGAAACAAGGCCCCAATTCTACAAAATACTTTATGTCCCTTGTAAATATGTACTTTTAATTAGTTCTGAAAGATAGCCATCAAGCTAACCACATATGATGACACTATGGCTCAGCTTATAAAATAGTACCATGGTTTAATCCATCATGGTATGATTACTACCTTCCAGTACGAAGCTGGACAGTCACGCTTCCCCACCTTTTTCCTCCCTTTACTGGCGAAGGTCGCGGCGCACACAAGTGATGAAATGGTTTGCAGACTGGCTGCGACCAAGGCATAGATGGAGAAATTTTGGGCGTCGTGTGACATTGATGTTGATTAACTCTAGGAGGAGGAGGTTGAATTTAAATCATGTTGACAACTATGGGTGTGATGGATATGGCTGGATTATAACATGTCTGTATTGTCCAGAGGGGGAGTTTTATAAAGAAAATGTACTTATTTGTTTGAACTTGGTGTATAAATTATTTATAGCACTGGTGAGCCTCCACAATAGCCTATCAGCCTGTACAACAAACGAAATCTTTGGAGCCCAGCACGATAACGAAGAGAGAGCATGGTGGTGAAGGTGGTGATTTCATCTGGATAAGCAAAGTGTACTTACCATATGAAGGCGGTAAGAGCCATCGCCAGGCTGCAGAAACTTGCTACGAAGCACACCAGGGGGAATATCAACACCACACACAGAGTCCCGAGCAGACCTTTGACGAGGTAGTTCCACAGCCTGTTCAAGTGGCGAGTAAAACCTTTGCCGATGAAGCCTGAAAATATTCTTAAATAACAAACTCGAATGGTCGAATGGTGTGAATGTTTTGTTCGAGTGTACCCTTCATTTGATCATGTTATTTGTTTTTAAAAATACAACCAATAGAACCCACATTTAGCTCTTACCCATTTGTTTAAATGTCTGCTTAATTTATTTTACATTTTCAAGAAACATTCTAAAAGGGATTTTTCTAAGAAGGTTTCTTTATTTTATTGGGCATGTTTGTAGATTTAAAAAAATGACTGAATGTCTTAATATGGAGAAAGCTAGCGCCCTTAAAATTAATTGTACATAAATAGCAAAGCTTATAAGACGTCAATAGCTCTGCCTTAAGCTATAAGTGAAAAATGATCCTGAGGACGGGATAATCCTAAATGCATCAGTGGTAGAGCATTGGCATGCAATTCCACGGGTTTCAGGTTTGATTCTCATGTCTAGGTGTTATTTTTAAAATGTACAAATACGAATGTCTTAAGGTCATATATGTAATCAAAATTAAGGTTTTCAAGGAATTTTGCTGAGAATATTCGACTCTGTGTAAAATTAAGTTAGGATGATTATGTATTTGTTAATTTTGATTTTAAGAATATTCCAGACTATTTTTTTTAAATATCTTCGATTTCTCTCTAACCTAGAAAATTACTTGATTTTACTATGACCTCACAAATTCTGTAGATTTTCTTTGACCTAACAAATTATTTTATTTTACCTTGAACTAGAAAATACTCAAACTTCTCTGCGACTTATTTATTTAAAGAAACGTCTCTCTTTTTTGAGATATATTTTGTTATACATGAAAAAAGGAACAGAAAAAAATGGATGGAAACAAATTAAAGGGAACACGCACAATATGATTTTTGCAATGAAAATAAGAACACAGTTCACACTTTGCATTGCTGCCATTGATCAAAGACGAAAGGGCTGCCACTTGAAGAAAATCAAACATGACCGCCGAATCCCCTGACCTAAGTTTCAATCTATCGGAATTCATCTGGAGGGAGTATGAAACAGGCAACACAGCTTCCTAAAAGAGGAAACCAAAAACCAGAGCGGAGAAAATAAAAATTTGTAAAGAATTATAGGAAACTTATATAGGAACTTTTTTTTTGTCATCAACTGTTTCCAGCCTGTAGCTGGGTCAGTTTAGTAAAATGCCTTCATCATCCTGTACCCTTACACCATTCTTCCTAATTTAATTTATTCCATTCTTCTCCTATCACCTGCGCACTTTCTGTTATTTGCTCCTCCCTTCTTTTTATTGGTCTACCTTGTGGTCTTTTTCCTAAATCCTTCATCTCCATAATTTTCTTTGGCGTCCTATTCTTTTCCATCCACATTAATTGACCATACCATCTCAGTCTTGCTTTATCTACTCACTCTTTACCAGATAGTTTCAAAAGGAATTAACGATCGCAATTTCCACCTTAGTTATAGCTCCCCGAGTAAGCACAAAGGCTCACCAGTGTCCGGTTTAGTCTCAAAGTGGGTGCGTGATTTGGAGATGTGTCTCCAGAGAGACAGGAGCCTGGAGGAGAGCGTGGGCGTGAGAGAGGACTTGCGCGGGAACAGCGTCCCGTTCACCTGTGACAGCTCCAGATCTGGCATGAAGGGTTCCACACACAGAAGAGCCCGAAGACTCACCGGGCTGCACCAAGGTATCACCACCTGGAACCAACACCCACTCAAACATCTTACTACCTGTTTGGGCTATACATATTTTAATGATGCTATGGAGCTAGCGATGATTAAGTTAAAATTTAGAAAAAATATATCTATGTTTGCATGTATAAAAAGTGGAAAACCATTTAGGAAAAAATACACTCATTACACCCAAATAGGACTCGAACCCTGTCCCTAGCAAACCAGACAAGACTAGGTTGATGCCTTAACCCATATTCCCACCAAAGTGCTCCAGGGAAATAACCATTTATTTTATGCTTTTATTTTAAAATTATTTAGCCAGTGAGCCACCTCATTTTTACACATTTATTTTATGCACAATTTTGTAATGTAGTTGTGTAGAAAATGTGAGCACATTCCAAGAAAACTTACCCCGAAAAAAAACATGGCGTTCCACATCCAGCTCCACGTTCGGTGGCAATAGTTGATCCACCTCCACATTGGCCACCTTGTGGTGGTGGTACGAACAACTTCTTTCTCTACAAGAAAAACCGCCTTGAACAAAAGAAAGCTTTTAAAAATTAGTATTTCTTTTTAGATTGTGAGTATCAATTTTAAAGCAACTTTTCAAATCTCAATTCAAATAATTTGTGCAACTTTTAATAAATGAGTTAATAGAGGTAGCCAAATATTAGCCCACAAAGATATTTTGTTTTTATCATGCAGTGTTTTAATATTCTACTATAAATTGGTTAATAGAAAGTGTGTTTAAACAATAGTCCAGTAAAAATAAAGAAGGTTTGACTATATTTGCCAATGATTTTTCTTACAGCCAACATTTGTCTCACCTCTATAAATTTGCAACCCTTGGTTTAGAGCAGTGGTCTCAAACTCAAGTCAGTCGAAGGACCAAATTCACAAGCTCGGAGCGTGTTGTGAGCCACAGCTTTTAGAAACTTATTTGCTTGATTTTAATATTTATTTATTTTATATCACATCTTACAAACTTTCTGGACTATACACATTTTAAACATCCTATGGGTTAAGGGACAAGGACAATATAATTGATAGAAAATGTACTGGCATATTTTGCGGAGGTAGCTTGAAAAACGATTTAGGAAAATCAGCTTCAGTACATCCGGCCAAAATTCGAGCCCCAACCTCCCCGTCCCTGGAAAATCCGACCAGACAAGTGATATTTATTTCGCATACCTACTGATGTGGGGACATACTAGCTATTTGATGTTATATATTAATAGTTTTAGTGTGAATATATTTTTTTTTTTTATTTATTTAGCACCGCGTCTTACTACCCGTTCGGGTTATACACTTAAGTACTAATTACGCTAATGGATTAGGAATTGGGAGGGTTGAATTTAAAGGAAGTGAATCCACATTTGCGTGGAGGGAGAGTGGAAAACCATTTAGGAAAAACCACCCCCAGTTCACCCGACCGAGATTCGAACCTCGATCTCCCCGTCCTCGGCGGTCGAGCTTAACACGACTAGCGCGTTAGCCAACTACGCCACCAAGGCGGGTAGTGTGAATATAGTTTTGAATAACAAAATCCATCTCGCTTTGGTGGCCCCATGGTCTAACGTGCTACTCCCAGAGTAAACTAAACTGCTGATGATGGGGAGATCAAGGTTAGAATCTCAATTGAGTGTGCTGAGGGTGATTTTTTCCAAAATGGGTTTTCACTCTCCCTCTATGTAAATGCAGGTACACTTCCTCTAAATTCAACCTTCCTCATCCCTAATTCATTAGAATAATTAACACATATGCGTATAGACTGGAAAGGTAGGAGCGTGGTGCTAACAAAAAATGTAAAAAATAGTTCTGTTATTATAACCGCCTTTAAAGCTAAAACAAAAAAATACAGCTCACTAAGTGAGGATTGCAGCACCCAGCAAAAAAGTAAAGTGGTCACCGAACTCTTGATTTGAAAAAACAAGAAATAAATTAGAAACTAATATCTTTGGTGTGCGTATAGAAAGTGGGCCAGATAATAATTTAAAAGTGTTGCAGGAAAATGGGTCGGTCAGATATGTTTCGCGTGCCGGGAATTTGTGAACCCTGGTTTATAGAGTGAGGATAAGGATTATTCCCTTCCAAGAAGATTCATTTATTCGAGAAATTACCAAATTTGAAATTAAAGTACTATTTTTTTTAAAATTGTGAGTTAAAATTTGTTTTAGTCTGCCTATACTGATTAATGGTAGTTTAGCCACAGATAATCATGGGATAAACCTAACAACCAGACAATTAATTAACCATTTAAATGAATGCATTAATGGTATAATAAATCCATTATATCAAGAATATGTTAACATTTAGTTACTATTTATGTTTATTATAGCAACTTAAGAATTAATGTAGTATTTAAAGTAAACCTCTTATATTTACCATCATATTTAAAATCCGGATTTGAGATTAGTCGATAAAATTAAGATTTTGATTTGTGATTAAAATTTGAAAAACAAAGTATTCAACCCTTCTCTAGTTATTGAAGTTTTATATTTCGTGAGTGAGCACACCTGACTTGGGTCCGAGCGCGGCGTGGTGATGGAGGTAGCAGTGGCGCTCTGGACAGTTGGTATCACCTCCGACTGCCCTTGGAAGCTGCGGCGCACTATCCAGTTGCTGGGAAACCAAATCTGAGTGAGCCACTGAAAACTGCGTGTTGGAGTCTTCACCTTGCGAAGTTCCTTCAGCAGCACTGGTTCCCGCTAGCGACACAAACGAGCAATAGCAGTTGTTGCGCATGCACAGTTGGGGAAAAAACCATTTCTGGCATGCAAACAGAGGCATCAATCTTGTCTAGTTTGGTTTGCCCATACAGAGATATGGATTTGAATCGAGGCTAGGTGATGTAGATTTTTTTTTATAAATAGTTTCTGAATATTTTTCCATACAAATGTAGCTACACTCCTTATAGATGTTACCTATCTCTTCCAAGAAGTTGCATTGCGCATTTAACACTCCCTCCTGATGAGTTTCAATAGAACGAAACCTTGGTCAGGGGATTGACTGAAAACGATTGATTTTCTTCAAGATACAGCCATCACCTCTTTGTCCAGTATCAGCAATGTAAAGTGTGAACTGTGGTCATTTTTTCATTATTAAGTCATATATATTTTTTAGAACCGTGTCTTACTACCCATTTGGATTATCCACCAATGTACTAATTACACTTATGTGTTAAGGATTAGGAAGGTTGAGAGGAAGTTTACCTGCATTTATGTGGAGGAAGAGTGGAAAATCATTTAGGAAAAACCACCCTCAGTACACCCGACTGGGATTGAACCTCAATCTCCCCATCTTCAGCAGTTTAGTCCAGCGGTTCTTAACCTTTTATTACTCGCGGCCCTCTAAATATCTTCACGGGCCCCCTAGTTTTTACTAACATATTAATCATTAAGATTTATTCTAAAATAATGGCTTTATTTACTGATTATGGTAAAAAACAAATTAACTTACCTAAATGTATTTAATAGGACCTCTGCTGTGAACACTTTTCACTGATTTTTCTATTCATGTTTTAATTGTATTACTTAATGCTATTCACATGCAGGAGTCGATTCGGAGTCGATTTCGCTGCTTCGTTTTAATATTTCCCATTGTGGAACTTACCTTTTCACATACATAAGTAGAAACAAAGTGTAGTAAATTTTGGACAGCGATGATAAACAAATGTGGATTATATGTACTATCTGTGATATCTATTATTCGGGCTTCCCCTCCCCTCCATTACCCCAGAAAATCGAGAGTCTACTGTACTTTTTTACTATCATCGAATTCTTTCTTCTAAAACATAAAATTTAAGATAATGGACTTCAGTAATAAGCAAATAACATTTTCAATTATTTTTCCGAGAACCCCCGAAAAACCTTTCGTGGCCCCCCGACTAAGAATCGCTGGTCTAGTCCATTGAGATAAGTAGCGCCTTAGACCATGTGGCCACCAAAGCAGGTTAAAGTTATAATGTTCATTCCCTTTTATATGTTTCTGTTCATTGTTCATGAACCTTCTTCTAAATATAACAAAATGTACCTCAAAAAGTGAAAAGAGGTTTTTCTTATAGAACTTTACCTCATTATTGAAACTATTCAGATAGCCTGGATAAGTAGTAAGACATAAAACTAAAAGTAGAGAACAATTTTTTTTTTTCTAAACAAATGAAACTCATTTATTAATAATGTTCCCCAATAACCAGCAGATAGCGGATACAAAGTTATGCATTTATCTTAAGGATATGCGAGAACAATTTTTTGAATTCAAAACAATCTCGAGACATGAGAACGAGACAAGAAAATTTCCTTTGGAAAAAAAAAAAAAAAAAAAGTTTATTCTAGTAAATATCTATTTTATTGAATTCCTTTTTGACATTTGAGCAAGTGCTTGTCTTATGTATAATTCATTCAAACACTTGATATATCTAATACACATTTTATATGCAATTAATAAAATAGTGATAGGTAGTTAATATGAACACCATTTATAATTTAATTTTGTAGTGTACAGCTTATATTGTCAAAGTTTGATATTGAAAAACAATATTTATAACCAAAACATTTATTAATGAAGGCTGGATATTTTGGGGAGAGGGGGCGAGGGAATGCGGCCTATTTTTGGGTTACTAAGGTATTATTGGAAATAATAAATTCCCAGTTTGGTTTTATAATTTCTTAAAGCCATTATTTGCTTTTTTTGATTTTTCGAATTTTCTAGAGTCATTTTTCAACTTTTGAGACGAGATCGAGATTATTTTTTTCTTGAATTTTCAAGATATTTTCGAGTCTCGCACGTCCCTAATTTATCTCTCCAATGTTTGAGCCCCGCGATATGTAGCCATGTTTTACAATCTCACCTCTCTCATGAAAGTGAGGTCTCTGTTGAGGAAGTAGACGGTCTGATGGAGCCTCTGACTCGTACACAGCATGAGAGCCTCCTCGTGAGCACTCCACTGACACTCCTCGATGAAATGGTTCTGTAAGATAAAATATTGCTTATTAATTTACTGCGATTAGATCTAAAAGGAAAACCTCTTTTCCTCCTTTTAAGGAATATAATGCAATGTATAGAAGATGGTACAGGAAAGAGAGGTAGGAGCCAAGAAAAGGAACTAGCACAATATTAGAGGTTTGACTTCGACCTACATTATAACCTTTGCATCTTTGCATATTTTGAATAACTTATATTTTAGCAATAATGAGTACCACACTTGAGTGTGTGGTGCACACAAAAGAAACTATTAAAACTTGCTGCATTATTTAAATTTTACATTGTAATAATGGAAAAAAAACCGCACTGGACATATCTGGTCTTTTTTGAAAACCATGATAGACTGCATTTAATTACATTTTTAAGTGTTACAATAAAATCTGACCAAATTCGATACATGTGACCTTTTTCAAATACTCCAAATGACTGAGCGAGGACTGGGAACTCCCTGCATACATCATTTACAGTTTTATAGTTATAAATTTCATGTCTTATTCAACCAATGAGAGCTCAGTATAATATATTAGATGATGTGAATTTTTCTGATCTAAGTAGCAAGGATTTTCGAGGGCTCTCCCCAAGCTATTGAGAAAATGGTCTACAACCTCAAGGTTGAGAGATAATAAGAGGTAATATTGAAATCCAATGGGTTTGGTTGTTTTAAGTCCAAATCAAAGATAAAGAAAAGTATGATTTTGTAATTCAAGTGTTGGACCAAATGATAAAGGAAATTAGGAAACATTACTAAAAGCATTCAAACTTAGAATGAAAAATATATGTTGCCAAACTGACTCAGTTATAACTATAAATTGGTGAAATCTTCTTTCGCTTGTTTTTAAAGAAACTGCGTTCATTCTCATCAAAATATAAGAAAAAAGAAGAAGTATCAGATTGATTATAAGGCCTAAAACACAACTCTTTTTTGCTAAGTTAATTTCCTTTCTATTACTACTTCTAAGAGTTTTTTTTTTGTATTATATGTTTGTTTTATACATAATTTTATTTACCATACTTTACTCAACTTTTTTTTTTTTTCTTCACAGATCACATTCATTGTTTTCATATTTTGAGATGATCATAGTCCTCATTTGAGTTTTAAATAAGCCTCTGAATGCCTGTTTTCTCATACTTTGTTCTTTCCAATTTAAAAATTTATTCTACCTCCTGAATGGAGAAGACCATAACCTCTAGACAGTTTCCAAGAGGCAGCATACGTATCAGTCCAGGGACTACTGACCTCGGCACTCCTAAGTTTGTCTCTCATCCATGGCCTGATCCGTGAGAATACTGGGTACATGTATTCAATACGTTGTTTCAGCGAGTCTTTGGTTTTGGTAAGTTTCTTTTGGACATTTTCAACAGCTCTGGAAAAAAATAAAAAGATGAAAAATCAAACACCATTGTAAATTAACCTTTAAATAAGTGTGTTTGTAAAAATATATAGGGATGTGCAAAACTTCAACTTTGTTTAAAAACTATTTTAGCTTTGTCACATACTACTAACTACTAACTAGCTAACTAGTAACAAATTGAAGGCTAAAATACATCTTTTTGTTCAATTTTTGTCATTTTGTGTTGTTATATAAATTACTTTATTATTAACGTTCACAAAATATGAAATTACTGAATTGTATATTGTGATAGTTACTTGATTTATTAGCTTAGGCAGAAAACATATTTTCAATAGAATATATTGTAAATTATATTTAGTGTTTAAAGTTACATAAATAAATAAATAAAATCACCCCCCCCCCCCTTTTTCCGAACTGCTAGCACTGTCTCTCTCCCCCCCCCCCTCTTTTTCAAAGATAAAAACTATTTTTTTAAATGTTCGAGCTTCTAATCAGCATAAGTAATATCTCTTATGATTTGAATTAGCTTCAAATTAGTTGACCGCTTGTATGGTTTGGCTACAGATCCAGAGGTCTCGGTTTCAATATTGGTGAATCCAGAACACTTTTTCTGTAAATGTTGGCACTAACGCATCCAGAACCCTCGTTACGCAAATTTTGGCACTAACTTTGTCAACATACAGCAGCCGCTTTGTTCGTATAGCTCTCTTGCAAGTTGACGCCATTATTTTTTTTCCCCCAAATTGATAATAAAGACTTTGGACACCCCTCAAAATAATGCATTATAAAAAGAGAGTAATGCCTTAAAAATGAAAAAAAGTTGTATTCTTAAAGAATGATTTATAAAGTAGTTATATTTAATTACCTAAATAAAACCCAGACCCACACTGGTGAGCGTGTGGACTATATGGGACTCTCATCTAATCAGGTTTGTCGAGGACAGGGAAGTCAGTTTTTGAATCCTGGCCGGGTGTACTGGGGGTGTTTTTTTCTAAATTATCCCTCACTCTTCCTACACACAAATGTTGTCAAATTTCTTATAAATTAGAGTTGGGTCGAATCCACTATTTAATGAATCCAAATATCCAATTTACCTTCAAATCCCAAATCTCTAATTCAAATTCAAATCTTTAGAAAAATTATGAACATATGAGGAAGTATAAATATAATAGAAAATACAAATAGTTGCTAAATGTTAACATTCTTTCTTATAATCCATTAGTTATAACATTCATACATTCAGTTAAGTGTTAAATTACTGGTCTGGGGTCTGGTTGTTAAGTTCATCCTATAATTATAATAAATGGTTTTGAACCACCAATAAGCAATATTAGAACTCTAAAACAAATTTCAATTGAAAAAAAAAAAGTTTTTAGAAGGATTTGAGTCTCGAATCTAAAATTTTTCTCAAATCCTCAGATCTCAAATATCCTTAAGGATTTGAGGTATTTGAGGATTCAAGGGTCCTGTCCCTAATATAAATTCTACCGTCTTCATCCTTTTCTTGATAGTTTAATTAAACACCCATCGCACAGACAGGTTAGTAAGGCACAGAAAAAATGAAATCATCCATCAGATTGTTAAAGATACAACTGTGGGAATAAAGATCTGGACTTACATACTTTCTGAAAACCTAGAGACATATTTGTTCCTTTTACATATACAATTTCCGTCTGTGTGGAGTGTGATACTAGTTGTATACCTGTGCATGAGAACGACAGATTGCGCCTGCTGCACCAACAGTTGGGGGATCCCCTCACCCAGTGCCAGCAAGTCCGGGTGGGAGAGGATACTGGTGTAGACCCTCTGCAGGTACTCCTTCATCACAGCCTGGTTCACTTCCTGAAACACATTTAAGATAAACAAACACTAACACTGCAACCTCCGTCCCTAAATACCCCAGAATTATAACAACATAGAAGCGAGTTCCAAGTGAACACTTATTGATAAGAAAAACATTATAATTAAATATATGCAAACGAACAAAGACAGAAAGTATAGTTGAAAGGGACGGACCACAAAGTCCGGACAAGATGGTATCACGCAATTTAAACGTCTATAATTGAAGCATCAAATGCATCACCTACAATATAATATGTAATCTCAATTTCAATGTTAAATAGTGAGAGGTAAAGTTATAAAAAAAAAGTCCATGTTTGATTCATAACAAAAGGTACTAGATTATAAGTGAGCATAACTAATCTCAATTAACATAATGAGCTAATCTCCACATCTCGTAAGGCAGTATCACAATTATTACTATCCACGCCCAACATGGTGGCAGGATGTCAAGAGACAGGTGGTAGAAGGAAGTGTGGAGGAGAGAGGAGAAGACTGGGTCACTGGGGAGGAGGAGAGGGTAAAGGGTACGTTGAAGAGGCTTATGTTCCAAACAGACCCGGCCAGTGGCTAGAAACTGTTCATGATGAAGATTATGATGAAGGTAATAAGAGATTTAATGAAGACAGTTTAAAAAACAGTGCACACTGAACTACTCTGTTTAAAGACTGAACAGCAAAATAAACAATATGGAACATGGTGGTGATAATAATGAAAGCCAACAAAAGAGCAGAACGGCGAAAGTAGAGGTATTGCTGTATTGCTCAATACTTGGTCGTATGTGCTTGTGATGAAAAGCCTGAAGGGGCCACTATCCACCGGAGTGACAAACAATGGAGTGGAAGGCCATGAAATAATACCAATGAGGATCACTGGAATTGTGTGTACAAACTCA
Source organism: Timema podura (assembly GCA_033556935.1). Taxonomy (NCBI): domain Eukaryota; kingdom Metazoa; phylum Arthropoda; class Insecta; order Phasmatodea; family Timematidae; genus Timema; species Timema podura. Next base: position 58,429,912 of record JAVRXN010000003.1, read on the forward strand.
TTTTAATTAATTAAAAACAAAATTGCCAAGTTTCTCAGCAAGAACTGGTGGACCAAAGTAATATTTCATGTGAGTGATTTCAGGCATTGATTGAAAATATGGGCTATTGAAAGGTGTGTGCACAATGGGTGTCTGGAATGCTCACTCCAAAAATGAAATAAAAGCGGCCGACAATATCTTACAGTTTCTGCTGCGTTATGAAAGTGAAGGTGATGAATTCCTGGGAAGCAATGTCATTGGAGATGAAAGCCTGGTGCAAAATTTTGAGCCAGAGAACAAAAGAATGTCCATGAAGTACCACCTCACAAGAGCGCGAGATTAAATGCGGGGATTTAGCACCTTGATTTCCCAGTCTTGGATCACGCAACATAAAGCCCAGACTTGGTTCCATCAGATATCCATCTCCTTACAAAACTTAAGAAACACCTTCGAGGACATCAATTTGGGCCAGACAACAAAGTCAAGTCAAAGGTGAAGTTGTGGTTATGTCGTCAAAATAAGCTAATTATATCATGAAGTAATCACAAAACTGGTGGAACGATGGCAAAAGTGTGTTGATCGCAAAGGTGATTAAGTGTAAATATAACTATATATATGTGAATAAAGTGCCAGATAGTTTTGGTTTTATTCAAATAAACACACCCCTTTCCCTAATTTTTAATTATTTATCAGTCAAGTTAAAGGACAATTAAAACTATTTACCAAGAATTACAGTCCGACACCTTAGCTCAATTGGTAGCGTGTCCGCCTACTGAGCTAAGGGTCCCAGGTTCAATTCCCAGCATGGCCAAAAATTGATCATTGATGAAAGTATGGGTTTATCCTTTCACATTGATAAATTGACGGCTGAAGACTGGATGTTGTGCCTATCCTAGTCTTAAGATAGATTATAAGGTGTATGAAGCTACCACAGGCCTAGCAAGCCGGTAGTGGAAAATATATGGCTTGAAACAGTAATGGATGTTAAAAAGTAAAAACCAAGAATTACAATAACATTTTAGTTTAAATAGATGAATGATTATGAGAAACAAAGTGATTTTTGATTACCAATTTAATGTTTAATACAGCAAGATCATGTTAGCTGTCACGAGGAGAAACAGGATAAGGAATTAAGTTATCCGGTAAAGAAGGGGATGGGAGTACATACAGGGAGTTCATAAGATAGTAGAGGAAGCAAGACTTAGATGGTATGAGCATGTAATAAGCATATAAAAGGAGATGATACCAAAGAGTATGTAGGAAAACGACCACAAGGGAGGCCAAGAAAGAGATGGGAGAAGCAGATAACAAAGTGTACAAGTGAGAGAAGGATGGAAACAATTAGAAGATAAAGAATGGTGGAAGGAGAGAGAGAGATGGAGGCATTTTACTAAAGTGACTCAGCCACAGGCTGGAAACAGTTGATGATGGTGAGAGTACAGCAACAGAACCCACAACACGGATGCCAAAGAAGTGTTCTCATGGATCATCCATTGAAGTGAATACAGTACACACGCACTCACCCTCTCAATCTCCTCGTCTGGTAACTTCTGGCTCCTCAGCTCAGAGATTAGTCTCTCTCTGAAGTGCAAGAACCACCCTCGCGTCTCTCGCTCCAGAATGGCCACCAGCGCAGGTAGCGCACGCCTCATGGTGTCACGATTGAACAACCGAAGGTCTAATTCCACACCCTGAACACATTAACAACTTCTTAATAGATATAAAAGACCGTATTTTCAACCCCAACTGTGGGCATGTGGGAAAAGGCATCACACTAATATTGTTTGGCTGGTTTTTCGGTGACGTTTGGTGGGTGTTCAAATCACAGTTAGGGGTAATGAGGTGTTTATGTGAACGCTTTTCCTCCCCTGCATAAATTTGGGTACAGTTACGCTAAATTCTATCTTCCTCATAAAATTCTAGTCATAGTGTAATCAGTATTCTATTCTCTTCTGATGAAAAAAGGTGCCTCATGTGGCCTGAAAATTACTGTCTGTGTTTGATTAATTTTAAATTTGATCATCTATTGAATATACTTTACCATGGCTCTGAAGACCTATTTACTAGACAATGTGCAGTGCATGAGACATCAAGTAATGTAAGAACCATACTTTTTCTAAACATTCCCTCACCTATCAAATGTTCATTATATCAGAATAACAGGTTAAATTCATTATTAGTACCAACTTTCCGCCCTACCACCCTTAAAAAAATTAATTCTGTCTAGGGCTCTGTCTCACCCTCTGACCAATTACAGTTCTACTTGAGTTTCCAATCAGCGGCTCAATGAGAGTATTACCTTGGGTGTGAGGAAGAGGTAGGGAACAGGCACTGGAGGATGAGAGGATTCTCTCTCCACCTCAAATTTCTCCGTGGTCGCCCTGCGCAGCTGCCTTCGCACAAAACCGCACAGCAGCTCCAGGGAGTCTTCAAACTCTGACTGGAGGATGAAAAAAAAAATTAAAATGCATAAAAAACCATCCCATTACCGTTTTTCATTAGTATTCAACCTTAGCCTGGGCTAAGAATAGTGACTCAACAAATACATATAAGGGAACGATGTGATAGGAGTGAATTTTTTTTAAACATTCGCAAATGATTGATAGTTTTAGCAGCAAGATTTTTAGCAATTTTACATTAAGTATTAAGTATTTAAATTTGAAGACGCGGTGATGATGATGATGATGACGATGACAACGATGACGATGATGATGATGATAATAATAATAATAAAATTTGAGTTAGTCCAAATGCAGAAATATGTTCTTAAGTTGTAGAATCTCATTCCAAATGGATGATCTGTAGTAAATAAAATGATAGAATAGCAGAAAATAATAGAGCACAAAAAAAAGTAAAAACACTAACATATATTTACACATACTTCAATATTTCTTCCTAATGAAGATGCTATAATAGCATCGAAATATTGAAGTGTGTGTAAACATGTGTTAATATTTTTACTTCTATTTGTGCTCTGTTATTTTCCTACTATTCCATAATTTTATTTATTATAAATTGTTTTTGTTCAATGCACTTTACTCCAAATGGGTGAAATTTATTTCTAATAAAAAAGTGGATAAGGAAGCTCGCTCGTGCTCGTAATATTTAGGTAATGCTAATTTATTGCTACTTAATGTGATTAAAAACATGTTGTATTTTTCCTTGTATTTTTTTTTTAATTTGGGGTTTTTAAGATGAACTTTCTGAACCGACTGTTTATATCATAATAAGAATTACAAACTAACTTAATTTTAGAATGGATAAAGGAGCCATTCCCCTGATCCCAACTGCATCAATAATACATATTTTGGGCTTGCTGGGAATCAAACTCTGGAGCCTTAACTCTAATAATCAGACTTGCTGCCGAATGAACCAAAGTGTGGACAAAAGAAACATGTTTTAAATTATTTCAAACGCTTACACGACACACCAGCTCAGCAACCAAATACTGCCACCTCTCTTCTCTGATCTTTGTCTCCAGATTGTGGGCTTGAAGTGACGGGACACCAATAATAATATCTTAAACAAAATTAACAATGAGATTAGTCAAACATAAAGATACGCTGTCCAAACAAAGATTATAAATTAATGAGTAAGCGTTATAGGCTTTTCTTGAGTTATGGAACATTGCAGTTAGGGATTGTTAAAATTACTCTTTTGAAAATAAACAAAACATATTAAATCACTAATTATTGAATCAATGAAATATTTTAAATTTATGAAATTTTGTTATAATTTAATTGCTTTTCCCAAGATTATAAACAACTTGTCCAGGGTCTTTCAGTTGTATATAATTTTCATTAGTATTCACATTTATAAATTTTTAAATTTGAATTCATGTCTGAATTCTTTAAATAACAATATCTAAGTCTTTAACTTATAAAACATATTAATTTATTTTAATTCAAATCAGTGGTTCCCAAACTTTTCAGGGCGACCCACCACCTCCTTGGCTCCATAAATTCATCTCCTGTGCCCTCTACCCTGATAATATATAAAAATTATTATTCAAAATAGCAGCTTGTGCTCTTCACTAAGAAAGATAATAACACAATAACACATTTGATGGGACAATTATTCAAAATACAACTAAAACACCGTTTTTTTTTAGCACACTTCTTATTACCTGTTCAGGCTATACTCATTAGTTTAGTTAATTTAACAAAGTTTACTAACTTTATTAGTTTTACCAACTTTTCAAAGTCTGATAGTAATTTACCAAGTCTCTTAGATATCACATTTAGTAACCACTTCACTGTTACATAAATTAATTATTAACGGGATGAATGAGTTTTATGAAGTGATGTCGCAGTTTCCCAATGTCTGGTTTTAAAGTCATCCCCTACAGCGTCCCACTGCCATTTGGCCTAACCCCATATATTTGTCAGATACCTACCTAAGAGTTTGAGCAGTCCGGTGACAAGTGACCGTACTGCCTGGTACAGGCTGAAGAAGTGCGACACCAAGCGACCCTTGGCGGTGACGATGATGAACCTGAGCGCGAGGGCGAGGTCGTTGAGCAATGAGTCCCGGCTACGCTCAGTGCCCTTCTGGAGCAGCTGGCTCAGCAGCCATTTGTGTACCTGACCCGGGAAGTTGAGGCTCTCCACCTCAAATTCACTGTGAGGAGGGAGAGAAAACCAATTTGGCTCATAATGCGTGCTATTTACGAGAGATGGATTACAGTCTGGTATTTCTTGAATCACACATTCAGAATAATTCTATTTCCAACATAGTTTGACACTAAATTAAAAAAATAAAATGATTTATTATTATCACAAGACATTCAATTATTGGTTCAAAGAATTAAAATTTTAAAAAAAATTCTATAAAGAAAACATAGTGTTATGTATTGTTATATATTTAATGTTATCTTTTTAGGCTCTTTTATTCAACTCTTTTGTGGTGTGCTTTAAAGAGTTTATGTACATTTATTGGTGGTAGAACCATGAATCCTCGAATCTCTCAAATCCTTAAGGATATTCGAGATTCCAAGATTGAGAAAATATCAAATTCAAAACAAATATCATAAAAAAAACTTTTTAAAAAATTAATTAAGTGAAATTTGTTTTCAAGCTCTAATAGTGCTTATTGGTGGTTCCAGAACCAATTATAAAAGATGAACTTAACAACCAGACCCAGACCAGTAATTTAACACTTAACTGAATGTATGGATGTAATGATTGTTATAAGAAAGGATGTTAAATTCAGTTACTATATGTATTTCTATTATTCCATTGTATTTATATTTCCTCTCACAATTTTTTCTAAGATTTGAGATTCGATGGTTAGTTAGAGATTTAAATTCGAGATTCGGATTTGTAAAAGAGTGAATTAGACCCAACTCCATTATATAATTCAAGTTGATTGGTGAATGTGTGGACACTATTACGACAGGATTTCCAATGTAATAAAAAAAGTGGTTGAGGTCTCTAAGAATAATCTTAAGCAGTAGATTTGCACAAAAATCACAATATGTCTAAACCGTCAGTGGGATTGACTACAAACCCTGTGGTTTGAACAAGCAAGAAAGATGACTTTGTGATTTTTCATCTAGGTACAGTGCTTAATTACATGGCTACTAACTACTTGCTCTGGTGGCCACATGGTCTAAGGCATCACTCTCACAATAAACTAGACTGCTGATGACAAGGATATCAGGATCAGAACCTTGGTTAGGTGTAGGTTGTAGAGAGGTGTTTTTTTTCCTTGATGGTTTTCCACTCTGCCTCCACGCAAATGCAGGTAAACTTCTTCTAAATTCAACATTACTTCTCCCTAACTCAAGAGCGTAATTAATAGATCCGCACAGGTAGTAATACACGGTGCTAAAAAAAACCTTTATTTTTAGGGTTATGGATAAGAGGGTAGCTTGAAGGAAATGTAGAGAACGAATTGTGACGAGGGGATATAAAAAAACCACAGTGTTAAAACACACGTGGATAAAAACATCCTCTGGTGCGCCCGTTTCGAGATTCAAATTCTCTCTTTCCCTCAATGTCAATCCAGTCTATTGTGAATCTGAAGCACTAGAACATTCTACCACCAGTGTGAGTGTTTAGATTTGTCATGAACTAAGACAAAATATTTGATAAAATATTATTTTGTTTAAATTAATTTTTCAAATTGAATCAGAGTTGAAGTATCACACTTGAAATATTATTGTATTATTGTAAAAATTTTAGTTACTTAAAAAAACTAACTAAATGACCTAATATATATTATTTTAAAGTTTTCAAACATGGCATGAGCCAACCTCCACACAGTAAAAACAAATCTAGTTACAAAGAAATCACACAGAGTTAGTTAAACTGTGAATTAGTATTTTGAGTAAACAGTTTGGAAAATAAAATTGCATTCAAGGAGAAAAATTAAAATACAAACCATGCAGAAAGATATATTGTGTAACTAATTAAATTATTCAGAACCATTACCACAAAAACAGCACCATTCACAAATGTCCTGGAGTATTAGAAGTGATAAAGATTGTTTTAGCACCCACGACAACTCCACTAATGTTTAGTTAAAAATAATGTGAGCAAACAAAATACCAAGGTTTAGTTAATCTTCTTTAAAACACAAATTATTATGTTATTTTCACAGTTGGTGAGTGTAGGGAACCAGATCATGCTCTTTTTTCGGGGGGGGGGGAGTTAGCTCCACCCCCAATGAGAGAACCAAGAAACATCACGTACCCCCACCGGCGAATACTTTCCAACTGGGTGGCGCTCAGTTTCTTCGGCTTCCCAAACTTATCCTTGTGCAAGCTTTGGGGTGGCCAGAGAGGGTAGGAGAGGAGAGAGATAAAGAGAAGGAAGGAAGAGAACAAAACAAAACAGATATGAGCAATACAGAAGTTACAGCACTACCAAAGTCAAAAACTACACGGGGTGGGGTTGGGTTGGGCGCAGCTAGCTGTGAAATGTCACTACTTACCAAAAGATTTTATTTTTCAGGGACTAGGCACTCAAAGTTTAATGATGAGTTTAATCCAGGAATGGTCGAGGGGTGAGTGCAGCGCTCACTTTCGTTCTATTTCACCAACTATTTAGCCAGAGATTAGCTATTTCCATGTGCTACTATCTAACTGTCAATCAAGATGTTACACGTAAGCTAACATCACTGATAGAGGCTAACTCCACCTTCAGTGTGTGTTACTCTAATAAACATTTAAGACTGCGTTTATAATGAGCGCAGAACTCACCCTCGACCATTCATGTGTTGAGTATTAGATGATGAACCGAGTTTTTTTTAATTGTTCTTAAATTTTTCCAACTATGACATTTTGTATTGAGTAGAAACTCTGGTCCATCGATTTATTTATTTATTCTTTTATTTTCATTTAATAAACATTATTTTGTGCCACATTATAGCATACGTTTGTACTGATATACTTTTTTATTATTGTGTAGCATTTTAGATTTTTCTTTTTTAATTTTGTGTACTGTTTTCGTGTGTTTATACTGAAGATATTTTATGGTATTTCAATTCAGTATTTGTTATGTATAATAAAGTGTCATTAAAGTAGAGAACAGTACCCTGTAGTCTAGACTTGATAAAACTTGGAAGTATGAACATTGCTATCAGCAACGTTTATAACATTTAAAAAACTAAGTATAGCAATAATAAAATGTTGACTTTAATCACACACAGACTTAACATTACGCTCATATAGTCTAATTTGCAGGTGACGAAGAAGTCAAGCTCAAATCCCGGCTGGCTGTACTCAAGATGTTATTTCCTAAATGATTTCCCACTTTATCTCCATGAAAATGAGGATATATTCCCTTTAAATTCTACCTTCCTCGCCACTACCCCATTAGTGTTATTAACTGCGGATAGCCCAAAAGGATTCATATATAATTAAAAAATATTGTGATGTATCTTTCTATAGTTTTATCTTCTTAAATCCCCCCCCATTTGCATTCACCCTGAAAGATAGTAATTTACGATGACTGAATACACTATGGTCCTATCTTATAAGCTATACCATTGTGGAATGAGGTAAGGTTATCTTTCTACCTCACAGGGTAAACAAAGGGTAGCCGTATATTTATTAAATAGTATTCATCCCTCAACACATATTGTTCATAGTTATGTGACACAAACTGTAAACTGAGGTCTATTAAAGCTCATGGCGAGTAGTTAGTGACAGTAAAAATACATATAGTTGGGGGCCGGCGACAAGTTCAGCCATCAATTAATTGTAGTTCTGAACAGTTGGTTTTTATAGTATATAATCTACCCAACCTATTTGGTACTATTTAATGTTTTTATTTAATCCCATGTTCACTTACCGGTAGCGTGCTTGTATTCAACAAATTCTTATTTTTTTAAATCAGAAAGTTCAACACTTTTTATTTTTAAAATAAGAGTCAGTTTCCAATCGCCAAGTACATTTTAGGGATGGAAATGTGGGGAGTGCATTATACTATTGGTTTCCATATATCAACACTGAACGTTAGAAACCGTTGACAAGGTTTGAGAAAATAACACGTTAAATAAATAATTAAATCAGAGGCAAATATTTCTCATGTTTGACTGTTGAACATCTGATTGGACTGGCCAGAACGTGATGCATTGGTCTAGGGCTAGGCCCACCTTGAGAAACGCATGTCTTGCTGCTATTTACTTATATTTTGGGAATACCCTTAGTTTTGAAAACCCAAATCCATCCCTGATTGATCACTCACAACAACTCCCGTAAGATAGTCGACACCACATGACACAGAATTAACTCTTGACATTTTAGAAGGAATGAAATGTCCAAACCCTTATTCAAAATGCGCTATATCTAAGGCTGGGTCAGTTCTTTGTACCTTGGTTCAACCAGTTCTTCATCTAAGAATGCAAGAGTTTTTCGGTTTATAGAAAGTCAGTTCTTAATTATATAAAATTAAAATAAATTCCAATACATACAAACAATTAAATACATGTAGGTAGCATAAAAATAATTGGTAGTTTTCAATATTAAAATTAACCGCATCTGTGGGCACGCAGATTAAATGTCAAGCTCTACTAACTTTGGTTGCTGATGACAGGGAGGTGGGAATTTGAACCCCGGACAGATGTAGAGAATATATTTCCTTAATGGTTTTTCACGCTTCCTTCACATGCATTCAGGTGCATTTCCTCTCAAACTATGCCTTTCTCACTCCTATCCCTTTGAAGTAATTATATGTGCTTTCCCTTACAGCCCTTATCTCAGACATCCTGACAAGATAATATGTAAGATAAGAGAGGGTCTCCACAATGTGGAACAGAGTGGGGGATTACAATATAATAATATTTGTAGCTTTTATATCTACTGGCCTGCAGGATATGACACATTTTGAAACTATACTTATTGAAGGAAGACCATACACAACGGAGGCCAAATTGCTTTAGATTCGTGATTGAGTGGAATTAATAACCGAAAATATAACGAGAACTGTGAAAATCTTGAAACCGACCCATCACGAGCTATGGCACATTTAAAACCCTTTTTAGAACAATTTCTAAAACACAACACTAATCCATTGGTCAACAACCTTTTTTTGAGCCTAGATTGTTGAAAAAAATAAACATCTGAAATATCACAGCCGTCGGGGCATGGTAAATGTGACCTTTAAACAGCTGGCAAAACATCTGGAGAAGAAGGCAATAACAGCTATTTACAAATTTATATATGGTGCATAAGTAGCAAAGATAAACACAAAATTAAAATAATGCTAGCAGGACTTATATTTCTGAAAACATTTTAATTTGAGTAAGAAGAGTTCAATTTTAATATTAGATGAAATATTATATATTATAAACACTTATAAAATAATTTAGCTTTATGCTTTAGAATGTTTTGTGCTAAATGAAGCTGTTACGTGAGGATGACATCTTTCCTTTCACAAATCTGGTTACTCCCTTACCATTTCAAATAACTTACTGTAACAGATTAAAAAACCTTAAGAAATTGATACTACACCAAATGTTTGTTCTTTGTTTTAATATCAATTTGTCTAGAATATATTTTATAAGCAAAGTATTTCATATAATGTCCAAAACCATACTCAAACAATTGTAATAACTTGGCCGCTTGATGTAACACAAGAGACTCTAGATAAACAAGCAAAATAATTGTATCATACGTGTTTATAAAGCCTCGTTTATTATGTAACAAGTTGGACCCAACATGTTGGGAGACAACACATGAGGAAAAGTAAGGTGTGTTTATTGTCGCCAACTTGTTGGACTAACAACCTGGGTCCTCCGATAGTTTTTAATCAGTCTACACATTTATAGTCATGGATAGCATCATATTACTTTCCGTTCTTCATTTATTGTGTTGACAGGAAGTGTACTCATGCAGAAAAAACCAAAACGTAAGAAATGGTGGGGGTTTGAAGTATTTTTTGGCTAAACGTCAAATTGAAGGTGCATACATGAGAATAAAGAATGACCTACATTAACAAAGTGGATTTGATAACTTTGTACGCATTTCATATGTGGACTTTGAATGCTTAGTTACACTTCTGTATCCTCATTTACGTAGTAAAATGGAAAGGAAAATTGTGACTCAAGGAGAAAAATTTGCTACAACTCTGCGCTTTATGGTAGCCTTATGTATAGCCACAAAACATGTGCGTTGCCAAGGATAGACTGACTCGACTCCCTAGCGCATGCGCAGAACCTCCCAAATCAGCCAACGTGTTGGGTTGGTCATTTATTATCTCCAACAAATGATCCAACACAACCCAACACAACTTGTTGGATCCGACCGGCTCTCCCAACACCAACATGTTGGCCAACATCCTCAACAAGTTGGGAATGCGTTTATATTATAACACAACTTGTTGGGATCGTGTTGGCCAACATGTTGTGTTACAATATAAATGAAGCTTAATATATCATCTCTTATCTAACGATTAAATAGCAGGACTTTTTACATAAATAGCTAATTCCTGACAAGTAATTAATTAGCAGGGCAGTGTAAGTGTTTGTGAATCAGTCACTGACTCATGAGTCAGATGTTGCCGACCACAGATTTTTATTAATGAAGGCTACAAGGGAAAATGGAGGAAAGTCATGTCACACAAATTTTCCAGGACAATAACTCTAATATATCAAACCACATAAGGACCCTAGCAAACAATATTTTTTTTTAATTAATTTAAATACAACAGCCTTCTTTTAACCATAATGTATAGTGGATTAAGTTTTCATGATTGTTTAATAGATGGCAGCACTAACTTTATTTGAGATGAAACTGGACTTTCCCCATTTCCCCTGTACTGATAAAATAAGATGAGTGTGTAGTAGTAGAAATAGGTTTTGCACAGTTCTAATTGGGTCCATTATAGGTAACACTATGCAATGCTTGGAATATCGAATTAGAACACAAATCAGGTTAGTTTAGTATTTAAATTTTAATTGATAGATTAATTAATATGAATATGATATGAAAATAAAAATATTAGCTGTATACAAGATTAAATTTGTTTCTTAGTTCAACTTATTTTTATAAATGTTTTTAGAAGAATTAATGGTGTATATTTTTAGGAAACTTAATAATTGATTCTATCTCTTTTTTTTTTAAAGCCTAGTAAAATATATATTCAACAATGATCCAAACAAGCCAAGATTTAAATATGATTTGAAATATTGGATTCAAACCAGATTAATGTGTTCTTCGAACAGGGAACATAACAAATTGATCTAGGAGTTTACAATATTTAGATTAGAGGTAGGTATGTAAATATTTTAAAAAGCATATAATTTTATGGCACATATTTATATCAAATAATTTACTTTTCTGCCTTTCACCAAAAGGCAAAATCAATAAATGTTTTAAAAATAGCGCTTGTTTTAGCATTCTTTACTAGAAAAGCTATTTGCATAGTAGGGAGTAGGGAACCAATAAGACATTAATTAAGAAATATCAGAAAAATAAATTAGGGTGAAAAGAAGCTTCATTTAATTTGTTTTGATATATTTTGATATATACTTTAAAGGTGGTAGGCACAGACTTAATATACAATACACCTTGTTTAACATGCAAACACATATATAGGAGATTTGAGAAAGAGAGAAAAAAATAATTCAATGTTACCAGTTGTTGTAACTAGCCCCAACTTCTATTCCATACTGTATATTAAAAAACTAGTGTGCAATAAAAATACATAGGGTGGATCTATTTATTTATTTTAATATTATGTAATTGAATGAAACCATGAAACTAGATTGTATCTGCTAATTTTATTTGTATTTCCACTTATGCAAAAATATTTTTATCAAAATTCTAAATAGTAATTTAAAATGAGTGGTTTTGTTTTTATTAAAGTAAAATTAATCATTAATTACCTATTTTACTTGAAATTCTCACAAAAAAAGATCTGTGAAAAACAAATATATTTTTAAAAAGGTGTAGGCCCTATGGATAAAACTTATTTTATTTTGAATTCACAAGTAAGTTAAATTAATAAACTAGTAATGCGTCTGTGTTTTATTTAAACTTGTTCAGGCCTATAATTTGATAATAAATTACATAGAATTGTCTAATAATTGAACCTATTTCTAGCGATTTTTCAACATCATTAGAAGGTGGTCGCGATTTTTGACCAGAGAAATTTCAATCGTTGGAAACAATAAATGTCGGTAGTTTTTGGAAAAGAACAGAGATTGTAAGTAAAAATAATATTTTGAACTGTGTTACGCTCTTATAGTGTGTATTTCCCAAGTCACCGCAAAACTATCCAATAATTCCAGGTAATTTTAATGGTCACATAAAATTCCCAGAATTGTCCAGGTTTTGCCTAATTTTAAGGTTCATATCAACTCCGATACTTTAATGGTACAGGATAAGAGTGAATTTTAAGGACATATTCCAGCGTTTGTCTAGAAAGAGGGTAGAGAACCACATAGAGTAAATTAAAAAAAAAAGATTGTTTTTGATCGTGGGAATGAATCCTCGACTTTAAGTTGAGAGTAAATTAAGCTAGCGTATATCTAAACCAAACCCCACCTCGGGATCAAGCCAGGCTGCCCTCACCACTAAGCTACACAGCTCAACTTACCCTCTTTATTTCATGTGACATAACACCGTGCGGCTCTTCTCCCCATGCCTAACCAAGCTTGCCCACTGATGAAAGGAAGACGACACTATGTAAATATTTGATAGGCACTCAGGGAAAAGAGAAGAGATGCGCTACTGCACCGGCTGTTAGCCAGGATGTTTGAATGTTTACTTATGTTATACATCCATCAACACAGACCATGTTTTTTGAGATTGAATTAAAGCTTCCTAAATAGTTATGAGAAAGAAAATAAGAACATCTGTTGATTAGTGTGTACTCTATGCATAAGCATTAGATTTTTTTTTCAAAAATATATGCAGATTTAATGCAAATAGTAAGCACGAGAGAGATTTCAAGTCAAACACTGAAGTGCAAAATATAAATTGTTTTACTAGAAATAATTTTATTTAGCACCGCGTCTCACAACACACTCAGAATATAAGAATATATTACTAACCAAGCAATCTATTAGAGATAAGTAAGATTGAATTTATAGGAAGTGTACTCGCATTTAGCTGGAGATATATGGAAAACTATTTTTTTTTGGAAAACCACCTTTAGTAGAGTAGATAGGGATTCAAGGCCAGGTCTCCCCATCAGCAGCAGTCTAGTAAGACGTGACCATTCATCCAATAAAGTAGTTGTTCCATAACTAGCTGAATGCTTTACAATAAATAGTGCTAGCCATAGTATTTTGTTTTTACATAAAGTTTAATTCCTGTTTTTATATAAATATTTTGTGTTCATGTGTATTAAATATCAATACAGGTGAATAGAGCCTTTTGCGATATCGAAACTGTAATAATCCTTACTTGAATTAACGGTCATGCACACTAAATGTCAAAATCTTCTGGTCTGGTTTGACGGTAACATGGAGGTCTGGGTTCATCTTCAGGTCAGAGTAAAGGAGGGTGATTTTTCCTAAATAGTTTCCTACTCTCTTTACACACCCACATGGGTTCATTTCCTCTAAATTATACCTCTCTCACCACTTCACCATTAAGTAATTTTTTTTTTCATCACCACAGCTCACTCACTACCTGTTCAGGTTATATGCATAAATATTAGTAATTTACTCTAATGGGGTAGGAATGAGGAAGGGAACATTTTGGAGATAATATACACATGCATTTGCGTGAAAGGCGAGTGAGAAACTTTTCAGGAAAGAGCATTCTTAGTAGATCTGATCGAGCCCCGATCCCCTTTCTTCAGAAGACCAGTTTTAACACGAAAGTGACGTCTTAGACCATTCAGCCACAATATTGGGTGGTTATTAGTGAAATTAAAAGTGAGGCTATTTCGAATAATTAGTATGACCCTGGCTGATATAAATGACTTAATGTGTCTTTTCTAGATTCAAACCCAACACATTCAAAAGATAAATGGTACGGAGCACCGCACAGACTTTCTCTCTCTTTCTATAAACTCGTAAGATTTCTACCACAGAATAATGTACATTGTATCATCACCACTCCACATAAGAACACGCATAAAATAATATACAATGATATAGAATCAATGAGAAAAGAGGCGCATCTTTGTCCACCTTAGAACATTTCAAACAGTTTAATGTCTTCCACAAGGGTCAACACTTCGTATTAAAATTTCGATTTCTGGTTAAAATATTAACATTTTATAAGGTGTTGCAGATCTTCAAGTCATCGCATTGATATTTAATTATTCATTTATACATTTTGACCAATAAAAAATGTAAATATTGACTATTGAGTCTAAAATGGAGATAAATCATTGCTATGCAAACATTTCTCCTAAGAGATTTAAAGAAAAATAACATACTTTTTTAGATACTTATATTTAATTACTCTATGGCATTGGAGAATTATTGCGTTAAGACTTAAGTAGTATATGTTTACAACTAAAGTTCACAAAATTGTATTAATATATTTGCAAATATCTCAGAAACTGCTACTTTTATAAAAATATATGTCAAATAAAAGTTTTTTATTTCTAATAGTCCTACAATTTTGCAATGATAAGTGTTTTAGTTTCTCCAATAGTTGTGGAGATATGGAAATTAACGCTTCTGTAAAGTACCCTAAAAATCATTTTCATAGAAAAATGAAAATAGCCAGTTTATTTATAATCTTAATCAACGCCTAGATACGAATTTTAATCAAAATCGTTTGAGCAGATTTTGAGAAAACAAAATTTTCTCTTTTCGCCCTTCAGTAAACTACCCTTAATTTTAAGTTTTTATAGACACACAGACAGACGGCATTGCAAAGACTATTTTTTAGAGTTCGGGGGGGTCATGAGACGTCGACATCCATCAACATTTCAGGTTAGTTTTTTTTTACGGTCGCAATACTTAAACTTTAATGTCCAAAAAGTTAAAAAATTCATATAATTGCGTATAGATTGAAAGTTATCGATTTTATAAAAATATGTTTCGGATAAAATATTTGTATTATAAATATATATACATATTTGTAATGCTAAGTAATTTCATATCTCAAATAGTTTCGGAGCTATTTAAAAAAATGTTAATTGACGCATCAGACCGGAGCCCTTAAAGCCATTTTGCCGAAATATTGAGGGTAGCCATTTTGTTTGGAATATTTATTAATGTATATAAATGAAATTTAATCAAAATCGTTAAAGCCGATTTTGAGAAAATCGACTTTTTCTCTTTTTTCCCTTCAGTAAACTACCCTTAATTTTAAGTTTTAATAGACACACAGACATACGGCATTGCAAAGACTATTTTTTAGGGTTCGGGGGGTCATGAGACGTCGAAATCCATCAACATTTCAGGTTAGTTTTTTTTACGATCGCAATACTTAAGCTTTAATGTCCAAAAAGCTAAAAATATATATATAATTGCGTATAGAATGAAAATTATTGATTTTATAAAAATATGTTTTAAATAAAATATTTGTATTATAAATATATATACATATTTGTAATGCTAAGTAATTTCATATCTCAAATAGTTTCGGAGCTATTATAAAAAATGTTAATTTACGCATCAGACCGGAGCCCTTAAAGCGATTTTGCCGAAATACTGAGAGTAGCCATTTTGTTTGGAATATTTATTAATGTTCATAAATGAAATTTAATCAAAATCGTTAGAGCCGATTTTGAGAAAATCGACTTTTTCTCTTTTTTCCCTTCAGTAAACTACCCTTAATTTTAGGGGTAGATATCCAATTCCAAAAACCCCTCGGGGCAACCCTATGAAAACCCTAGATATCAAGTTTCAGCTCAATCGGTAAAATAGTTTAGGCTCTAGTTGGAGGTACAGACAGATAGACAGACAGACAGACAGACGGAAATTCAAAAACCACTTTTTCGGATTCAGGAAGTCATGAAACGTCTAAATTCATCAAAATCTCGAGTTCGATTTTTTTGACGATCACAATACTTTCTCTACCTGTAAGATAGAGAGAAAGTAATAAGAGCTTATTATTTCCCAACCATGCTAATGCCAGAACATGTCTGTATGTACTAACAAAGGACCTGAGAATGATTCACTGTACAATGGGGTGTAAATTATTCATGAAAATATTCGTCTGAACCAAGACTAAGCATTCCACTGGTATATGTTTGAAACTCATTCATAATTTAGCAAGGAGAGGGGGATTCTAACGAGTCGAGAGGGAAGAGAGATGGAACACTAACAACAATTTAACTGCACTATAATATGTTTGCTCTAATGGTAGCTCGTATGGTGTTGAGCAGAGCTAGTGGAAGCAAAAGTGACTCATTATTATGTACCCTTCGTTTACCCTGAGGTGTGGCAAACTCGCCTTACATTGTTACACTATGGTGTAGCTTATAAGATAGGACCATAATGTAATTCGTCAAGGTATGATAGGGGTAAATGGAGGTGTATCTGCGAGGTTTAAATGTATTTGAAAATGGTCAACTCTACTCATGAAAAACTGTCAAGAAATACCTTTCATATCAATACTTCTTTAATTTACTATTCTTTGTGTTATGTATTAAAAGGTTTTCCCCCTTGATGGAATATTAAAAAAGAAGTCGTTAACTAATTTTTTCTTGATTGAATATTAAAAAACTCACTAAACTTATTTTATTTTATTCCGGTTTGAAAAATACTTTTAATGCCTTGAGAAGTTTTATCTCTTAATGCATCTTTTAGTCTAACTTTATGTTTCCTCCCCTTTTCCTCTTCCCTGAGAACCTCAACCTTCTCCTCACCAACAATCGAGTCTATTGCATGATATGTGACACCTTAGACTGTGTGACCACTGCCATAAGTGTGGATAGATTTTTTTTTGTCACCATATTTTACTACTTGTTTGGGTTACACACATATTAACTAATTAAGTTAAATTGTTAGGGATAAGAAAGGTTGATTTTAGAGAAATTGTATCCACATTTGTGTTGAGAGAGAGAGAGAGAGAGTGGAAAAAAATTAATGAAAAAATGCCCTCAGAGCACCTGATCTGGATTCGAAACCCAAACTCCTTATCATTGGCATTCCAATCTATTGTGAAAGTGATGGTTTAGACCAGCCATTTCAAACTTGCGGCAGCATGTGTCCCGACTCACGATCCCATGCGGCCCGCGCACATTATTATTGACCAACATATGATGTGGTCAGATTTTTATTCATTTTTTAATCCTAGATGTAGATGTACACCATTTGGGAAGCTTAAAATATGTCTAAGTTAATTGCATAAAATTCAACATCTTTCACAGGAGATTAATTTTTTTTAAATACTCCTTGATAGATACTACAAAAATTCTTGAGAAAAACTATAGGATAATTTATATCTTCATTTTCTTTTTTTGTTTCAAACAGTTTTTAAGATTCCATGTTAAAATGATGGCAATATTGTTTTTTTTTTTACTGTGGTTCCCTCAGTATTTTAAGATTTCAATGTGGCCCTTATAAGAAGATCAAACGAGTTTGACAAGCCTCTCTCAAGACATTCGACCACCGAAGCAGGTCGGGTTGGGTATTATATAAACAGCTTAGTGTATGGGTTCATCCAATCATTTCAATTCCTGCCACTAGGGTCGAGTGTTAAGTGCTGTGTGTTGCTGTCCTTGTTAATAATATGTCTCAAGTCTTAGTTTGACATGACGCAACGTTTACAAAGTGTGCATTAAGCATAAAAATAAAAATGCCAAATTATTAAAATAATCATTATCATGCCTCTTAAGTAAATAAGTGGTTTAATTAGCAAGCAGATGGAAAACAAAAGACCTTCCCAATTTTTTTAAATCGATTAAAAAAGTATGCATACACAAAGAATCTATTACATAACAATGGTGTGACAGCAAGTGTTCCAAGGCAACAGTTCAGAGGCAGGCTTTATGCAAGAGTGATATAAAGAAAATAGGTTAAGCTTGAGTGCACACAAAGTGACAGGAAAAGTAATTGTGCCATTTTTTATTAATATTCATGACATTGTTTAAGGTGCCCAGTTGACTAAAAAAACTATAAACATGCAAGGATTGTGACTTTTCAGTAAACATCTCTATTAAAACTAATTATCATCAACATCAACTGTTTTCAGCCTGTGGCTGGGTCAGTTCAGTAAAATGCCTCTATCTTCCACCATTCTTCCTTCTTTAATCGCTTCTCTTCTCCTCCCACTTGCACAATTTCTGTTATCTGTTCCTCCTAAAACTATTTGATTAATTAAGCTAACCTTTTGAAAAAAAAACCCAAAGAAAAATGATAATAAGTCAAAGTAATACTACGGCAGAGTTGGGTGTGTGCTAATGTTCTCGCATCTCAGCAAGAAAGGTGGGGGAGGTTTGCACCAAATCAAGAGTGAATGGGGTCGAGTTATTTTTCGCGTTGTGGTTTCCTAAACCTCTATCCTGGAAAATGTCTGAGCAGTGCCATAAAATTCACTCCCCTTACCCCCTTGTATTAAATATTCGAGTCACCCCTAGCGAAAATACTTATTCTAAAGCTCGCAATAGCAAAACCACGATTGTCTTTCTCTTGCTTAACGGAGTGCAAGTTACTCGTTCTTAATGAGCCTGAGCAGTGAGGAAAGTGTAGAATATATGTGGGCAATTAGGGGCTTCTCCTCCCCCCCAACTTTATGTGTGGATTGTATGACTTTCCAACTTATTTAGAGGGGAGCGAGAGTGTTGTTGCACGGTAGGTGAAGGAGTTTTTCGGTTTTGTTTATCAGTGTTTTTCTAATCTTCTAAAAAAGGCGTGTCTCTCAGAAATGTTGGCTTGTACCTTAGTAGTAATGACCGTTGCCAAGGCATGATATTTTTTTTTTTTCACTCTCCAAAACATTGGAAAGTGACTCACCCGGATGGGGAAACCTGCGGGCTTTTGAGATGTTCGATGCAGACTGTCCTTTTTTTTTTTTATATCTGGTCAATTATGCAGTTTTATGGTTTATAAATCATACATTCTCAAATGGTGTGTACTTTGATTAATTTGTGTTCCTACACTATAATAAAAGAAGTGTTTTATTAACTGTTGAGATTCTTAGTTTGTTGAGCTACATTCATGAATTATTTTCTATTAGATTTAATGATTCTTATTACATGCTGATAAATTTTAAGCATACTTAAACAATAAATACCTACAAATTACTTAAAAATGGATTCAAATCCATGGAGAACCAATTCAAGAAAAAAAAACTGTTTGTGCCAAAAAAATTGTTGTGTATTCTTAAAAAAAAAAGTGTTTCACTATGAATATATATAGTAATAAATACATAAATAATTGAAATTTGTCCTCTTGAATTAAAAAGTTTCTCACAAATAACTTAACAATTAATTTAATTTGGTCTGCAGACAAAATGTCGATATAAAACATAGACTAAAAAAAATGCACTTGTTTATGGATTCTTAAAAATATATTAATTTATATTTAAGTGGGTACTTCTTTATAATTTTGTCAAAATTTACTGTACATAAAATGTGCAGCCTTATGAAGAATCCGTGAATTGACAAGTGGCCTTCTAAAGATAAAAGGTTCCCCACCCCTGGACCAACTAATGACCACCTTCCCCAATAAACAAATATAACACAATATGTTACTAGACAAAACTGGTGGTGGTTGCTAAGAATGGGGTAAAGGGCCTCCTCGTACCCATGCTAATACCTTAATGAGAAACTAATTGCAATGAAGAGCTTACCCCCGCTCGCGGATACACTCAAGGTGCTTCCCGTTGAGCCTGCGCGGCTCGCCCTTGCCGTCCACCGCCACGGCATCTAGCTCGTCGAAGGAGGGGGCAAGGAACAAGTCCCGCAGGTTGATGTGCTTGTTGAGGCGGCGCGGCAGGGAAGACATCGACACACCGCCATCATGTTGAGCGCTCCCTGTGTCTCCCCCTGTGGCCCCCGCGCTGCTCAAGGAGGGCGGGAGCACCAGAGGGAACGTCTTCCAGTGGTACAGGAACTGCTCTGCAACCTGGGAAAGTTGTTTTCAAAACAAGGTTACAAAAATGATAACCTAAAGAGCGAGGATGGGGCAGGTTCAGTAGGATGAAATATATTTGATTAGTAACAGGGTGGCCACTCAAACTATAAAATAAAATCCCAGCATTATTCCTGACCTTCCTGTAAAAAAAAATTCCCTGTTTTAAAAAAACAGGGAAACATTTAGTAAAAGATGTGCTGAGCAAGTATTATTAATAAAGATTTCATCTCAATGCATAGTTTAATACAATTCATACCACCTACAATCTCAATTATGTCTTAAAACACTTTAAACTAGCCTTTGTTAAAAAAAAAAATTCTTAACCATCTCCTGTTGGGATACTTCACCACGAGCCACTTTTCCACATTACAAAAATATTTAAGGGTACAATAAATATTTTTAAGGTCTGGTCAAAAAGTTATTTTCACTCCCTGAATTTCTTTATTAATTGGGAACTGCAAGAAAAATTTCTAAATACATGCTACAGCATGTACCTAATTCATAAGATATACAGGACGTTACTTAAGTGTGGGACCCACTTAAAGGGCGGACTCAGGACACAAAAACAGTGAAACTGGTTTATATAAACATGTTTTCTATCAGGCTTGCTACTGAGTTATGATTTCCATCAATGTGCAGCTGCTCGCCTTTACAGGAAGTACTCAAACAGACCATCTTACATCCGAATGAAAGTTTGCATCATATTATAATTGAGTTTCTTGTTCATCAGATTCACTGGCAACATCGTTTGATCCGTTGGGTGTTGTGTGAACAATCACATTCACCCAAAAATTAAAAATCCAGTGGATTTATGTTTGAGGAGTGATCAAGACAGGAAATAGGTCCTGTATTTGTCAGGAAATTACTCGTTCAATAAATGTCTAGCTATTTAGCTCAAATGTGGCGGATCACCTTCATGCATGCAACGACATGAACTTTTTCCAAAAGCTGATTCAATGGATTATTAAAGAAATTAATCTATAAGATTTTCTTGTTAATCTCCCACCAAAAAAACAGGTTTGGTTGAATTGTCCCAAATCCTCATAATTATATTTCTTACACCATTTATGATGAGTGTAATGCTAAATTGACTGACCTCTCTGGCAAATCCAACTTCATCGGTAAACATTACAGCAGGTAATCATCAAGTACAAAAAAATAATCTTGGAGAAAGTCACCTTCATTAAGTCCCTCATGTTAACCCACCGCTAAACATGGTATGAATAAAGCTGTTGTCTCACAAAACTCTCCACGATGATATGTTTTCTCTAGTGATCTATTCTTCTTTGGGTGCACTGGCCATCATTATCTTCAATGTGGTTGAAGAAACGGTCCTTTAAATTGTGTGTTCTAGTAGTGATTGGTTTATCACCATCTTACACTAATTTTTTTAAACAAACCAGTATCTTATGGGAGTTTATGTAGTCTTTGAAACGTTTTCTTATTTGGCAAACATATTTCATGAAAACCGCCTGCATACAGATGGCTTGCTTCAGCTGAATTACATTTGGCAAGTCCATATATAAAATGTGATCTGCCATTTCATGAGTTGACTATGTATTTGTTATCACTTAAAATGCACAGCAAAGTAACAATTTCCAACACACAGTGATCTTATCAAGAGAATGAACTGTAATGATAGGATCAATTATTTTTTGTGTTTACAGAACAATCAGTAATGTAATATATGAGTTAAGCATTGATTGTAAACATTTCAGGGAATCAGTTATACTAGCTCAATTTTTCATGGAAATTACTGAAAAACAAAATGTCTATTACTTGTAAACAAAGCCAAATAATATAAACGTTCATCCAATTAAGATAAAAAATAATACAAGATGTTTTGTGTCCTGAGTCCACACTTGAAGTGGGCCCCACATGTCAAGGCGCACCCTGTATTTGTTTTTATATGCTCCCCTGCACAATATGCTATGATTACACACATACAAAGTTATTATTGTAATAAAATAAAATTATCCCAATTTTTTACATGCAGTGCAACTTATATACCATCTAGATAATTTCCATTTTCAAACTAATGGAAAGGATGAGAAAGAGTATAATTTAGAGGAAGTGTACCTACATAAAAAAAACTCAGTGCACTCTTCTGGGATTTGAACCCCAATTTCTCCATCTCTAACGAACCTGAACAGATAAGACTGATTGATACCTTAGTCCAGGGGTGGTGAACCTTTTGGCATTGGGAGACTGCAGGTCACTTCATGAATTGCTCGTAAAGCTGCAAACTTAATGTACTCTCCTTTTACCTTGATTGATTACACTATGATCCTATCTTCTACACCATAGTGGAATAATCTTAGAGGATAGACAAAGAGTACATTAAAGTTTACCAAAATATGATAGTGCGCAAACCAAAGCTAAATATAGCAATCAATAAGAACCATTAATTTGTTCACAGTATAATTTAAAAATATATATATATTTTAACTGGTTAAAATGTGTGTCGTTTTAGAAAGTATAATTTATATTATTAAGGATGAAGATATATAAGTGACAAAATATGCGAAAAGTCTGTACCGAACCCCTCAAAAGACAGCAGGTTTCCCATCCCTAGCTTAGTCCATGTGCCCACCAATATGAATAAAATTATTTATTATCTTGTGAATTCACAACAAACCAGCTAAAATTTTATTTTCATCAGGAAATTAAGAGTGACTTTCCTAACAATTCATTTTTTCATCAAATCATATCTATAATAATGCATTTGATAAAAAGTGTAGAGTGCACCTCTTAAAACACCCTTTGTAATTCTAAAAAAAAAAATATTTTGCCTGTCATTCTCACATCTTTGATGTTCTGCACCAACTGCACCACTTCCTCGGGGGCGCCCCTCAGGTGCACATCGAACTTGACAGGCTCACGCTGCAGAAAGACAAGCAACCAAAGATAGTAAATACAGACTGCATCATACATGTTATTTTTAAAACAACTGAGAAAATTACATTAGGAAAATTACCCTCTGAACATACGACCCGATTCAAACCCTACCCTGACTACTCGTCAATGACGCCAAATACAATATAAGACTAATAATTAAGGGCCATCCTTAAATTATGTAAGACTGTTTTCCATGATTTTTGACCGACCCCACCCCTCCCCCCAAGTAATACATCATAGGAATTTCCACTCCCTCACCCTCTATCTTATGTAATTTTTTATGATTTGTTAAATTTGATTATTTTAATCATTTAATTATTTTTAGACACAAGGATTGGTGATAAAGCGAGTAATATGAAATTTTACAATGCTCTAATTTTAGTCAAACTAACATATAAGTAAATAAAACATAAGTGAAATTATATAATTAATAATTTATTTTCTGGCATATTTTTTTTTAGATTTTGTCTCACCAAAAAAATGATAAAAAAACCTTAAGTAAGCTATATTCTGGTCTCCCACCCTTGTAATAAAATGTAAGAAAATACTGAACCCTTCCATCTCTACAGAATCCTCAAATCATTTAAGGATAGCCCCTTAGACCAAGAGTCAAAGCTGGTTGATTTTGTGTCAATTTTCAGTCTATCTTGTAAAACAGCTACATGGTCATTAAAAGCCAATCTTTGAGTCTGCTAAGCTTACAAATAAATTGAGTACTTTCAAATAATAGTTGAGTGTGACCAAAATAATTACCTTGATCGGTCATAATTGGTAATGTTAAAAGATTAATGTGAAAATGTACATTTTATTTATTTTAGATTTTTTCTCTAAAAAAAAAAAGGTGGAAACATAAGTATTTTAGGAAATATTTAATTTAAAAAAATAAATAGTTATAATATGTATGGGGGGGAAGTAGAGTAGTGAAATTATGGATGATTACAGTGGTTGGGTTTGAGGGGAGGGGGGGGGTAACAGCTTTGAAAAGTTTGCAAAGTTGATTTGAGGCCCAAAAAGGTTGCCAATCCCTGAATTACACCATTCGACCATAGGTGAGGGTAACAAATTATTCTAAAATGGTAAGGGAGCATATAAAGAAAAACCAACAAGCGCAGCTAGTCAGCATCATAACTTCAGCCTCTAGGATCAGAGTCAACTCTCTTTGCCAATTATGTTGGATGTTTCTTTCTATATTTCAAGTGAGAATCTCCTGTCATGTGATCTTGAAATGTAACTGTTCTAACTTTAAATAAACACACTTATCAATCAGCCTTTGTATTAGTTATGCCAATATTGCACCAAATATCCACTAAGTGATAGTGCCAGCTGCACTGTTGACCCTGATCAACTCTCGAGGTCAATCATTTTATGCAAGTACACCCAGAGCAAAGTGTTCTATTTTAATTAACACACATGACACAAAGTGAGTTTTATTAACAGACAATGTTCATTTAAATAAGACAAATATAATATTCACTTATATTATGAAAGTAATAAGCCTGCTTAACTGTGTAGGATTAACTTTTACTTTTTATAAATTTAAAAAAATGATAACTAGACACAGGAATTGAAACCGGACCTTAGGTTTAAAGCACTAATGTTCTACCACCCTGAGCTATCGAGAATTAGTCCCATGTTCAAGGTCACTTTTCACCCATAGTTTAAGGCAAAGTTTGTGATTGCTGTCTAAAATTAAAATAATCAACAGCTATTTACTATAATTATATTATTTAGTTTTTAGAATGTTGAGGGTATTAATTTGAAAATATTTCTTAAAGCGTAAATATTTAGTGTAATAATTGTGATCCAAATGATCATTTACTTAAAACACATTTTGTGATCTATCACCGATGAAAGTGATTCTTATTTGAAGGTTCAAAAGATTACTTGGTTTACTTTTAAATACCTATACTCCATGACCAGAGACAAGGTTTCTTCATCTGTGACCTTGAGGATGTGTAGCTAATGATTCCTTGTTTGTGTCCAAGCCACATATAATTATTTTGTGCAGCCATTGCCACTTAAAGATGTGAAATGTAAAAATATCAGTTTTGAACAATATTCAATCATTATTTAAAAATATATATATATCAGCAATTTAACTAATTAAATCACTGGATAGTGTAATGAGTTGTCCCAAATTTTAAGGTTTCTACTTCAGTTGAAATTTTAAAGTTTCCACTTTAGTTTAATGTATCCTAAAGACGATATCACCAGAAACATTTTCAAATGAGTTTCAATAAAGCAATAACAGAGATTACAGTTCTCATCTCATACTCACGTTGTTACTATAGTGCTTGGTGGTTGAATGTGACACTAATGTAGGGTTTGTTGTAGACTACATACATTAATATTTCAGTATTATAATCAAAGCATTAACAAATACATCCCCTTTCCGTCGAATTCAAAGCATTACTGAAAAACTTTCATCTTTAATCGCTTTTTTATTTCCTTTGGTATATCATAGCTTAGGTAATCAAAATAATTTAAAATTGGCTTGAGTATAATATAACACAAAATTTAATGGCTTATATATATATAATATATATATATATAAAACAGGGTTCAGGTGCCGCCTGTCTCAACCCATCCTTTCACTAGTTTGGTAGGTTGCAAACCCCCATTGAAGGGGGAAAAAATCCAAAAAAAGATTGAAAATTAGATATATTTTTTACTGTCTCTTGTAATTGTGAAATTTTCTACCTCTTTATTATGATGAATCTTGGTTTTATGTGCCCCTGAACCCAAAAAAGTGAGTTTTACAATTCTGTTGGTCCCCATCGTGTCTGTCTGCCCGTCCCTGGCGACAGATCAAAAACGATTGGATGGATTTTCGTTCAAACTTGATATATATATATATATATATATAAAAGTTTGAACGAATATATATATATATATATATATATATATATAATATATATTATATATGACTATACCTTAGAGACAATTTATTTTTTACCTTAGCCCTTTAATTCAAGGGTAGTTTCTGATGAGTGAATTTTTTGAGTTACACATTTTTTTGAAAATGGTTCTAATGATTTTATTTATATTTATATCTAGGGAGTGCTTTACATTACAAATAAAAATGTATTCTTGTTTTAAGGGGGGAAAATCGTTTAAAGATAGTTTACTAATAACCGATTTCTCAAAAATTTGAAATATTTTTAAAATGACTTTAACAATATGGCTAAAAATGGGTATTTGGTAGATTTTTTACAATATATTACATAATTTTATAGATTTGTTTCTCTTTAAAAAACATTTAATAGTTGATTGATTTTTGAAAAATTTCTAATGTTTTGAAACAATTTTGTTCAAAATTGGTATCTAGGGATTATTTTTAATGGTAAATAATTATGTTTACTTATATTTTTTTAATAAATTTATTTATTGGTAGTTTACATAGGGCAAATTTTAGAAAAGTTTAATTTGTCGAAAATGGCCAGAAAAGAAGATTTAGTTCAAAGTGGGTACCTGGAAATGTTATTTCATAATAAATCAGGATATGTTTTTATATTTCAAATTAAAGCTAGTTTGAGGGTAGGTTACAATTAATAGATTTTAAAAATTTGAAATTTGTTAAAAAAAAATTTGTTTGAACTTTTTATTTGAAAAGGTGTGTGTGTGTGTGTGTGTGTGTGTGTGTGTGTGTGTGTGCGCGCGCGCATGTGTGTGATCAACACTAATTATATGGATGGCAAAACGTGTGTTACTGTTGAATTCCCACGTTCGCTGAGGGTCGAGAGAAGAACTGAAATGGTCGTTAGAGTCTACAATCACAGAATCACGTGAGAGTGTATTGTTGGGTTGAACATCTACTGCCGCGCTTTCTAATTCTAAGTGAAACGATCAAATTTAAACCCAACTCAATCAGTGGCAGCCTAAATCCACCAATCTCACGGAGAAGAAATTTTCACGTGAAATGTATTTGTTTGCACGTAGTTGAAATAAATCCTGAGCTTTGTCCGCGTTTCTCATAAATTCTAAGGAAGAAACATCCATTTACTAAATCTAAAACTATTTATATCACTAGAAATTACAATAGGTGATAAGCAGTGTGTTGTAAGATTGGATTGCAAAGAGACAAATCCGGATGTTCTGCCTTTAGCATGATAATTTCTTATTTTTGGTAAACGTCGGAATCAAGCCTTTAAACTAATAAACTATAGAATCATCGCAAGTGTACCTCGGGATTCAGGCTATCCGGAGGGTGGTTGTTGTTGTTGTTGTTGGACCTCGCCCCACTCATCCCGTGGCCTGGTCAGCTGCACTTCAGTCTCGTCACTTCGTACACCATGGTGTGTCCTGCATGGGGGTCTGCCCCTTGCCGCCTGCAACAAGACCACCACGCACGATTAGCAAGTCACGTCCTTGACCGAGCTAACACATTAGGTTTGTCTTCCAACAAATTACTTACTATAGGACAGTGTTTTTCAACCTGTGGGTCGCGACCCCCAGGGGGGCCGCAAGGGCTTTATTGGGGGGTCGCGGTCTCAAGCCAGGTAAAATAAAAAGCAAGTGTAGGTCCTATACTACAATAAAAATATAACTATTTCAGAGAAAAGTTTATTTTTAAATATAAGTTCTACAATCTACACTACATTAAAGATACAACAATAGTTTCATTGAGAAGGCTGTGCCTGTTTATTTTTTACTATGACAACTGACAAACGACTGTTGACCTTCAACCAACCTGCGCGCGCACTCCCCCCTTCCCGCCTAACATTGCCAAATACGTCTTATTTGAAATCACTGATATAATTTTATTACGTCTAGGGGGTCGTCAGAATTTTTTTTACTTGTAAAGGGGTCGCATATTCAAGAAGGTTGAAAAACACTGCTCTAGGACATTAGGGACTTGAAAGTTCGTTGCCGCACTTACAAAAGTACGTCACCTATATCTATATTGATCTAGTTCTATCCAGTCCACCTAATTACACCTTGTCTTTCTCAGATCTATCCAAATGTTATCCTCCCATCTACGTCTAGGTCTTCCCAATGGTCTCTTCCCATTGGATTTGCCAGTCAGTGCCTCTAACACGGTTCTAGTTTATTATACTAGCGCTGCATGTCCTGCTCACTGTTATCTCCTAATATTGTCTTGTGAAGAGTACACGGTATCTAACTCATCATTCTGTAACCTCCTCCACTCCCCAGTATTTCCATCCCTTTTTGAACCAAATATCTTCCCAAGCACCTTGTTTTCGAAAACCCTGAATTTGTTTTCGACACCACAGAGACCACATTTCACACCCATAGAGAACTCTTTTTTTTGTGTGTATATTCTGAGTTTTACATTCCTTGACAGCAGGCGAGATGTCAACAACTTACTGACCGAGAAATAGCATGCATTTCCCGACTGTAATCTTCATAATTTATACTTTAATATCGTTATTGCTAGTTAAAATTGTTCCTAAATAATTAATTATTTACCATGTATTCAACAACACAAATGTTTGAAAAAATATATAATCTTAAGGGCGCCGCTTACTCGAAGGGAAATATTCTCACAGCACGGTATTTCCTATGGGAATGTCAGCTACGAAGCTTCAAAACCATTAAAACAATCCTCCATTATCTTAGAATGTTCTTTTAAGAGCCTCTCATGACTTTATTTGTTTAAAGAATAGTAAATCTATGTCTCTAACTATGTTATAGAACAGGGGTCTCCAAACTTTTTGCTATTTACACATTTTTGCGGGCCAAAGTAACGTTCACCTGTTCTTCAAGTAGCATTATTATTGCCCTGAATGCCTTGACATGCGCAAATAGATAACAAATCAAATTTGTTTCAGCATGCACATTTAGATTCAAGTCATATGGCCAGTCACGGCTATATAAAAAAATGCCACTTTCCAAGGCCAGTCAGTGTTTAATAAAAGTGATTGACGTTGATTCTTCTCTGTGAGAAATGAATCAATTTATATGTAATAAATTATATTTATAATAATTAGTCAATATAATTACTTGTTTTTAAATTAGTTAACATCTTTCGGGACTTTCCTTTGATAACCCTCTGCCGGGAGACTTGGAACTACCTAAAAATCGTCACAGTCAAGCCGTTCTGTTGTCGGCATAAGGAATGGCGCCTGCGACTGAAAATGAGGGTTTACAATTCCGACAGCACTCTGGCTTGGTGTAATGGGGGGAAACACTCTGGCTTGGTGTCATGAGGGAAGCACTCTGGCTTGGTGTCATGGGGGGAAGCACTCTGGCTTGGTGTCATGAGGGAAGCACTCTGGCTTGGTGTCATGAGGAAAGCACTCTGGCTTGGTGTAATGGGGGAAGCACTCTGGCTTGGTGTCATGAGGGAAGCACTCTGGCTTGGTGTCATGAGGAAAGCACTCTGGCTTGGTATCATGGGGGAAGCACTCTGGCTTGGTGTCATGAGGGAAGCACTCTGGCTTGGTGTCATGGGGGGAAACACTCTGGCTTGGTGTCATGAGGGAAGCACTCTGGCTTGGTGTCATGGGGGGAAGCACTCTGGCTTGGTGTCATGGAGGAAGCACTCTGGCTTGGTGTCATGGGGGGAAACACTCTGGCTTGGTGTCATGAGGGAAGCACTCTGGCTTGGTGTCATGGGGGAAGCACTCTGGCTTGGTGTCATGAGGGAAGCACTCTGGCTTGGTGTCATGAGGAAAGCACTCTGGCTTGGTATCATGGGAGAAGCACTCTGGCTTGGTGTCATTGGAGAAGCACTCTGGCTTGGTGTCATGGGGGAAGCACTCTGGCTTGGTATCATGAGGGAAGCACTCTGGCTTGGTGTCATGAGGGAAGCACTCTGGCTTGGTGTCATGGGGGGAAGCACTCTGGCTTGGTGTCATGAGGAAAGCACTCTGGCTTGGTGTCATGAGGGAAGCACTCTGGCTTGGTGTCATGGGGGAAGCACTCTGGCTTGGTGTCATGGGGGGAAGCACTCTGGCTTAGTGTCATGGGGTGAAGCACTCTGGCTTGGTGTCATGGGGAAGCACTCTGGCTTGGTGTCATGGGGGGGAAGCACTCTGGCTTGGTGTCATGAGGGAAGCACTCTGGCTTGGTATCATGGGGGAAGCACTCTGGCTTGGTGTCATGGGGGAAGCACTCTGGCTTGGTATCATGGGGGAAGCACTCTGGCTTAGTGTCATGGGGTGAAGCACTCTGGCTTGGTGTCATTGGAGAAGCACTCTGGCTTGGTGTCATGGGGGAAGCACTCTGGCTTGGTGTCATGGAGGAAGCACTCTGGCTTGGTGTCATGGGGGGAAGCACTCTGGCTTGGTGTCATGGAGGAAGCACTCTGGCTTGGTGTCATGGGGGAAGTACTCTGGCTTGGTGTCATGGAGGAAGCACTCTGGCTTGGTATCATGGGGGAAGCACTCTGGCTTGGTGTCATGGAGGAAGCACTCTGGCCTTGGTGTCATGGGGGAAACACTCTGGCTTGGTGTCATGGGGGGGAAGCACTCTGGCTTGGCTCATGGGGGGAAGCACTCTGGCTTGGTGTCATGGAGGAAGCACTCTGGCTTGGTGTCATGGGGGAAGCACTCTGGCTTGGTGTCATGAGGGAAGCACTCTGGCTTGGTGTCATGAGGAAAGCACTCTGGCTTGGTGTCATGGGGTGAAGCACTCTGGCTTGGTGTCATGAGGGAAGCACTCTGGCTTGGTGTCATGGGGGGAAAACACTCTGGCTTGGTGTCATGAGGGAAGCACTCTGGCTTGGTGTCATGGGGGGAAGCACTCTGGCTTGGTGTCATGGGGTGAAGCACTCTGGCTTGGTGTCATGAGGGAAGCACTCTGGCTTGGTGTCATGGGGGAAGCACTCTGGCTTGGTGTCATTGGAGAAGCACTCTGGCTTGGTGTCATTGGAGAAGCACTCTGGCTTGGTGTCATGAGGGAAGCACTCTGGCTTGGTGTCATGAGGAAAGCACTCTGGCTTGGTGTCATGGGGTGAAGCACTCTGGCTTGGTGTCATGAGGGAAGCACTCTGGCTTGGTGTCATGGGGGGAAACACTCTGGCTTGGTGTCATGAGGGAAGCACTCTGGCTTGGTGTCATGAGGAAAGCACTCTGGCTTGGTGTCATGGGGTGAAGCACTCTGGCTTGGTGTCATGAGGGAAGCACTCTGGCTTGGTGTCATGGGGGGAAACACTCTGGCTTGGTGTCATGGGGGGAAGCACTCTGGCTTGGTGTCATGGGGGGAAACACTCTGGCTTGGTGTCATGAGGGAAGCACTCTGGCTTGGTGTCATGGGGGGAAGCACTCTGGCTTGGTGTCATGAGGAAAGCACTCTGGCTTGGTATCATGGGAGAAGCACTCTGGCTTGGTGTCATTGGAGAAGCACTCTGGCTTGGTGTCATGAGGGAAGCACTCTGGCTTGGTGTCATGGGGGGAAACACTCTGGCTTGGTGTCATGAGGGAAGCACTCTGGCTTGGTGTCATGGGGGGAAGCACTCTGGCTTGGCGTCATGGGGGGAAGCACTCTGGCTTGGTGTCATGGAGGAAGCACTCTGGCTTGGTGTCATGGGGGAAGCACTCTGGCTTGGTGTCATGGGGGAAGCACTCTGGCTTGGTGTCATGGGGGAAGCGTTCTGGCTTGGTGTCATGGAGGAAGCACTCTGGCTTGGTGTCATGGGGGAAGCACTCTGGCTTGGTGTCATGGGGGAAGCGTTCTGGCTTGGTGTCATGGGGGAAGCACTCTGGCTTGGTGTCATGGGGGAAGCACTCTGGCTTGGTGTCATGGGGGAAGCGCTCTGGCTTGGTGTCATGAGGAAGCACTCTGGCTTGGTGTCATGGGGGAAGCACTCTGGCTTGGTGTCATGGGGAAGCGTTCTGGCTTGGTGTCATGGGGGAAGCACTCTGGCTTGGTGACATGGGGGAAGCACTCTGGCTTGGTGTCATGGAGGAAGCACTCTGGCTTGGTGTCATGGGGGAAGCACTCTGGCTTGGTGTCATGGAGGAAGCACTCTGGCTTGGTGTCATGGGGAAGCACTCTGGCTTGGTGTCATGGGGGAAGCACTCTGGCTTGGTGTCATGGAGGAAGCACTCTGGCTTGGTGTCATGGGGGAAGCACTCTGGCTTGGTGTCATGGGGGAAGCACGCGTGCGGACAGAAACTGGACATGTCAAATAAACTGTGTGGTTAATAAATGAAGAGAAACAATTAATTTGTTTTTTGATAAAATCTTGGAACGGGCTGAATATAATCTTGTGGCGGGCCGTAGTTTGGAGACCCCTGTTATAGAACGCAGAACTGAAACATTTAACGTGGAACGTCGTTAAAAATTAGCACACTATAACTTTTTATAAGGTTATTTTAAAAAACATATTTAAACTTGAAATATAACGTTTATAATTCTATCGGGGAGAAAAGAGAGAATAAAGTGGACAGATCAGGTGACTAATGAAGCGAGAACCATGCAGGTGATTTTACAAAGAAAGGCCAAATAGATGGGTTACATTATGAGAAGAAATGGTTCAGGCAGTGATATCGTAGGCAGCAAAGTGGAAGTGAGTAGGAAGAAGATGAATGCGACTGATCAAACAAGAAAGAAGATTAGGTTTCAGGATTTAAAAAAAAAAAGTAAGTTTCTAATAGAACATGCTCGAGTACTCAGTTTGGACAAGACAACGGACCTGTCGAAAGACAGAACAAAGAACAACCAATAATAACGATAATAAGACTAAGGGCATCTTATGCTTCTTTTTGTTGACGTGAGCGATATTTTGAAATAACAAACCACTTGTTATTTATGAACGTGGTCAACGCGACTCAGCGGTCGGGTGGATTGAAGAAATCACGGTCGTGTTGCTATGTACAAGAGACCTTCCCTCATCCGACCTCCGAATATCCGTCTCTTCGGCATAACCGACCGTCACGATATGGCTCCTCAGTATATAGAACAGCATCCTACTTCAAGGCCAGTGGACATTTTGTGGCTAAATAAGTGGAGAGACTCAGCAGTCAAGGTGAAGCTGTTGTCTTTAAAAACATAAAAATATTACAGACTTGTTTCAACATCAATAAATCTATGTTTTCTGATCAAATATTTCGTTTTGTGTTGCCTTAGTTAAATTGTAGTCTGTACGTAAAAGATAAACACTTCAATATTTTTTTAGAAAATCATGATATTTCACGTTTTTACTCGTTTATTGTGTTTTGGTAAAGTTTTTTTTCCCCCTCCTCATACTATCCGACCATGTCCCAGTCCCGTGAGTGACGGATAATGATGTAATATTAAACTGTGCAGTCTGCCTGAATAAAGTTGCCACCTTGAATTTAACTAAATTATGTCCTACCTCGTAAAGGGGGTTTCCTTTCCTATCCGCACATTCACACGGTAGAATTTTATAGGAAGTGTACCCGTATTTTCGTGGAGGGAATGTGGAAAACCATTTAGTAATAACCACCCTATATACACCCGACCAGGACTGGAACCCCGATACATCCGTTATAGGCAGTTCAGTCTATTGCGAGAGTGACGCTCTTATTAGCTCGATATACGCCTGTGCGGTTCACAGTCCCGAGGTAAAACGGAGCGTTTGGATGAAATACTTTTTTTGAGGTGTACAATCCAAAGAATTGGCTCGAAGGATTTCAAAACCACCGAATATTTTGTCTGTGAGCCTAGAGACTCGCAGACAAACCTTGAACGTGTGTAGGACCCACCAACTTCACTTGGAGCCAAGTCATCCATCAGTTTAGTTTCCAGTTCTACTATTTAGAACGTACCACGTGGACCACAGTTGCTGCTGTCGATAATGGCGGACTTGAGGAACTACTCTCGCGAATTTATCACCGAGTTTATCTTCTTATATATAGATAATCCAATGTTTATGGAAAATTGAATCAAAAGATTATAGTGATATAAACAAAATTCTCAACTCATATGAAGTTCTATGTCAAAAACTAAAAGAATAATAGTAATAATATTTAGCACCGCGTCTTACTACCCGTTCGGGTTATACGCTTAAGTACTAATTACGCTAATGGATTAGGAATTGGTAGGATTGAATTTAGAGGAAGTGAACCCGCATTTACGTGGAGGGAGGGTGGAAAACCATTTAGGAAAAACCACCCCCAGTTCACCCGACCGAGATTCGAACCTCGATCTCCCCGTCCTCGGCGGTCGAGTTCAACACGACTGGCGCGTTAGCCAACTACGCCACCGAGGCGGGTAAAAACTAAAAGAAAAATACGAAAATGCAATCAATGATTCAGTGATTAAGAAAATTAATTCTTTAAGAAACTGCTTCTGAAAGGGAATTAATAAAGTGAGGACATCAGAACATTCAGGTAGAGGTAATATTATTTTTTCATTGATCCTGTGTCTACAGTGCCTTTTATATAACGCAGGACCAAATTCAGAACATTCTGTATGTGTGTGTTAATTTTTGTTTGGGTACCAGTAAAGACGATGTCTTAAAACCTATTTTAAGGTATTTCGATCAGTTACTTTTTTTTTTGTTGAACCAGGAAACCCCGCGAGAGTATATGCAATACGGAAGAAACAGATGATAATGAAACCAGAAGCGAAGGCGAGATGAATGTAAGAAATGAAACAGTACATAATATTAGTAAATTTTATTCAATATACTTATTCTATAATATTATTAATTACCATTTACAAAATTATCTTACCATGCAACCCTACCCTCACCGTTAAAAGTGTAAGAAATTCCTGCCGAATTCCTGGTCGGACCTCTTTGTGATCCATGAAATAGTCCTGGATCTGGTCTAAGAACAGGAGTAACTTCGCCATTTACCCAATCTTCTTCGTCCGAGCTCATAGGTGGGGTGGAAGAATGTGAACGCTTTTTACAACTCAACTCGTTTTAAGTTTAAATTGATAGTTGTATGGGAAATACAGAAACGGGAAGTCATTACCCCGAATCAGGGCCGCGTCTGTGGGGGGCAAAGGGGGCAGTTGCCCCGGGCCTCACATTTCAGGGGCCCACATCTCCCCCAAAGAATATTAAATTCAATTACAGTTACTATTCTAAATTTCGCATCAAATAGTGTACAGATAATTAACAGCAATAAGTATTTGCTTAGTGATAGGATTCCATTCTAGATTCCTGAAAACCCTAACTTTATGTAATTTAATATTTACGTTATTCGAGTAATGTGCTGGAGTGCAGTACTATACGTCACCATTGTGATACCGCTGTAGGTCTACAGAAAACTAACAGTGCAATGATGGAAAGAGGAGTTTACTTTTGTTAACTTGCATTGTTTGTTTGCATTTAATAAAGTACAGTCATTTAATGGGTTGATCAATATTCCATAAAACATTAGATATTATTAAGTAACATAAGTACCGAGTACGTATCAATATATTATAACGGCTTGATGCTAAAATTGAAAAACTGCCGGACAAATGGGGGGGTGAGGAGGGCTCAGATTTTTTTTGCCCCAGGCCTCACATTTTCTTAAAACGGCCCTGACCCGAATACATTTTCTATAATCCGACGAGCTCTGGACAACCTAAAATTAAATATTCTTCTTTCGATACTCAATTCTATCTGGATAAAGAGCTTTAGAATATCAATGCGTAAAGCAAATTTTTCCGTCTCCTACCAATACATAATTATGGAAGTTCGTTTGTGTTATTTGTGAGAGGTACATGAAGTGAACCATTCACCAGATTTTTTTTAGAATTTTGTATCTCAATAACCCCCACCTGAGACGGATAAATTCGTAATAGTTGGCATCTGCAATGGCCATCAACCTCACACTACTGCTCTTCTTGTAATTCCAAAAGTATGAGCCACTTCCTGCCAGTGGGGTGGTTTCGATATGCAATTGTTTCAACTGGAGCAGTATTTGATTTATTTTGACCAAAAACATATTTTGCTATAAGAACTGCAAAACCACAGACCTTTTCTCGCGTTCCTTGCATTGCACCTTAATCGTTCGTGGTGGGGATTTACGGGCATCCCCCCATTACGGTGTCAATGCACCAAAATAGCAGTGCTTTCAAATGTAAAAGTTCAAAATACATATCTTGATTCATTCCGGGGTAATTGTGTCCATCTGTCAGCTCCATCCTTAATTCATTTAATACATTTTTGTGCGTAGATTCTGCTCGCTTCAGGAACCATGATCGGGGGAAGAATGTCCCACTTCCCCTCCTTACGATCCCTACAGCTCCTGCCACGTGATCTCTAGGACTATGAAATATCGACGGTCGTGATGTACCGACCAATAAGTCCCTGTGATCCTCCCGGGAATCTACCGCGGGCCGGTGACTCACTACACCGCGCACAGGAGAGCCATTAGCTAACTAGTTGCTAGTTCGCACCCCCCTTCTCCCGATGGGGTAGAGTGATAGGAGGACAACACGACTCGATGAACCGGTAGACCCCGGGCGAGAAGTGATGACAGACCTAGAGTCAGAGAACCATGGAAACAACCTTTTAGGGTTTAGACTAGAGCATATAAATATAGAGTAGCTAGCAGTGACATAAAGTCACTCTATTTATCTTGTCCCCTCTTTTATTTAGTTTTATTTTTTGGCACCGCATCTTACATCCCTTTCGGGTTAACTTATACGCATTTGTAATAAATGCTCAAATAGGCTAGGGATGAGAAAGGTTGAATTCAGAGCAAATGCACCAGTATTTGTGTGAAGAAAGATAAAGCGTGTAAAACCATTTAGGAAAAAAAACAGCCTCACCGTCGGGCGCGCGGACTAAACGTCAAGGTTCACCTAGTCTGGTTTGCCGGGGTTCGAATATCGGCCGGGTATAATATGGGTGATTTTTTTTTCCTATGTGCTCTTCCATAATCATTTCGCGAAAATACAGGTATATTTTTTCTCAATTCTACGTTATTCGTGTGGATAATCTAAACGTGTATTAAGACGCGCAGGAAAACACTATTTAAAATACATTATTATGCCAGGATTGCCATGGACGAGTGAAATTTCATTTTTATAAAATTAACTTAGCATAAAGTCATACTAATGTTGATTAGTACAGAATTATTTGACATTGATGGGGAAATGTACGCAAATTTTACGCAACCCAATGTTACACGGAGGGGAAAAAAAGAGCGGGGATAGGGCGGGGCTGGAGGCTAATACATGTAGCCTATTCAAATTCGGGTTTTATTTCTCCAGTTTGCTTTTTTTGGTCCCAAATCCACAAACATTCCAGTATTTTATTTTGATGAAATTCCCTGTGTTTTCCCAGACAAAAATAAACAAACACTCCCCCCCCTCGGTTTTCCAGGTGGGGCGTAAAAACCCTTTTGAGTGGTTTGCAAACATTCTTAAAAAAAAAGTATTTAATGAAATTGTAACCTATCAAATTTCCTGATTTAACCATGTTTTTTTTTATAAAGAGCCTTTGCCATTTTCCTGGTCGCTCGATACGTTTAAAAGAGTAGGGCGGGCCTGAGGGCTCTCGTCCGTCATTTGCGCGCGCATCCATGCGCCGCCTGAACGCCTCAACGCTAATGACCCGCTTCCGTGAGGTCCGGCCCTCGAGCTCTTTTATTTTATTTGAGATACATTCAACAACGCTTTTAAATGTGTCCACTACAACCATTTCGGTGGTCAAATGGTCAAGGCTGACGTCACTCTAGCAATATACTGGACTGCCGATGACGGGAAGATCGAGGTTCGAATCCCAATCGGTTGTACAGTTTTTTTTTTCCAAAATTGTTTTCCACTCTACCTCCACGCAAATGTAGGTACACTTCATTTAACTTAAATCTCACTTATCTCTAGAACATTGATGTAATTAGCACATATGCGAAAGGTTAGTAAGACGCGGTCACAAAAAAAAAGGCTACTTACCACACGCACCAGCAGCCACGTGGTTCGAGGCGTTAGTCTCACAATAAGCTAGCTTGTGGCAATGTCTTACCAAAAGGGGGAGGGAGAATCACAGTCAGGTTCAGCGAGGTTGGCTTCCCCCCACCCCCACCATGGGTGTGGCTCCATCACATTCTCTTCCCCCGCTGATGAGGGTAAACTTACTATAAAACCTGCCCTTCCCATTTACAACACGTTGATTAGTTATATATTTACAGGGGGTTTTGTAAGAAAAATATTGGCAGGAACTTGTCAAAATAATTTATCTTAGTTAATATTTTTCTCTCTCCGTGTCTTAATACACGTCCAGGATAATCACATAAGCAAGGTTGAATTTAGAGGATATGTATCCGTATTTGAGTGGAGGGAGGGTGGAAAACCATATAGAAAAACTTTCCTTAGTACACCCAGACGGTGATTCAAACCCCGACCTCCCCGTCATAGACAGTCCAGCCTATTTAGAGAATAACGCCTCATACCATGATACCACCGAAGCGGGCGTAAAGGAAATTATATTTTTAAAAATATTAAGGCCTTAAGCTTGTTCAGCGCTGGCGGAAAAAGTCGTATTTTTTTTGTTATTTTCACTAAAGAGAAACTCAAGGGGAAGTTTTTATTTCCTCTCGAAAAGTTTGACTCGTAAAACGTTAATAAGCTTATGAATATTTATCAGGAAAAAAAAAGTTAAAAAATAGTCTCATTATTTAATGTAGATATTTGAATGTCAGGTATGTGCGGTCGTTGAATAATGCAAAGGTGGGATACCTTCTACTCGTTTCCCTGCATTGCTTGGTTAGAATACTAGAGCACACAAGTCTATCAGGAGCCTGCTGGTTCGAGTCTTAATGGGGTTGATATACACATATAGTGGTATTGTCTTTCTATCCAATTAGCAAAATATCTAGGAGCTAGAGATGGGTATATAGTACTAGATGTACTGTCCTAGGTTAAGTTAGTCTAAAAAAGCAGAAAGCACGGACGGGTAGTAAGAAGTGGTGTAAGCACATAGGAGGTATGGTATATAGAATGCCCCGCATTTTGATTTTCTTACGAATGGACATTTTGGAACACCTTTTAACATATTTTTCGCTATCAACATTAATTATATGTTACTACTGTATATTATTAATAATATCATCTTTAATTGGACAACGTTAAGGACAACGCTATTTCTTACACTATTAATATAATTAAAGATTAATTTATAATATATCTACAAAAAAAAATTTGTTTAACACAGAGCTCTTCACATAATTATATATTTATAGAAATATTAAAATAAAATAAATGAATAAAACGGAATTGAATATATTTATATGTCATAGTCAAGGGTGCTCGCGTGGGTTTTCCAAACAAAAGGGGGGGAGAGGGTGGATTGGAGTCCCATCTTTTGGGGATCCCCCCCCCCTTTTCGAGAGAAAATTTCAGGAATTTAACCTTGCGGAGGGAATTTTAGAGCGTTTGAACATAATTTTGAGTTAATTATAATGAGTTTCAAGAGCCAAATTTAGCACAAAAAAGTTTCTGATAAATTAACAAAAAATGAAATTTAATTGAAGCTGAACTCATTGAAAAGAAACATTATATTATTCACAAGTTTATTGAGCAGAACCAAATGAAAAGAAAGCTAGTGAAGAGGAAATGGGAGGAAATCTACATTTTATCATTTTTATCGCTGTTAAACCTGATATTGATGATTCTAAGTTGTTAATAGCAAAATTGCAGCCATATACCAAATAGACAATTTTATTTTTTCATAAAAATTAACAAAAAAAAGTAAATGTTGCAGACGGATAAGGGGGGCTGAAGTCCCCCTCATCACCCATTTATGGGCACCCATGTTCATAATTATATACCATGCAAATGTATTTAATGTGTTTATAAATACATGAAGATAACTAATAACTCAACAAGAAAACTATGCTGATATTAATATTTATTAACTATATAGACGAAATAAATGTTATTATATTTTAAAGGTATTGATAATATCTATCAAAATTGACAAACCCGTTTTGGTGGTCGTAGAGTCTAAGGCGTTACTCTCACAATAGCCTAGACTGCTGATGACAAGGAGATCGAAGTTCAAATTCTAGTCGGGTGTACTGAAGGTGGTTTTTACTAAATGATTTTCCACTCTCCCTACACGCAAATGCGGCTACACTTAATCTAAATTCAACCTTCCTCATCCCTAACTCATTAGCGTAGGTAATTAGTACATAATCGTATAAACTGAACCGGTATTAAGACGCTGTGCTAAAAATAAATAAACTGACAGCTGTAGATCACAGGCCATTCGTAAGAAGATTGTGGTATATAAGTGAAGTGAAAGGAATGTCGGCCCCGGCGCGAGAATAGAGAGGAAAGTATTAATTACAGCGATTGTCCTGGCTGCATTCTACTCGCCCAGACCAGACATTCTTGTCAGCAGCAGGTCTATTTGCAGGTGTTTGTGTAGGGCAGGTGCCAGGTGGACTCTTTATTGGACGACTTGTTTAGTTTCACACCTGTATCCGCGCCAGTAGTAAGTACTGGTCAAAAATAATAGTCGATCAAAATTCCTAAACACCAGAAACGACGCATTAGAGAAGCTTAGAAATCCCACGTTATTTAAGAAGTGGTTCGTTTTCTCATAATATGGTCACGCGAAATGGAGGAGAAATGTATCAACATAATTATTCTAATAAAAGAGGTTCCTTAAACTTTTACACTTAGCAGCTTCCCCTAAATTATGACTACATTCTTGTCAAAATCGTGCATTTTTTTTATAGCTCTGGTCACTTGAGGGCAGGAATAAGAAACTAGTCCCGAAGGGTTCTTGGCGTTTCTTCTGTGTGCACCAACGTTTGGTTGAAATGTACTCTTGAATACCTTGAATACCTTGAATCCTTAAGAATAGGTATTCGAGATTCGAGAAAATATCGGATTATAGACTCTAGAAGCAAAAATAAATTAATATACTTTTTTATTTAATTTTTATTGGACTTACTCAGCACACGTCATAAAAAATCATTTTAATATTTATTTGGGGTAACATTTCTGAACCGATTGCTTACTGCACACGACTTACACAATAACTTAACTCTTAGAAGAGACACAACACACAACCTCCATCATTGTGAAAGGGGAAGTTTCCGATTTCACTAATTAACATTTATAAGCAATGTCATGTCGGTAATCGAACCTGGATCCCTAATTCAGTATAACAGACGCGCTACCGACTTATCTGAGGTGTCTGGCATGACGAATGTTAATTTAACGATCGTGAATCCAGTTTAATACCTCTTGTTTAGAATAAAAATGGAACTCAGAGCGCCACTAAAAATAATCACCCCTCCTCTCGACTACTTCCTCCCCGTGACGTCATAAACAGTAGCTCCCACCTGCCACCACGTGTCTGCACAAATGGCGTCCAGGCGATCCCTTCCAAGGTTTTTTAACACATGGATTATTCAACAGATTAGTGTGGCGAGGTGTGCCACGAGATTCACGAGGTGTGTGGCGCGAGATTTTCGATGTTATGTTATTGTTGGTAGAATACAGCGGGATTCCCAAACTCATTACACCGAAGGAGCTCTTGTAACAGAAAAAAATCCAGGCTGGAGACGTCATAAAAATATTTGCATCTATAATATAAATAAACAATAAATACAGTTAAGTTCTACAAGTATAGCAGTATAAAAGAAAACGGAAAACAGACATGTTTTGGCAGATTTTGAAAGGAAAAAAAATGGCAATCCTAATTTCTGGTGCTATTTATATTGTGAAAAACACGGAGCGAGGCCCAGTTTGAAAAACGCTGGACTAGAGGACAAACAAGACACGTGCGTTTCCTGCTCAACTGAGAGAATATCTCTGAGCATGCGCATGACCGAGTCACTCGTAGTGCCGTGAGCAAAGGAAAGGTGGGATGAGAACCACTGGCCATGGAGCAAGGAGATTGAGAAATCATTTGGTAAAAAAAATATATTGTGTATCACAATCAGCGGCGCATCCGGGGCAAATGGGGCGGTTGCGCCCCTTACCCCCAATACCTAAATAGTGTCAATAAAAACTTCGAGCACTGAAATGTGTTGAATGAATTTAATCTACATATTTTTAGTCTAATGGTAACAATTTGCCAAGCGAAGAGCACTCCGACAAACAGCTACTAGGTGCATCCAAATATTTAACTTTTTACTGGAGAGGGTCCTCGGACTCTCCTGTGGGTTGTAGGACAATTTAACTTTTATTTTTGCTAACCACCCCTTCCAACCCCTCTCCACCCTTCCTACAAAAATTTAATTCTGGCTAAAACTTAGATTGTTTGCCCCCCCCCCCTCCTCTTCCAAGTAAATTTTTTGATGCGGGTTTTTTTTTTCTTTGCCTGAAATTAATTCGAAGCCCGTATCTTTGACTTATCTCATTATTGAGCTCCCCGCACCAGGAATCGAACCCGAGGCGCTGAGACTGATCAACTACAGTTTCATTTTTTTTTCTTCAGAAATGGCTACGGGTCGTGAATATGTGTGCAGTTATCGCACGAGTTATAAAATATATTAGATAATAAAAAGAAGAACCGTTAAATGGTGGGTTATAAAATGTATTTTACGTGTAAATACACCGGGGGCTCGTGATAAGTTGTTATATGAGCTGACTGTATGATCCTGGTCGGGTGTTTTGAAGGTAGGTTTTCAGAAATTATTTTTCACCTCCACGCAAACGCGGGTACACTTCCTTTAAATTCAACCTTCATCATCCCTAAATCATTAGCGTAATTAGCACATATGCGTATAAACTGAACCAGTAGTAAGATAGTGTACAAATAAAATCTTTATCGTATAATAGAAACATTTACTAAAAACTACTAAGATTTGTGAAATTAAATAACATACATTGTTACAGAAACACTCCTCCAGAGAGCATCTATGTTTACCAAAGATCATAGCAATACATTTTATATTTCAAAGTACTCTATAAAAATATATATGTTTGTTAATAGCTCAGAAACTATTGATTTTATAAAAATATATTTCAAACAAAAGAGAGTTATATTTAGTAGTACTACATTTTTACAACAATAAGTTGTTTCGTATCTCAAATAGTTGCAGAGATATTATGATCGAAATTGGAAATTTTCGTTTCTATAAAGTACCCTCTAAGTCATTTTCATGGGAAAATGAAAGTCACCATTTTGTTTGTAATGTTTAGCGTCTAAATACAAAATTTAATCTAAATCGTTAGGGTGGATTTTGAGAATATTGATTTTTTTTTCTCTTTCTGCTCATCAGTAAACTACTCTTAATTCTAGGGTAAGATATATAATTCCAAAAACTTCTCCGGTGGGGCGGGGTGACCTTATGAAAACCTAATATACCAAGTTTTAACCCGATCGGTAAAATGACTTCGGCACTAGTCTGAGACACAGACAGATGGGATAGTAAAAACTACTTTTTCGGTTTCAGGGGGTCATGAAAGGTCGACATGTATTAAAATGTGAATTCAATTTTTTTTTGGCAATCACAATCCTTTCTCTCCAAGGTGTCAAGAGAAAATAAAAAATTAACTATCATTAAAAAAAATTAACTCAGTAAACAAGTCACATGTTCTCAGTGTTCAATTTGTTTTCATTTTTTAACTATGATCATTAAAAATAAAGAAATGTAGACCTCCTTTTCCCTTTTAACTAACGCATGAAACTACTATCCAGTCTACTGAATTAAGTGGTATAACGTTCATTGGGTAAGTATTTTCAATGAACCAATGAAAATGACTCGTTAGAACTCGCCTTGCACTAAAACAGTAATAATACTATACTAAATATGCCCCTCCTGAGATCTGACCAAGTCCCCCAAGACTTGTAGTAGGTCTCCTTCACCACTAAGCCTAGGGGGCCTCATCACGTTAATAGGGACAACCCTACCCATCTTCTGAATTACTCTTCCCTAGCTGACAAAAGAGTGATAAACTATCACCCGCACCCCCGCCAACATTCCTAAGCCAATCACAGCTTCTCTCGTCCTGTTAATTCATCTTGATCCCCTCCCCCTCCCCTGCAATGTCTGGCACACTGCCGCGCTGCCGTCCTAGGAGTGCTGAAAGGGGAGTACATAATCCATCACACGCTACAGTCCTGTTGGAGAACAGTTAGTTCCCTCAACAATCACAAGAACAACATGGACCGGTTGTTATCATTAGTGAGTAGGACAATTAAACTGAAAGGTGGAGTAGGACACTTGGACCAATAATATTTTAGAAGTAGGACACTTGAACCGATAAGATTTTAGAGGTAGGTCATTTTAACCGATGAGAGTTGTTGGAGTAGGACACTTGAACCGATGAGAGTTGTTGGAGTAGGACACTTGAACCTATAGCTATAAGATTTTAGAAGTAGGACACTTGAACCGATAAGATTTTATAAGTAGGACAATTAAACCGAGAGGCTTTTAGATGTAGAAAACTTAAACCGACGAGAGTTGGTGGAGTAGGACAATTGAACCGAAAGGATTTTAGAGGTAGGACATTTTAACAGATGAGAGTTGTTGGAGTAGAACATTTGGACAGAAAGGATTTTAGAAGTAGGATACTTAGACCGATGAGAGTTGTTGGAGTAGGGCTACCGGCAACAACGTCTTATGTCTCATTATTATTTCGTATGTGTGAAACCGAAGCTAGTTTTTTATTTTACTGATTTATTAATACGCGGTTCAATAGTGAAGACACGCACACGAAGCTAATACTCCCTCGCATCAGTGACCACGCAGTATAAACGTCAAGCTCATCTAGTATAGTTTGCCGGTGATCTCTGTCTAAGTCGGAATTCGAATACCAGCCGGGCGTAATGAGGGTATTTTTCTACACAAATAGTTTCCCACTTTCTATTCACGTACACACGAGTACATT
Organism: Timema podura; assembly: GCA_033556935.1. Classification (NCBI taxonomy): domain Eukaryota; kingdom Metazoa; phylum Arthropoda; class Insecta; order Phasmatodea; family Timematidae; genus Timema; species Timema podura. The sequence continues at coordinate 58,474,900 of JAVRXN010000003.1, forward strand.
TTCTCTAAATTATACCTTCCTCTCCCCTACATTATTAGTGTAAGTAGATAGCTCAAAAAAGTAGTAAGACGTGAGTGACAAACGTAAAGTAAATCTACTTTAATGTATTCATGCGCTAGACCATTTATCCTACAGATATCGCTTTCTAAAAATGAAACTAATTTTAATAGTGGTAGGTCAAATTTTATTTAGAGCTATGTTTTGCCCGCGTCGGTGGTCGCATGCATGGTCTAAAGCGGGCCTTACACGATCAATAATATTGACAATACCTTATCATATTGTCAATAATATTGACCGTGTAAGGTGAAAAACTGGATTGACGGTCGATATTGATGGAGTATTGAAGGAAATCCGGATTTTCTGTTTTTCGGGCATCAATACTGGAAAGTGGAGGTGATATTGTCAATATTATTGACCATATAGGGGCGAGCGTCAATATTTCCATCAATACTCAGTTGAGTTCAAGTCGCGCTCCTGTTAATGTGACAATGACCGACCCCATTACAAACAACTTGGTCCTTGGGAATGATGAAGATATTGTTGGCTCACCTGGTTCCCGTGAGGAAGAATATGCCCTTCCCCACTTCATCAAACAATATGAGCTTTCCCCAGAGCTGTGGAATCCGACCAACCCATTATATTCGAATCAGGCAGCAAGAAATTCGGCTCTTGATCTCCTCATGCCCATTTTAACGAGAATAAAGCTGGGGGCCAACAAGAGGGAGGATGTGAAAAAAAAACAGTCTAAGAACTTCAAGTCTTCAAAATTTCTTCCAGTAGCCAAGTATCTCAGGGTTAAGGATAATATTTCCTTAACAGTTATACTTTCACTCATATTTGTGTCCTCCCATTTCAAAAACGGTTCAATTATCTGTATAAGTTTTTTAAAGGTACTTTTCTCCACTCGAAAGTAGTTCTTGAAATCTTCAACATCGCTGAGGCTAATTTCCTTCAACAAAACTAGATGATAATATTCGTATCTTTTCTTCAACCATTCCTTCATCCAGCGTTTGCATTTCACTCGACGAGTAGTTTCAAGCGCCAAAATAATAGCTATGCAACCTTTTGTGCGATTATCCATGTTTTGGGAGGACAAAACCCAGAAATAACTGAATAAAACCACACAGATTCACCCTGCTTGTACGCAGAAAGAAGGGTACTGTGCAAATTTATTGATAAAAGTATTGTCAATAATATTGATCGTGTAAATAGGGCAAGTTTGAGACTGATTGGCACGAGGATTGACGGATGTATTGTCAATACTGATATTGTCAATATTATTGATCGTGTAAGGCCCGCTTAACGCGTCACTCTTCGTGTGAGACTGGATTGCTTGAGAAGAGGAGATCGGGGTTCGACTCTCGGTCGGACGATGGTGTTGAATTTCCCACTCTCTACACGCAAATACGGGTACGGTGTATGTGTATAGTCCGAATAAGTACTAGGACGGTGTGGGGAAAAACTGTTTTGTTTTGGTCAATGTTGGCTAACCTGCATTTATAAAAGGTTCCTCTTATGACGAACCGACTATAGTCATATACGAACGGACAGATCGATTCTTATGCACGTGTTCCCACAGCTATAATCCCCTTCCCTCTCTCCCCTTCCTTTAACGAAACCGAGGGATAGTGTAGAGGCCCGCAATCCCCCCCCCCCCCCCGTCACCCTCCCTTTCCTGTGGGGGGGGGATGGCCGGAGGGGGGTTTGCGGGGGAAGGGGAGGAGGGATAAATTCAATCTAGTAGCGCCAGGCCAACCCCGAAGTTCAATTATGTCGAGCGCAGAGCTAATACAGCAGTGACTTGTCTCTTGTATTAAAGGTAAGTTAGCAGGTGTTCTTTTAAGGTGGAAATTTAGAGGACGCGAGAAAAGGTGTTTTTACAGTTCTATATCAAAATAAATAAAATATGATTCCAGAAGAAACAAAAAGTATAATTCTCTTCGCATGGTGACATCAATAGTTGTTGAATATCTGTCAAGGGTGTGCTGGAATTTAATGACAAATTTTTCTCTTCATTTAATCAGTTTCTCATCTAATGCCGCCATGTTCATTAAATATATTTAACAACTATTGATATCACCGTGTAAAGAAAATTAAACTCTATATTTCTACTGGAGCAATATTTCCTTTATTTTGGCCAAAAAAAAGTTGTCCTATAAAAACTGTAAATATACTGGCTTTTCTAGCTTCCACTACGTCCCCGCCTTAAAGCTAGCAACGCCCTTTTACGTTCCTATCGGCAAGCGTTCAACTCCTTCCTCTGTCCCCAACAACTCATTTAAAAACTTTCAGCAAGGTCAATCAGTGAGTTAGTCACACATTCCGGCAAAAGGTGATTTTTCCCTGCGAAATTATAGTCCTTAACGGGAACTTTCTAACATATAGATTATTTAGTCACACTACTTACAATCTAACTTAACATAATACAGCAGGTCTAATACCACACATAGATCTAGCTACTAGATATTTACAAATTGAATAGTAGGATTTACAAACTAACTTAACCTAGGGCAGCACGTCTTGTACCACACACACACAGCTCTAGCTTCTGAATATTTAATAATTCAATAGGAGGAAGAACCCGTTTACAAAAGTAAATATTGTCATCAGCACCACTATAAATCGAACAAAGGACCCCTAGACCTGTGGTCAAGCACGCTAACCTCTCAGCCGTGAGGACAGAAAGTTATTTAACCTTGTACAATCTGGGTTTACTGTACGATATGTGACAGCTTCTAACAAAGATTTATACTCTGTTTATGCTAAGAGTGGTGGTCTGAAAGGTCTTCTTGCCTATCATAATTCTACTATATATTAGGATTTTGGTAGAAAAAAAAAGACCTTTCAGGCCTTCCTTCAATGGATGCGGTATAATAGTCAAATGGTGCATAGTTCTACTGCCGTAGACAGGTGCTTGTCCGCACAAACATTACTATCTACGGTCTAATTTCTGCACTAGTCAGTGTGTAGAATATATGATCGACTTTAAAGTAGCTTAACCTTCAAACACTTGATGGCTTAAATCACAAAGCTATTATATTTGTTAGTTACGGTTATAGCCGCATCTAAATATAGTATTCTTTGAATTGAAAAATGACACCTGGGTAAGGGAATCGAATCCTGGGACCTTCGGCTCAGTACGCACTGAGCTATGAGTGAAGAATAACCCAGGACGACTACTGGATGGCTCAGTGGTAAAAGCGTTGGCATACTAAGCCAAAGGTCCAGGAGTTCGATTCCCGTATTCAGGTGTCATTTTTCAATTTAAAGAATATGATTTTCAAACACTTGCCAACATAACTTTACAAGAAAATATTATCTTAGAACTAGCATTGTGTGTGTGTATTGAATTATTGGCAGCCGGCGAGCTTAGCGCCTGGCACGGTGGAACGACGCGCGACACAGGTGTATGACAAACTGCCTACCTTGCCGAGGGCTCCCCAAGCCACCTAAAGTGACTGTCACGAATGAACGACCATGGGCGCCCATATGATGAGGGGGGGGAGTGATTTTAGTTCCCCTTATCATTCAATATTTTTTTGTTAATTTTTATAAAAAATAAAATTGTGTACCGTATTTGGGATTTTTGCTGCAATTTGCTACAAACAACTTATGTAGAATCATCAATACCCGAGTTAAAAGAGATAAATAATGATAAAATGTAGATTTCCTCCCATTCCTTCTTCAACAGCCTTCTTTTCATTTTGTTCTGTTCAATAAACATGTTAAAAATATAATGTTTCTTTTCAACAGGTTCAGCTATAAATAAATTTTTATTTTTTATTAATTTTTCAGAAACTATTTTTTGTTGTTGCGAGAATTGGCTCCTGAAACTCATATAATTAACTTAGAATTAATTACGTTCAGATGTCTTAAAATTACCTCCCCAAGGTTAAATTACTGAAATTTATCTCAAGGAGGGGGGTGGGACACCCCTGGCAGGTGGTACTCCAATCCGCCCTCCATTTGGAAAAACCACACGGGCGCCTTGTGAACAATGGTCAGAGCAACATCATTTGATATAAATTTTTTTAACTCAAAAATATTTTAATTACTTGTAATACATTATTTTATTTAATAGTTTTAAAGTAAATCACCGAAATAAAACTATCTTTACCTAATAAACAAACCCTTAAAATCCCGCTCTAGCAATAAAAATGGTCGTTGAGTGTTCGTTAATCAAAATCTAACCATCCCCACTTCCCATGTAATACACTTTGGTTTGAATCCCAGTATTACATGTAGAGCTTTACAAGTGATTCGGTACGAGAGAGGTCCCAGCGTGATTATCAACACATTGCTTTTAAACTGTACAAATATTAGTTATACAGTACATAATACGTACATACATACGATAGAACCTCGTTAATCCGAACTAATTAGGACCAAAGCGTGTTCGGATTTGCGAAAATTAAGGATTAACCGGGAGAATACAGGGAGACAGTATTTCCACAAATTTCAAATTACAGTTGAATGAGTTTAATCAAAGTTTCATTTATTTAACTGATATATAACACGTATATGTACTGCAATTATTTCTAGTTACAGGAAAACACATGTTGTTGAATACAACATGTAAATATTAAGCATTTATTATCAGGGTCTACTGTTTCTTACTATTCTCCTTTAACTTTGAGCTTGTTAACCAATAAAATATATTTTAATTGAATTAATCTTTTCCCACGTTTTCTGAAAAGTGTGTTTGGACTATCCGGGCTTTCAGAACACCTAGATTCGGTTAGCAGGGTTTTATTGTAAAAACTAATACTTTTTTAATATCTCAGATGGTAATAGAAATAAACTTACTATACAAGTACTTGTCAAAGTAGTTAACGCTTATACAATCAATTAAAGATGAATAACGAGGCTTATAAGATCGAAATTATCCATAGGTTACGGACTAAGCCGATCATATCATATTAGAAAATTTGAAAAATTACACTTGGATACGGATATAAACCCGGGACCCTTGGCTTCACGCACCAATGCTCTACCATGATCTACCCAAGGTCGCGGTGTGTTGAGGCACATGTTATTCGCTTTCATTAGCATTGATCGTCCCTGTACTAACGGCAAAATAAAACCAACTCTGGGTCGAATGTGGCTGCGGTATCAATGGTAGCTCATAGTAGCTGATTATTTCCACACGTCCATTACAGACTCTGCCTTAAAACTATATGTGAAAATGCTTGGCTTTATGAAACTTACAATTCTTAGATTGACCAAAGTGAGTCCAGAGTATACTGTTAATTTTAGTTTGAAGAACAGTTGAAAAAATGCAAACCTATTTATTTGCAGCCAACATTGATAATATTTACTAATTAGTTGTGTTATTTTATAGGTATTGATCATATTTATCAAGATATACAGCTGTAAATAAAATTACTTGCTGTATGAATACCTGACTAATTCGAAATTCCGTAACTCGAAATCGTCTTTAATTAGAGTTTTTCGCCCGGTCCCGTGAATTTTGTATTAAAACAATATTAAAAAATCGTGGATAGTTCAAATTTTGTTTTGGTTAATTCGAACTTTTCCTAAGTTGTAATGTACTGATGTAGCATTGTTTTCCTACTTCTAGTTGTGGACGTCCTGTTTACACGTACAGTTCTGGATCCGTTAGCAAGGTCGAACCTCTCAAGCGGTACGTGTGCCCGTCTTAGTGATCGGTCGTACGATATTCTTGTGACTTGCAGTATATTTGTTTTGTTGTTTAATTTGTTATTTAGTTTTGTTAGTACATACTATACAGTAGTGTTTGTTGAACAGTACCCCATGGCTTCTTGTGCTGACTGACATTCACAGCTGACTTCTGCAGTCACGTTAGGTATATACCCAAATTTGACTGTCGACGTGCAGCTGCTAACACATTTTTTTGCAATAATGGTCGGCGTAGGATACATATTTGGTCTTTAGCTTTTCAAGCCGTCAGCTGTCAGCTGAGCTTCATCAGCACAAAGAAGCCATGGGCTTATGTTGTGTGTGTATCATGATGTACTGTCCAAGCCACAGTCCTATAAATAATTAACTTTGGCTGAAAAAGTGGCGGTGATAAAGGAAGTGGAAAAGGGAATTCCTTTTAATAAACTTATTTAATTCGAATATTTGTACGGTTCGAATTTTTTTCCTGGTCCCTTCAAGTTCGAATTATCCAGGTTACACTGTATCAAAATTGAGTTAGTAACTTAAGTAACTACTAGATACTGTTTTTTCTACCAAAATCAGCCTATACATTGCCAATATAATCGCTCTATTTTCAACTGTTATTAACGGTAGCACTGGATACTAGCAGTCTCGCCAATATTTTATTTTGTCACTGTCCTACTAACCGTTCAGGTTATACACATGTACTAGTTACGCTAATGTTTTAGGGATCAGTATGGTTAAGTTCATAGGAAGTGTACCCAAATTTACGGTGTAGAGAGTGTGAACAGCTATTTAGGAAAAAAAATCTCCTTGTACACGGGATTTTAAACCTGATTTCCCCATCATCGTCAGGCATATCTATTGCGAGTGTGGCGCCTTAGACCATTCGACCATCAATGCGGGTCTCGCTATTATTGTATAGCCTATGTAACATTTTCGAAATGGAGAACTATTATAATGCGCTACTATTTTAAATCATCTCCACATAATTTACCTGCACTTCACTTAATGCTAAAATTAAAAGAAGAACGTACATATTGGTCATTCGTTTGTTCTCATGACCTTGGCAAGCAACGCCCGTGGAATAAGGTTATATGTCTAAGTCCCCCCCCCCCCCCCCCCCCCAACACACACACATTTTCTTTGGTACATCCTTACTGAAGGTCTACTTACCACACGGTATGACAAACTCAATGCACTTCCCTTGCATGGCAACTCCATTCTGCCTAGCAGTGCATGGCAACCACACTATATATTTTAACATACACTTTATGTAACAACTTATTATATTAGCACATGATTTACAAACTATATTAACTTTATAACAAACACAAGATCCTCTCTCCCAAGTCTCCAGTTCATCTCTTCGAAAGGGGAAATCCCAATCTCCACTATATTAGGCTGAGTGGGAACCAAACCCGGGTTGAGGCACTAGTGATTTACTCAGGCAATTTGTATAAGTATACCTATAAACTTTCTGAATAGGGAGATAAGACATTAACATCTAAGGGCTAGAACAGCTCTAGCGCTGGGTGTGCGGTATGGGCGTGCTCTCTCCTAGCTGATAGATCCAATCGAATTGTAGGGAGGTGTGTGTGAGGGGGTGGGGTGTGCTTATCGACCCGGTGAGTGGTGGCGAGGCCTTGACACGGGGTGTCCCCTTGAGAAGCGCCAAAAACCGGGGGTTGTTATGTCCAACAAAAAGAAAAAACCCGCAGTGAAACACGAGTTTTTTGTTAATAAAGATAGCACCTGCACATGGTTTAAAAATTAAGTTAATCTACAACAGGGCGCCATTCTCGTCTTATCTAGTATTCCGGTGGCGGGGAGACCGGGGTAAGAAACCCTCTTGTGTTGTTTACCAAAATGTTTTCCCACTCTCCCAACAGACAAATGTTGATATGTTTTCTATAAAAATCTACTTTTCTCATGCCTGTCTTATTAGTATGATTAGAATAGGATGGTACAAACGGGCAGAAAGGAGTAAAGTCCAACAGGACACAACAACCAGTCCTACAGCCGTTAACTCGTAAGTGAGAACCCAACACTTTAACCAATCATTATAAATTTTTCCGTCGTTTCAGGAATCGAACCCAGTGGTGATTGGCTCAATGGACAGACACGTCACTGACTGAAATCGATTTCCGTCGGGCGAAGTTGGAATTAGTATCTTTCCACTTGATAAATAAACGGCCTGGGGTTTGATTACTTGATTTTCCCTAAGATTGTGTTAAGATATGTTATTAAAATATGTAGGGTAGTTAAACACGCAAACAAAATATTAGATTAATAAACATTTAGTTCGACGAACGAGAGTCATGAAATATCTTTGAAGGGTAGCCTTATAAGAATGATTTTTTTTTAGCACCGCGTCTTACTACCTGTTGGTGACCTGGTGGTCTAGGGGTAAGGTGGTCAGACTTCTGTGCTGGGGGTCCGGGGTTCAATCCTCGGTCCCGGCATAGATTTATCTGATTGCCAAACCCTTCCTTCACCTCTGACAAGACGTGAATTAATCACAACTTGTGAATGTGAGGAATGCCAGGCCTCCACCGTGGTTCGAATTCCACGTTAAACTGTAGGTCCTCCATTTTCATCTCACAATCACCCTACCATTACACATTAGCGTAAGTGCGTATAACCCGAACGGGTAGTAAGACGCGGTGCTAATAATAATAATAATAATAATAATAATCTTACTACCTGTTTGGGTTAAACCCATATATACTAATTACGCTAATGGTTTTAAGGATAACGAAGGTTATATTTAAAGGAAGTATGCCCGCATTTGTGTGGAGGAAGAATGGAAAACCACTCTCATTACACCCAACCGAGATTCGAATCTTAATCTCTCAGCCATCGGCAGTCTAGTATACTGCGAGAGTAGCGCTTTAGACCATGCGGCCACCGAAGCGGGTAATATGCTAATGTTCGCATGACAAATATTCAAGAAATGTTCTGATTACAATGTGTAAAAAAAGTGTTTGTTATAAAAACTGCAAAAAAAAAACTTGACCTTTTCTCGCGTCCCCTTCCATCTCACCTTAACATATCAGTATAGTTCAACACTTTATATTTGGAGAGACCCTTTAAGGTGGTCGCGCAGTCTTAAGGTCATTCGACCATCAACATTTTATTGGACAATTTCAACTATATAATAGTCATAAGCTATAAGAAGTGATTCAATGGGCTAGTTTCAAAAACTTAGGGCCAGTTTCATAGTCAGATTTAGTACGTCTCAAGTGCGGCGCGATACTGAATACAGGACACCTACCTAGACAGGATGGAATGGGCCAGTTTCACAGTCAGACTTAGTACGCCTCAACCGTGGCGCGATACTGAATACAGGACACCTACCTAGACAGGATGGAATGGGCCAGTTTCACAGTCAGACTTAGTACGCCTCAACAGTGGCGCGATACTGAATACAGGACACCTACCTAGACAGGATGGAATGGGCCAGTTTCACAGTCAGACTTAGTACGCCTCAACAGTGGCGCGATACTGAATACAGGACACCTACCTAGACCAGAATGGAATGGGCCAGTTTCGCGTGTGATAGTGTCCCATTCCATTCAGGTTTAGGTAGGTGTCGTCTTGTATTTAGTGTAGCGCCGCGCTTGGGGCGTGATAAGTCTGACTATGAAACTGGCTCAATGATTCCAAATCATTACACTTCACGAGTTATAAATAGAGACATGCAAAATTTGCATTTGCGATAAAACAAATTTTTGCACGAATTCTACTGTCTTCACGCGAATAACACAAATTTAAGCTTTTTTTTTTCTAAATAACACAATTTCTTTGTAATTTGGCGAATACCACATTATGCAATATGATTTTCAGCGCGGTAACACTGGTGATAGCACTATACGATTTCTACTTTTACACATTACGATACCTAAATTTCGATTCTTTGTTTACAGCCTTTGCTAGGTCCAAGCAAGGACATTAATATATTATATGGACTTTGCTACAGGCTGTCATGTTTGTCAAAATTATATCTCCTTTATTTTATTCCATTCTCCTTATTTGATAGTAGTTTAGTCTCCTATGATGATTTGTTTCAGTGTTATTATTATTTGGTACAACCCTAAGTTGATAATCGATTATTTCTATATTGCTATCTGTAGCCTAAGACTCAAAGGTAATGATATTGAGATATCTTGTTCGATATTACTAAGCGTGAAGTGTTTTGTGCGTATTTATATTTGATTTTTCTCCAAATATGTTGATAAATAGTTAAATACACTATATGAACGAAAAATGTAGATAGTTTTATCCTAGTTTTTTTAACGAATACTAATTCGACTCGTATTTACGTAAATAATAACATCGCTTTCAGCTTATAATATCATCACTTTTTTAGAAAAATAACACCACTTTTACCCTAATAATAACCTCACCTTTTGGATGTCTCTAGTTATAAGGGATCAAGCTTGATATTTTATGCGTATTACGTTCCATTGTTAAGGTAAAGTAATTAATGTATGACGATGACATTTAGTATAACTAGACATTAATATGAGGTGGAACGGAACATTTATAATATTAATAATATTGCAATGAAATATTAAATTAATTTAATATATATATAACAGTAGTACATTATTTAAATATTAATATTATAAATATTAAATTGTGTACGTCCTATATGAATGTCTACTTTACCTTAACAATTAGAACTCATGAACTGTAGCCTAATGATTTGAAATCATTGAATAACCATTTATAACTTATAATTATATACTTGCTAAAATTGTGGAGTATAATGTTTATTGTCGAATGACCTTGGGCCTCATGCTCGTAAAAGACTGGATTTCCGGTTGTATTGTTGGGCGATTTTCCCATTCCATCTCCAGACTAATGCAGGTACATTCCTCTGGGTTACCCTATTAGATTTGGTCTTCAATAACCTTGAGTTTACCGTTTCGGTGCCCACATGGTCTAAGGGCTTCACTCTCCCAATATATTACACTACCGCTGACGCGAAGATCGGGGTTCGAAGCCAAGTCGGTTTTTTTCACTTTACCTGCACACAAATGCGGGTACAGTTCCATTCAATTTAACCTTCCTCATCCCTAACACATTAGTGTAAATAGTACATATGCGTATAACCCGGACGGGTAGTAAGACGCGGTGCTAAGAATCACTCGTAGAAGTTGGTTTTTAAGGTCGTCATTCTATGACCGCGCATGCGCGCAGAGTACAGTCAAGCTCTCGGAACACATGTCAAGAGTTTTAGGCCTGGATAATCGATTCCAGACCCTCCCGCCAAACATTTCAGCAGACCGCCACTTGGGGAAGCACGGTAGGTAGTATGGAATGAAACGAGAGACGGAAGTGGTGGTTAAGTAGTCATAAACGATTCGTGTTACATTCAGTCTATAAAGTTATTTTTTATGGGTCTACAACTCATAAATCATTGGTGGAAAAAGGAACTAGCTGGAGGAATTCGTAAAAATAGCGTGGACGGCAATTTAATTATAGATTCTTTTTTATATATAACTATTGACGGTTGTATACATGTAGTAATCGTGATACGGCGGTGGATTTAGAACACATAAATAATAATTATTTTTATGTCAATATTGACAAAATGTAAATTCCGTCCGATTTTCATATAAAAGGCTTTTTCTGACATGGATTTTTTTTTACGCGGGTCTTATTACCTGTTCAGGTTGTAGCCATATATGATACATTACTATAACGGGGTAGGGATGAGAAGGGAAGCATTTTAGAGGTAATCTAACCCGCATTTGCGTGGAAGGAGAGTGGGAAAGCAATTCAGAAAAACCAACCTCAGTAAATCCGACCGGGATTTGAACCCCCAACCTCCCCGTCTTCAGCAGACCAGTCCAACACGATAGTGGCGCCTTAGACCAAACTGCTATTAAAGCGGATCTGACATCTTTTAAAGTTACTATATATACTTTAATGTATTCAAACGTCAAGTCATATGACCAAGAGCTATCACTTTTGATATATATTATCAATACCTATAAAATAACACTGATCAAGAGTAATGTTTATATTTTCTAAAGGGCTCTCCCTATTAAAATTATTATATTTTTAGGTTACAGCTGCATTTTACATATCTTGACGTATGGATATATGAAAATATCTTTATTAACTGTTGTTTACAGTGTGCCTATTTTTGTATGACGCCCACATTAGTTAAAATCGTGTGGCTATCACGCTGAACCTACTTAGTGCCTGCCTGCACGGCGTAGCCTAAAAGGTTTAAAAGATCTTAAGTTTAATATAAAGCAACGTAACTAATAATTAGTTTGATAGCACAGCCCAGAGATGCCAGTGCCGTCGTATTATACAGGGTGTTTCACTCGCTCTGGGCCCCTGAGTGCTTCTCATACACCAATTACGTCCATTAGTTTGAAAGTTATGTGGGAAACTAGGGGCCGAGAGCAGTAAACACCCTGTATTACTTTAAACAAATTAATGGCGGTAACTAATAGGTATACCTTAAGGGGGAAGGGTATAGTGAGGCTAGTATGATTAACAAAAGATATTTCAGAACGTGGGCCAACCATTCACTATGTTCTTAATCTTTATAATACAACTTTTAAAAATAATTCGAGATAGGGAACATTTCGGCGATTCTGTAGACCCTTTTTATTTTCTGACGCTCTAATAGCTCGTCCTCTCAACCGCTTCGGTGGCCGCATGCTCTAACGCGCTACTCTAGCGGTGGACTAGACGGTCGATGATGGGGAGATCGAGGTTCGAATACAGGTCGAGGGTACTGTGCGAAGGTTTTTCCGGGATGGTTTTCCACTCTCACTCCACACAAATGTGGGTACACTTCCTCTGAGTATAATCTTTCTAATCCTTAAAACCATTAACGTAATTAGTAAATAAGTGTATAACCCGAACGGGTAGTTAAAAGCGGTGCTTAAAAAATATATAAAATAGCGCCCTCCGCCCCAGCTTCTCTAGCAGTCTAGACCCCCTTCCCTCAAACCCAAATATTTTTATCTGGTTTGTCTAGTCCCTGAGATCCGTGGTCAGTGGTCACACCACCATATCCGAGACACCCCTCTATTCCTTTCCACACAAGGTTACCATTCACCCTATTTTCCCCGAACAAGTCCTATTATAAAGGTGTATATCCGGGCGGAATTTTTTAAAAATACAAAATTGTCTGGGTTTTTGACCAGATTAATGTTTCCAAAAACCATATTTTTAAATAAAATATGAGATAAAAATTTGTCTTTATTTTAGTTAGTTTAAAAAATTGCGTTATCGCCGTACGTTGGTCGTTATGGCAGTTATACGTGGTACCTTTGCACAACGGAACTTCCAAAGAATGGGGAAAAAACGGGAGAAAAGAGAAATTTGTAAAGATTAAAAGGACACATATATTAAAAATGTTCCTGAACTTTTGAAAAAAAAAAATTTGAAACAAATGAAAAATACGATTGCTAATGTTTATCCTTAATAACTAACTTATTTCTAATAACTCATCGTTCTGTACCAATTTGGAAAGTGTTCTCTTCATTTGCTACCAATAATTTGGTAACCCTGTTCCCTGAGAGCGTTGGTTACGAACCAGTCTCATAGTCAATTAACCAGGATATTTGAAACACGATTACGCTAAAACCAAAATTCTTATCGTAAACGCACTTTTCAGCATTTCCCCCCTGACAGTAGCGAAAATGCGATCAGAGAAATGGATTTTAACTTTAAAACTATTAAGAATTAATAGCCAGAGCTATTATTTATGCTTATTAGTGGGAATTACTCCATCTAGATATCAAATTCTGAAAATTGAAAAATTGACACCGGACACGGGAAGCCAAAGGTCCCGGGTTCGATTCCCGTGTCTAGGTGTCATTTTTCAATTTTCAGAATTTAAAACTATTATTTTAAAATTTCTAACTTAAAAAAAAGACGGCAAAACGGTTTAAATGCCCTAAATTCTTTGTTTTCTGATGAAGAATACTGAAAATCGCAACACAAAACGATGTTTGGCTCGAGCTGAAAAACCGATATAAGTACTAACCGTGAGGTGAGACCACGGTGGGAAAACAGGGAGCGCGATCTGAGAGAAGTGTTTTTGTAGTTTTTATGGCAACATTCTTTTTTTGACAAAATAAATCTAATATTTCTCCAGTACAAACATAAAAGTATAATTTTCTTCACTTGATGATAAACAGTTGTTGAATATATAGCGGGATTAGATGACAACTTTCTAAATGAAAAGAAAAGGTTGTCATATTTCAGGAGACCCTTGACATGAAGGTTATTTCTCTTAGCCATTATCTACTGAATGCAGCTTACATTAATAAGAACATGACCTTATCTCCTATGAAGAGAATTTGGTCTTTTATGGTTAGAGCCAACCTAACCCAAATTCTATTTATTTAAATCTATGTACTTTTTTGGGGTTGAGGGGGGCAAGTATAGAAGACCTCTTCTCATCCCAAAAGATTTGGGTACATTGGGAGTGACTTTTTCCACATAGCAAAATACATATTTTCCCAAAATCAAAATTTCTGTGACAACCCCAAACTAAAGTAATAAGCTTGTTTGAGAAATAAAAATATTCCACACCATTATTTAGAATAGTCAACAGTAGATAAACAAGCTCTTGATTTTTGTCAGCACCGCGTCTTACTACCCGTTCGGGATATACGCATCAGTACTAATAATACGATAATATATTAGGGATGAAGAAGGGTGTATTTGCGTGGAGTGGAAAACCATTTAAGAACCACCTTCAGTACAACCGACCGGGATTCGAACCCCGATCTCCCCATCATAAGCAGTATATTCTATTGTGAGAGTGACGCCTTATAACATGCGGCCATAAAAGAGGATTGGGTGGACTTACTTAAAAACCGTGTTTGAATAAGACGTGATAAATACATTTATTTTCTGCGGCCAGCCAACTATATCACTTTCTCTGATCAATTGACCAAATTCTCTCATTTTTCTGACAGTTATAAAGTCCCTGACATGTTTTCCGGGAGGGTACCGGGATGCGTAATATACCTGGCGCGGACCAACTGGAACTAGGGGTAGTTGAATTTCAATTAAATTAAGAGCCAAAACTTGTTTTATAATTTAAAAAAAAAGGAAATTCATATTGTAATTGTAAAAGTAAAGTGAAAATTATGTGAAAAAACGGCTCGGATTTAAAGTTTGTAAGATACCGGGCCTGTTAACACTGAAAATAAAAATAAAATTTCCCCTCTCAGATACCATCCTAAGGGTCCTCACGAATTTTTTTTATTTACATTACAACCTGAAAGATGAAATCAATCTGAGGAAGTAAACAAAAAAAAAGTAGGTCTAGAGCTTCGTAAACCTGTCTTCACCTTAATGGCAGAAGCAAATCTGCGTTAGTTGTAAATCAGAGGCGAGGCACGTGGATAATGACAGACATAGCAAGGAGATCACACATGTTTCCTGTTTGAAACCTCCTTGGCCAAACACACGGAGGAAAGTGAGCGTGGACACGCGCAGCCGCAATGGGAATCTCGCCCCGCTTCATTTTCACGTTTAATTTTATCAGCAGGTGATTTGAGCCGGATTTAAAAAAACTTTAAATGTTCCCAGAGACAAAAATCCATTGGGATTAAATCTGGTGATCGAGCAGACCTTTCAATGGATCCCCCAAGACTAATAAATCTTTGAGGAAAACTTTTATTAACTTTAAAACTAAGCGTTTATAGACCCATGTTTATATGAACTTTCCTTAATATTTGGTGGATGGTAATACGCCCCTCGAATATTTGACACTAATTAAAATACACCCTGTATAATAATTGTCTGTGTATGTGTGAAAACCATACATTAAATAGCTCGTGATAATAATAACTCTTGTGTAGGAGTATTGTGCAACCATTCTCCTCTTTGACGGTCGACCCATTCATAATCAAGATCCACCGAGGTGATAATGGTGAGTTGTGCTGAATGGAACGCGCGGAGCTGAGCGTCTGTCAATCGACTTGATCTGTGGGTCTGTACTTACTCGAGTTAACGACCCATAAACCTGCCAGAGTTTGCGAACATCTCGTCAAGTTTTACACTCTTTGCGAACATCCAACATCTTGCTCTCTACCTTGCGCGCGCTCCTGAGAACTCGATGGAAAGAGGAAAGAGAAGGCGTTGAGGTAGGGATGTGGGGAAGGCGAGAAAAGGCCAATGGTTCTGCAGTTTTGGTAGCTAACATTTTTTTTTTTCAAAATAAATGAAATCTTGTTTCAGTATAAATAAGAGTTTAATTTTCTTCACATGGTGATCTCAACATTTGTTATGCTTCATGAGCATAGCGACATTATAAATAAGATACTTTTTAAAATGACGATAAAAGTTATCATTACATCCCAGGACACCCTTGACAAAGATTAAAGAACTGTTGAGGTCACCATGTGAAGAAAATTAAATTCTATGTTTCTACTGAAGCAATATTTGACTTATTTTGACCAAAAGAAAGTATTGCTATAGAAACGGCAAACACATCTTTCCTCGCATCCCCTAGATCTCCACCGTAACGCAAACTCATGATTTTGTTTTTGTTATTTTAGCACCGCGTCTTACTAATCGCTCGGGTCAAGGTCGTGGCCAGCCAATAATTTCGGGAGGGGGGGGGTCGTGAGCCCATCCCCCCAAATGCCGGAGGCTAGAAACAATTCTAAATGATAAACCGTTCTAGAAGCTCTCTGAATTTTTTTTATAGTAACATAACCCCCTATCCACCAAAGGCTAGTAAAAATTATAGATATTAAACACCTCTAGAAGCTCTCTGAAATGCTTTTTATGGCAACATAACCCCCTAACTGCTGGAGGCAAGAAAGAATTATAGATATTAAACACCTCTAGAAGCTCTCTGAAGTACTTTTTATGGCAACATAACCCCCTAACTGCTGGAGGCAAGAAAGAATGATAGATATTAAACACTTCTAGAAGCTCTCTGAAGTACTTTTTATGGTGGCACAGCCCCCTGATTTGTATTTGTACCTCGATTTTGATATTTTTTTAACCATAAATAAAACATATAAATTTGGTTCATTAAATTTCTGTGGGGGGGTTGAGCCCACCTCCCCCAAGACTACGGCCTTGGTTCGGGTTATACGCAGGTGCACTAATTAGGACAGTATGTTAGGGACAAGGAAAGTTAAATTTAAAGGCAGTGTACCGAATTTGCGTGAAAAAAAAGTTGAAAACCATTTAGGGGAAAAACACTTGGTACACCCGACCAGGGTTCGATCCCTGATCTCCCACGTAATCGTCCCGTCAATCCTATTGTGAGAGTTAAGGATCCCAAACACGGTAATCCAAACTGTCGTGTGTACGTAAGGACGGTGAACTGATCAGTCAGAATTGACGGACTGAGCAGTGTGTTTATTTTGTTCAGGTTTTTTAGTGAGAAATATGTTATATTTAATTGTTTCAATACAATTATTTGTATTGTGAATTCATGCTTGCGAGTGGTCAATGGTTTCCTGGCTCTTGTAGAATACTAATATAAGAATACCATTTCGCTTTATTAGACAATCCTTCACCCAACTTTTTTTAAATTCCCTCTTTTGTTTCATCTTGCTAACAATAAGTGCAATTGTAACACACAAAGTTTATTCCATATTAAAGCCAAACATAAACTACATAAAAACACCTCTAGCATCTACCACTCTCTCATTCAGACTGACCAGGGTATGTAAGGAAGATTCAGTTCAGTTCAGACAGATCGATTTTAACTGACCGTGTGGGGGCAAATCCTCAGTTCAATCTAAACTGTCCAGTCCGGACTGATCATATGTGGGGCTCTTTACGCCTCAGACCACGCAACCACCGATGCGGGTCAAATCATAGCCTAAGAGCTGCTGTCACATTACTTTACGAGGGTCTGGGAGTCTCCCATTGACTAGCTGTGGTCACATCTCGCTTATCCGGGCAGCTCTTTGGGACGTCTGTGGGAGCCCCTGGGTCTATCACATGGTCCGAGTAGATCCTGTCAGAAAGTGTTACCGAGAGCTCTTGGAGTCTGTGGACCCTGGGTCTATCACAGGTTCAAGCTAGATCTGGTCAGAGTGGTGACCCGAGCAGCATTTGGACGTCTGTGGGAGCCCTGGGTCATCACATGTCCTAGAGTAGATCTGGTCAGAGATGTTACCCAGCACTCTTTGGGATCTGTGGAGCCTGGTCTATCACATGATTCCCTAGAGCTAGACCCTGGGTCAGAAGAGTGGTGTACCGGGCAGCTCTTTGGGACGTCTAGGATTGGTGGATAAAGACAACCCTAGCTTCCAAAAGGGGTCCTTGATGCTCGGCATGTCCAAATAGGCGTTGGCTGTCAATGCCCCTTTCATATCCATCCTGTTCTACCATCACCAGTAGTCTAAAGGCCTTTGAATCGCATCGCACTTGGTCGCCGTAGACGAGAGGTTGGAGTTTGAATCACGACCGGGTGAGTTGTAAACAATTTCCAGATATAATTTTTAAAATGTTTTCTCCCCTCTTGTTGCGCTAATGCGGGTTCATTTCCTCTGATCTGCCCTTGTCCCTAACTCATTACATAGGCGGATAATAGCTCGTGTTTTACCCACACACTTGGGAAAAGGGGACAGTCTCGTCTTGTCTGGTTTGTCGGTGACGAAGGGAGGTTGGGTTTAGAATCAACTGGGTGTATGAAAGGTTTTTTCCTAAATAATTTCCCGAGCTCCCTCTATACAAATGAGGCACATGTCCTCTAAATTCTAGCTTTCTCATCACTACCCAATTAGTATAAATAAGGGATAGTCCAGACGGAAAATGAAGCACATAAAAACAAACTTTTTAGCTCCTGAGATGAAAAGGTTGAATTTATCGTGACTAGACTATAGTTACAAAACTAGACCAATGAAATGACCCGCGTGCTTACCACGCCTATCTGGTCAGACAAGCCGAGTAGCGGGCGCCCAACCCCTTGAAACAAGCGCCGCGCCGATACTTTGAGGTAACTTATGTATAAGGAGCGAAGGCTTTGGTGTTGGGGAGAGGGGGCAGCGTCTCGTTATTTCCGTGCTATCACCACGAGGCTTCCCACACATATGTTCCTCCCCCCTCCACTACACCCCGACAGTTTGTTTACACCTGCAACAGGCGAAATGACTCGAGAATAGGAGGAAAGGGCCGGAGGAGATTTCGGGAGGGAAGATGATAATAAATAAACTATCTTCGTCCCCTTCCTACCAGCAGCTTCTTGAGGCGGGGGTGTATGTACTTGTGGTTTTTATTTTTTTTAATTTTGTGCACCACGTCCTACTTCACTAAGAGAGATGTGGGAGGCAGAATTTAAAGTGAATATACCTGAATTCGGGAGTGGGAATCCATCTAAGAAAAGTAAACCTGAGTAAATCCGGCCGAAATTCATACCCAGATCACCAGCAAATCAAACCAGACGAGGTTGACGCCCTAGCCCACATGTCCATCGATTAAGATGTGACCCGCCTCGGTGGCGTAGTTGGCTAACGCGCTAGTCATGTTGAGCTCGGCCGCCGAGGATGGGGAGATCGAGGTTCGAATCTGGGTCGGGTGAACTGGGGGTGGTTTTTCCTAAATGATTTTCCACTCTCCCTCCACGCAAATGCGGGTTCACTTCCTCTAAGTTCAACCCTCCAATTTCCTAATACATTAGCGTAATTAGTACTTAAGCGTATAACCCGAACGGGTAGTAAGACGCGATGCTAAATATTATTAAATATTATTGATTAAGATGTGAGGTGTCACGCTTGTACATTGTACAGCCTTAGACAAACTCATCAATACAATAAGGAGGAGGGGTGGTATTTCATCACAGGGGCTAATGGTAGGGATCAGGAGAGTAAGCTTAGAGTAGGCCTAAATGCGGCTGAATTAGTTCGGGGAGAAAATGAGAAAACCAGAGGGAGACTCACAAGTGGAAAACCATCCTACCAGTTTACCCGGCCAAGACTCAAACCCCAATATCCCCACCCACACCTGCTAGTGCACGGTCTAGGGCGTTCAAGTTCGCAAAATAATAATATTCCGTCGTGAGAGAGCGAAGGTTCGAATCTCAACCAGGTGCGATGTGTGTGTTCTCCACCCGATCTACACGATAATGCGGGTACCTTTCTCTTACGTCATCCTCCTTATCCTCATCCCTTAGTTCAAGGAGTTACTAAGCTCGATATTGAAAGTGCTAAGTAATTAAATAAATGTCACGACACACTCATATCATATCATTTTAAATAATATAGTTTGAAACAAATATTTAAACATTTGTTATTACTTATTAATAAATGGTCTAAGGCGTCACTCTCGCAATAGATTTGACCACCGATGACTGGGATATCAGAATTCGAAACACCGTCTAGTGTATTGAGGGAGGTTTTCCCTAAATAGTTTTCCACTATTCCTCTACCCAAATGTGGGTACACTTCCTCTAAATTCAACCTTCCTCATTCCTAACCCATGAGCGTAATTAGTACATACACGCGCTATGAAGAGTTAGTGAATCGTACAGTTTAAGTATCAAAACATTTCTATAAAACTATGGCCGAGTTTGGCCCAGATTCCGATGGCTGATACAGCGGTAATAAAGACGCAATGCGGTCTCACTTGGGATCGACGCCACGACCCCTATCATCTGGTCTAATACGTCGTGGTATGTTTGGCTCACATCCATCCAAGCAGGCGCCAACCCAGATTCTCACACCCTCATCAGGTCGGTCGCTCAGTCAATACCGTTTCAGGAAAAAAAAAGGCCTACAAAACCGCAAGCGGTGACCGAGCAGTCTGTTGGACCCACAACACACTTAATCACCATTGACGGTGAGGTCGGGGTTCAAACCCTGGTCAAACATACTGGGATGGTCTAACACGGTTGATTTACACTTTTTTTTTATAAAAGTTCATAATTATAACGACACAGTTAACAGTTTAATCCATAAGGTAGGAGGGTAGTGTTAGCATGTGAAGGGGGTGTATCTTGATTGCGACCATTCGAGATAGCGAACAAGTAAAAGAACAACTCGCGGTAATTCTTACGTGAGGGTGGTGACAAGGGTTGAAGGGGTTAGTACTGGCAGCATCCACCGCCACCGGGGCTTTCCTCCTGATCAAGCTTACCCTAGCCTAACTAACCTAACCTACCTAGCTATAACCTAAACTAGAAATAATCGTGTATGTAATTTAGTTAAATTAAGACTGACAAGGCTGAAAGAACGACGACTGCTATCCGCTAGGCCCCCGTGGGTCACCCCTATTATCAAATTAGGGGCGGGATGGCATAGCAACATGGCTGTCCCCAATCTCAACTCCTCCCCAGGTATAAAAAATATCTTGTTTACAATCAGGACTGTTCGGAATCAGAAGGCCATCGTAGAGGGTATGAGTAAAACTACCACCAGATTACACTGATTACCCAGACTCTTTCCACGCTAATCCGAGTGCATTTAATCTATCCTTCTCGTCCCTACCTCTGGTCCCTTGTGTTGAACGTTCCACGAAACCAAAAATAAATATTAAACTTTCAATCCCACCGGGATTTGAACCAAGGATTTCTCTTTGAAGTTGTTTTGGTCGAGATGAGGTCACAATCATGGCCGCGGCCAAGGCCTTACCTGGTGGCATCCCACAGACTGGACGGCCTTGTCACCATCGTGGGGTGCGTTTCTTCTGTCTTGGACCCTGGTGCCCCCCTGGGAACGGGGGGGATGCGTCGTCACAACCACCAGCACCCAACGACACAAGGAAGGGGTGGGGTGGTTGATTACACCCGGTAGCTCAAAGATACAGGAATTGATCCCCCATTGGACATAATCCCCCACACTTCCCTAAGGTCCGGGATGATCCTCAACCCAACCACAAACCCAAAACACGGGTCTTCAAAGGACCGACCTTCAGGAATACGAGGACATTGGAGAGCAAAGTTCTGGGGACAACGCAAAGTCTAATGTGTTTTGTTTTCTTAAACACTTTCCGAGCTGTACGTTTTTATTTCAACCCAGGAGTCACAACAAAAAACATGTATTCAAAATAAGTTTAAACCTTGACCAGTTTTGTAAAAGGAAAAAATTACCAATTTTGTAAAAAAAAAAGAAGATCTAATTGGCAAATTATCAATCAAATTCATTAAAAAAAACTTTCTCTAACTTAAAATTAGAAGTTGTTCCTTGCATATAAATAAAACTAAAACCTAAGCCAATACTTATAAGCTTAATTTAATTCCGAAATATGTAATTTATGGAAATACAAAAATAAGTAGTAAAAAATTAGGTAAACACAAACTTGTTTTAGGCTAGTGTATTTTGTCAAAAAACAAATAGTTTCGGTTTTATTGTTTTAGCACATTTAATTCAACTAAAAACCTTGATGGCTATAAATAAAAACGTGTTTCAAATTTAGTGAAAACATCACATAAAAAACCTAAGCTTTACTTTTTAGAACATATCTTGCCATATATTAGTAAAAATAAAACTTAGATTTTCAAGAGTATAACTTTTTTTTTCTATTTTAGTTAGTATATTTCAGCTTATTGCTACAATAATTGACAAAAAAAGTTACTTTATATATTTAAAAAAAGTTGTTTTAAGTTACTCGATTTAAAAAAAAAGTGCCTTGTTGTGTCCCCTGCTACACCAGTCCAGTGTCCGGCTGATAATTTATCACCAAATAAGTCAATGAGGACGATGTCACCACGAAGGTCAACACCGATCGACAAGAAAAAACACTCCCGACTTCCGATAACGTCACAGACAAGCCAGTATTTGTCAAAACAGGCTTTTAAGCTTCGATACCATTATTTCACAGAACTCATTTATGACGTCATTTGTTTATCTTTTAAATATAAATTCCCAACAATTTGGATTTTTTTTATTTATTCACAAACGTTTCGCGTGGGCGATACTATATTTAGTTTTCCTTGTCACATATTGACATTTTTCCAGGCTATCCTCGAGCGGAGAGCACCCGATGACGAGCGGGGACGGCTGTCGACTAGCGCAGGTCCTCGCTTCGAGCCTCAACGTCCGCCTGCCCCAGTGGCCTACCCCTTCAGGAGAGAATCGATCCAGCGCTGCGCAACATCTGACTGGGTCGCGCCCAAACTTCCCCCTTCCTTCCCCCCCATTCATGGCAGAAAGGGGGTGGGGGGTGTTTAAGGAAAAGAGGTTACCGGGCTGCTAAATTCGGTTGGGTACTCTCTCCTTCCCCTAAACTTTCCCTGTCGTTTTATTTATAAAAAAACATACGTCATTCGAGCGGGAAATAATATGAACAACTTTTTTTTTCCAACCACTCGCGACTGCAAATATGGTAAAAACTGAAATCATACTATGGGATACAATTAAATTACTGAAAACTTGAATAGTGTTAAATGCTGTGCAACCCAACATTTTAGAACCACGACCTAGTTTTCAAAACGACCAAAGTGCCCAGTCCACCTCGGAGGGAAATATGTGCAAGGTAGCAGTGCCCAGTCCACCTTGGGAGGGAAAATAGTGGTGCAAGGTAGCAGTGCCCAGTCCACCTTGGGAGGGAAATAGTGGTGCAAGGTAGCAGTGCCCAGTCCACCTTGGGAGGAGATAGTGGTGCAAGGTAGCAGTACCCAGTCCATCTTGGGAGTGAAATAGTGCAAGGTAGCAGTGCCCAGTCCACCTTGGGAGGGAGATAGTGGTGAAAGGTAGCAGTGCCCAGTCCACCTTGGGAGGGAGATAGTGGTGCAAGGTAGCAGTGCCCAGTCCACCTTGGGAGGGAAATAGTGGTGCAAGGTAGCAGTGCCCAGTCCACCTTGGGAGGGAAATAGTGGTGCAAGGTAGCAGTGCCCAGTCCACCTTGGGAGGGAAATAGTGGTGCAAGGTAGCAGTGCCCAGTCCACCTTGGGAGGGAAATAGTGGTGCAAGGTAGCAGTGCCCAGTCCACCTTGGGAGGGAAATAGTGGTGCAAGGTAGCAGTCCCAGTCCACCTTGGGAGGGAGATAGTGGTGCAAGGTAGCAGTGCCCAGTCCACCTTGGGAGGGAAATAGTGGTGCAAGGTAGCAGTGCCCAGTCCACCTTGGGAGGGAAATAGTGGTGCAAGGTAGCAGTGCCCAGTCCACCTTGGGAGGGAAATAGTGGTGCAAGGTAGCAGTCCCAGTCCACCTTGGAGGGAGATAGTGGTGCAAGGTAGCAGTGCCCAGTCCACCTTGAGAGGGAAATAGTGGTGCAAGGTAGCAGTGCCCAGTCCACCTTGGGAGTGAAATAGTGGATGCAAGGTAGCAGTACCCAGTCCACCTTGGGAGTGAAATAGTGGTGCAAGGTAGCAGTGCCCAGTCCACCTACGCCTGTTTGATATGATGAAATAAGACAATACTCTTCTTTAACGGACAATACAATTTTTCCTTAACCATTACAAATTACCAGATTTTCCCAACAGTAGTATTAAATTCCCTAAAATTTTCAGGTTCCCGTATTTTCTCTGTGACCAATATGTTTGCTAACGCTGATTTATATAACTTATGTAATTATTACTAACCATATAGCAGAAGTACCCGGTGTTGCCCAGGGTGATCGCACAATGCATTGCGTGGTTACACCAGGCAACGCTTTTCTTAGCTTCAGACATACATAAAACAATATCTCTTCACTTTAGTTATTCCGACCCGGTAATAGTAAAAAAATTAAAATTCCAGCTTCGAGGTGCACATGTTTGTGTACAGGGGCTATTACTATTTAAATTTCCAACCTCTTCGTGCGGTAGATATCACGCAACACTCATGAAAGACAAACTCTTCATTTCATTAATATAAAGATTATGCTTGTACTATTCTTATTAGTAATAAGTATATTATTCTTTGTCTTTTGCACTAACTTGATTGAAATTATTTGCGATGTTTAATTAACGGTTTTTAGAACAAGGGTGATATACGACTAATTTAATATATGGCAATACATGCTCCGCTATATATATATATATATATATATATATATATATATACACACACACACACACACAAGTCATATAGTTAGTATCCGAATAGTGGGATGAACAAAATTTACGCATAGCTAATTTTTCGTAGCGTCTATAATTATTGAACTCAGGCCTTTGAACTCAAGGTCAGACCATGTAACGGCTCAACTATATGGAAGGGTAATAAACGAATAATAAATAAAGAGGTGAGGGATATTTTAATTTTTTTAAGGACGAGATTTCTCCTAATTTACTGTGGATTCACACGTTCGCCGAAAAACTAGCGCAGAACAGAAACGTGTCACGTGACGCGCTCTAAGCCAATCACAAGATTTTCGCTTAATCGGCGCGAGCTGTTCTGCTGAAGTTCAACTATTCTCTACTTTGTCCGTTCTGTTCGAGATGTTAGGCACAGGAGAACCAATCAAATCTCAGAATCAACCATCTCAAATCAGTGCGCATGCGCTCTACAGCCAGAAGCAAGCAGACAGCTTCGTTGGCCGTTGTGGGAGATTTGAAATAACTCGGTAATGTAAAGCTTGTATCGATGTATTGGATTGTGCCATAACACAGCGTTATAATTTGAAAACAACCATCGGGACAATGATCTAAAATATAATATGGGTATCCACTAGAAAATAAAATCTGTATATAGTTAGCTGTTTTACGTTAGCGTTGCAATGCATCACGGGTCAACTTAAAGTGTGTAAATTGCTGCGCCTCTGAGGCAGATTCTGCTTTCCATTTTTGGCGAACGTGTGAATCAAGATTTATCCTTCTCTTCGGTGAAGTGACGCATGGCGCGTTTTCAAGCTATTCCTGTCCCCTTAAAGCCTTGATTCTCCCCAAATGAATGTCTATAGGCTCTGGCGGAGATTAAAACCATAGCAATGACACACAGCTTGTCCGCTGATTTGGGGTGAGAAGCGGGAAGAAGGAGGTGGAGGGGAAGACGCGTATAATATGTGGCTGAACGTCGTCGTCTTGGTGAATTCGGAGCTATTTTGTTAAACGGGTTGTATCTTAACTTGACGCAACTAAGCACTCCAAGTACTTTCACACTCTAACACCAAATTACCGAATAGAAAGTGAGGGAAGAAAATGATCAGTTTACCATGCGAGGCTTCTATTGTTTAACGGCTGATAACACTTCCTCTCTTTCGCTGTCGAGTATAAACGCTCACTCTAAAATTTGTTCCCGAAGAGTATTGACTTTCATTTCAAAATTATTAGTTTCTTGTGTCCTGTTTTGGAATCTTTTAATCTACATCCTGACCTATTGGCCATTTTCGTAAATAAACCAAATAACCTGAGTTGAGGACATTTGAAAAATAAATAAAAACCATTTAAAAAAAACTTTAAGATCCCAAAAAATAATTTTGTGACATTGTAAGACTTTTTTAGAATTATTTAGTTTTTTTTTATTCAATGTTAATATTTTAAAACTCTTCAAATAAAACGTAAACTAATTTAACAGAGAAAATCCTATTTTGACTTACCGTGACGTCACAGCTAGCTGAGATTTCGGTTGATCAAAAGAGACCAAAATTCCCGGGAAACGGGAAGTAACTGGTATAAGAGTGTAGAGTGTATCTTTGTGCATCGAATTATGTCATTTAATGGGGAGGCAGGGGTTACAACACAAAATGTATTTTAATTTATATCTTCCTCCTTTCCTGTTTGTTCTCCTACTGTCGGACAGCTGCCCTCAGTGACGTTATAAAACAACTTACGACTCTTCTAGCGCCTTTAGACAATATTATGTGTCATGTTTGTTGCTTATAATTCTCAACGGATGTACAAATGTTTGTCATGCACTTAACGCGTTTAAATAAATCTGAGATATTTTATGACTGTGTAAAAAAAAATTCTTCTTTAACAAATTGTATATCTGCATTTCGTATACCTCAGTTTTAGCTTATGTGGTGCTGACTGACAGCTCACAGCTGACTTCTGACGGCTTTGAAAAGCTGCCAGACCAAATTATGTATCCCTACGCCGAACCATATGATCTGCAAAAAACATGTCTTTAGCAGTTGTCACTTCTGACAGTCAAAATCTAGGTATATACCTAAATGTTGACTGTCAAAAGTCAGCTGTGAACTGTCAGTCAGCACCAAAGAAGCCATGGGGCTACTGTAGTAGGCATATTATACACAAACATCAAAGCAGTTATTATCAGTTGACTCTTACAAGGAGAAACTAAGTCGAAACTTCTACTTTTTCCCCCCCGCAAACCAGACATGTCCTTGCAAATGGAGGCTCGGCAACTCGCCTGGTTCCCAGCTCGAACCCGTGAGGCCTGGTTCCAGTCCAGATGCAGCCCTCACCTTGGTGAGAGTATCGTATGACAGCGATACTGCGGACAGGAGGAATGCTGCCCCCCCTAGGCGTGACTCACGGACACGGAGATGAAGGGAACCGGTTCGTGCCCAGCACAGCCCACTATTACGTGTCATGACATGATACAGAGTAGGGGTCATCTATTAGCCAAGTAAAGTGTTTGATATGGGGCGTGGGGAGAGCTCTAATGTCTACATGGTGTTACATGGGGGGGAGCTCTAATGTCTACATGGTGTTACATGGGGGGAGCTCTAATGTCTACATGGTGTTACATGGGAGAGCTATAATGTCTACATGGTGTTACATGGGAGAGCTCTAATGTCTACATGGTGTTACATGGGGGGAGCTCTAATGTCTACATGGTGTTACATGGGGGAGCTATAATGTCTACATGGTGTTACATGGGGAGCTATGTCTACATTGTGTTACGTGGAGGGAGCTCTAATGTCTACATGGTGTTACATGGGGAGCTTCTAATGTCTACATGGTGTTACATGGGGGAGCTATAATGTATATATGGTGTTACATGGGAGAGCTCTAATGTCTACATAGTGTTACATGGGGAGCTCTAATGCCTACATAGTGTTACATGGGGGAGCTCTAATATATACATGGTGTTGCATGGGGGAGCTATAATGTATAGATGGTGTTACATGGGAGAGCTCTAATGTCTACATAATGTTACATGAGGGAGAGCTCTAATGTCTACATAGTGTTACATGGGGGAGCTCTAATGCTTACATAGTGTTTGTTACAAGGGACAGTCAAAAAAGGTAATAAAAAGCGTTACGTGGCTTATGGATTACCCCATGTATATATATATATATATATAAATCCCTGCGTCTTACTACATGTTCCGGT
Organism: Timema podura; assembly: GCA_033556935.1. NCBI lineage: Eukaryota > Metazoa > Arthropoda > Insecta > Phasmatodea > Timematidae > Timema > Timema podura. Next base: position 58,502,665 of record JAVRXN010000003.1, read on the forward strand.
TACACGCATGATAATTACTCTAACGGGTTAGGGATGAGGCAGGAAATATTTTAAAGGTAATCTACTCGCATTTGTGTGGAAGGAGGGTGGGATACCATTTAGGAAAAACCACCCTCAGTAAACCCACCGGGATTCGAACCCCTATCCACCCGTCTACAGCAGTTCAGTCTAATGTGACTTAGGCCATGCGATCACCGAAGCAGTTTGTTCTAGAGTTAAGCTAGTTTGTAAGTAGTTTGCTCAGAAAGCTCATGTTGTGTGGTGACACAGACCCCTGGGAGGGTATGTGAGCCTGTACGACACGATATGTCCTGGGCAAGGGGATACCCCCCCCCAAGGATCCAATTAGGAGTCGCTACTCTACGGTACGGTGTGAAAGCTTTGTACGGCGACTCCGGAGGGTTGGATCGGCCGGGTCCACTCACGGTGATCCTGGGGGCATTCCAGCTAAGAGAACGTTGTTCAAAACCCATGTGCTTCCTAGATTAATTATTAATTTAACTGTCCAGTTGTTTTGTTAAACGTGAATATATATATATATATATATATAATGTAAAAAAAGAATAAAAACACAAGTTAAAAAACTAAGCATTTTAACTTTGATATGTCGTAATTACGCTAAATGAGTTAGGGATGAGGAAGGTTTAATTAAAATGAAGTGTATCCGCACTTGCGCGGAGAGAGATCGGGAAATCAATCAGGAAAACCCATAAATCAGTACACCGACCGGGACTTGAACCCGATCTTGCCGCCATCGGCAGTTCAGTCTATCACGAGGGTGACGTCACCGAAGAGAATAATGCCGGTAATAGTCGCTACCTTTATTTGGCATGTGTTTGAACTGAGACCAAACCTAGAACACGGTAAGAAATTAATTAATTAATTAACAGGCATTAAAACCCAAATGTCACATGACTATCAAATGGGTTTACCCCCGACCCAAAAGTTGAAGTACAGCCAGCGAGCAGCACAGCCCGAGCTGTGCAAACACGAGGTTCGGGCCGCGTAGAGAGATGAAACTTTCCCGGTAAATTTCCCGCGGTGGCGGTTTGTGACCTACTGGCTAGGTGAAGGTGCTGGGTTCGGGATCAATCAGAGCCTATTACATATAAACATAAATACATCAAATAATGGGTTGGGGTGCGAGTGGGTGGAGAATTGGGGCCGAGGGTTAGGGGGGAGGACAAAAGTTGTTAGCAAATGAAGGGCACAGGAGAAAAAGGAGTAAGTCACAATTCATATATTTTATAGAACAAATTTCATATCTCAAACACCTTAAGTTCCCCAGCAAATACAGTCATACCTACATACATACAATACATACATACATACATACCTACATACATACAATACATACATACATTTCATACCTACATACATACATACATACATACCTACATACATACTACATACATACCTACATACATACCTACATACATACATACCTACATACATACCTACATACATACACACATACCTACATACATACATACATACATACATACATACATACATACATACAATACCTACATATATACAATACCTACATACATACAATACCTACATACATACAATACATACATACACACATACCTACATACATACAATACCTACATACATACAATACCTACATACATACAATACATACATACACACATACCTACATACATACAATACCTACATACATACAATACCTACATACATACAATACATACATACATACAATACCTACCTACATACAATACATACATACACACATACCTACATACATACAATACCTACATATATACAATACCTACATACATACAATACCTACATACATACAATACATACATACACACATACCTACATACATACAATACCTACCTACATACAATACATACATACACACATACCTACATACATACAATACCTACATATATACAATACTACATACATACAATACCTACATATATACAATACCTACATACATACAATACCTACATATATACAATACATACATACATACATACATATATACAATACAATACATACTATACATACATACATACATACATACATAATACATACACATACATACATACATACCATACATACATACAATACATACATACATAATACAATACACTACATAATAAATACATACATACATACAATACATACATATATACAAATACTACATACATACAATACATACATATATACAATACCTACATACACATACCTACATATCATATACATACATACATACCTACATACATACTACATACATACATACATACATACCTACAAACACATACATACATACATACATACATACATACATACATACAATACATACATACATACATACATACACATACATACATACATACATACATACATACAACAACAACACATACATACATACATACATACATACATACATACATACATACATACATACATACATACATACATACAACATACATACATACATACATACATACATACATACATACATACATACATACATAACAACACACACACACATACATACATACATACATACATACATACCTACATACATACATACATACATAACATACATACATACATACATACATACATACACACACATACATACATACATACATACACACACACACATACATACATACATACATACACACAACAACATACATACATACATACATACAACACACACATACATACATACATACATACATACATACATACATACATACATACCTACATACATACATACATACATACATACATACCTACATACATACATACATACATACATACATACATACATACATACATACATACACACAACACACATACATACATACATACATACATACACACACACACATACATACATACATACATACATACATACAACACACATACATACATACATACATACATACATACATACACAACATACATACATACATACATACATACACACACACACATACATACATACATACATACATACATACATACATACATACATACCTACATACATACATACATACATACATACATACATACATACATACATACACACACAACATACATACATACATACATACATACATACACACATACATACATACATACATACATACACACACACATATATACATACATACATACATACACACATACATACATACATACATACATACATAACACACACATACATACATACATATATACATACATCATACATACATACACACACATACATACATACATACATACATACATACATACACACACACACACATACCTACCTAATCACACCGTTCCCTTACAGAGCAAGCAATAAACTGTGCATATAGCTCAAAAAACAACTCCACACTTAATATACACCGAGTCATGCATGCTTTTTTATTCTTAAAACTCTTCTCTTTTTCACATATTAATCTAAAACATTTAGCCACGTCTTGATCTACCCTTTACATTTGATCCACACACTCTACCTTCATATATTTGCTTCGTCACTTTATCCCCACTCATCCTCTCAACATCCTCTCTTTATTTCTGATTGATTTAAAAATGACTGAGACCTCGTTTTTTATCCAAACATAAAGTGCATCAGAAAGGCCTCATGATTGTCTAATAGATGGAAGCACTAACTCAATTTGAATTGAAAGTGGAGTTTCCTCCTTTTCCCCTGTACCCGTCAAATACTAAATCCAAACAAATTATGGCATTTAGAAATTAACATTATTTAAAAACAATTTCAAATGATTGAATCTCAAGCTTTCAAAAGTTGACATCTACGATAGTTTGACGTATGAATACAGGAGAATGAATTTAGTAACTTTACAGTTGTCAAATAAGGTTCTTCTCACGACAATCCTACTATAATTTCGGATCGTTCAACTGATGAGCGTTTCGCTGTATCGCGTGCGTCATTATTAACGCCGTAGTAATTACTAGGTTGGTAGCAATTGGAGTGACGAGGGGAATACAACCAGAGGTCATCATCACAATTCAACGCCTTAGAATTAAGGACGACCAAGAATCCCCCCAGACACTCAACGGTGGCCACGCGCTCCAAGGCGCGCCAAACTCACATTCGACGGGATTGTCGGTGAACAAAGACGTCCAAGGTCTCTGAATGAATCAGACAGGCCAATCTAATTCGGACATTCACTGTGTGTTTTTTTAAATTATCAGTAGGTCCCGTACTTTTTTTTTTTTTAACCGTCCGGGCTGTACGTAAACTAATAAGGTAGGAATGAGTAAAGTATAATTTAGAGTAAATATATCCACATTTGCACGGATGAATCTGAGTGATAAATAATTTAGGGGAAATTCCCACTAAAACACCCTGCAGGGATTGGAACTCCCCCCTTTTTTCAATGTTGCAATTTCACTTTATCTAAAAAAATCCTTATCATCCCTAAACCTTATACTATATTAAAAATTAGTGTTAAACGGTAATAATAATTTTTTAGAAATAAGAGTTTTTTTTTATCACCGCGTCTTACAAGGCGTTCGGGTTATACGCCTATGTATTAATTATTACACTCATGTGTTAGGTATTAAGAAGGTTGTTACAAAAGAAGATACGAAGTTTGCGTTTACATCTGTTTAGAATCGAAATGGAGATAAAAGCAGTGACGGATTTAAAATTTTGTAAAATTATAATATGTACCCTCCCCTCTTCCACTCCAATTTTTTTTTGTCAAGGGCTTTAGGAAGTTTCGGTGGAAATAGATGTTGGGGGGGGGGGGGGGGAGTTAGTATTCAAGAAAATATTTCTACGAAAGATAATCAGGCATGTACAATGTACATGCCCTACAGTATCTTGAGTTAACATTATGAAGATGGGGAGACTGATCTCTCAGTTACAAAGCGATTGTAAAGAACAGTTATTTAAAAATAAATATTGTCGTTCTGACTTTAACTTGAACTATTTTGATGATGTTAATCAATAATTTTTAAACGTAATTATTAAAAACCAAATATTATAATAAAGATAAAAGTAATGTTATCCGAAATGTGCCGCCCCTTGGCCCGTGCCTTGTGGACCTATTGTGTAAATCCTCTTCTGGATAAAAGTGAAACCATCCAGGAATAAACGAATATCGCCTCTACTCACCAAGACAAGCTGGAACCAGTCGATGAAAACAGAAGTGAATCCCGTCCTTTATCCGTTCTTTATCTGAAAAAAAAAAAAATCACGCATACGTTAGGGCGATATTACACCATTATATTTATTTCATAAAATTAAAATATATTAACACCACGGCTTACTAACCATTCGGGTTATACGCCCATGTGCTAAATTGCGCTAATGGTTTTAGGAACTAGGAAGGTTATAGTTAAAGGAAGTGTACCCGCATTAGCATGTGAAAGGATTTTGGAAAACCACCCTCAGTACACTCGACCGAGATTCGAACCTTTATCTTCCCGTCATCGGCAGTCTAGTCTACTGCAAGTATAATGCGTTAGACCAGTGGTTCCCAACCTGGGGGCGATTGCCCCCAAGTGGGCGATTTGGGTTATCAGGGGGGCAATAAATAAGTGGGGGGCGATTTGGGGGCGATGAGTATTCAAAGGGGGAAAAATTAAAATAGTACTGTACACTAGAAGTTACTGTCAACTTAATTTTTTCCAGATTCCAATTTTAAAATGAAAACATGTACTCCTGTTTTTTAAATGTACGTCAATGATCTTAGTTAATTATTTCACTTCTTTGTTCTTAAAAAAAATCTGTAAAAAATGTACATTTTTTTTTTCTATTTTATTTAAGAGTGACCGGATAAAACTGCTTTGGTTATTTTTATATACGGTAGTAAAATTGTTTAAAATAATAAAACTGCTTTATTATTTACACTTTACTTCAAATTAAAATTAGGCATACAATGAAAATGAAAAGGGGGCGATAGGTGTTAGTCAACCTCCAGAAAGGGGAGATGGGCCACAAAAGGTTGGGAACCACTGCGTTAAACCATGCGACCACCGAAGTGGCTATACTTATATATATATATATATATATATATATATAATATATATGATAGAAGAGTTGACAAGCTTTGATAAAATGTGTGTTACTACACTACACCAAATTTTATTTAAAGTTTGTACAATACAATCATAATATGATTACAAAAAATGGACAAAAATCATGTCAAAAAATATTTACTAATGGACCAAGAAACTTATAAAAATGTTGTCGCCACAGTTGTTGTATTAATTAAAACAAAATACACATTTGTTATAGCCTTAATGTGGAATTTGTGTCATATAATAAAATATTTCGTTCACACTGTACAGCTAAATTTTTAATTTCTTCGCATGTCTAAGATAATATTTCAGGTTTCACCATTTTATTTGATAAAACTCTAAAGGATGTTCTATAATCTAAATGCTTTTAAAAAACTTTTAGTTAAATATATTTGATCAATCGTTAACGTTATATAGGTCATATTTATTTTATCAAATAACTTTTATAAAATAAATATTACATCGTGATACCACCCTTAGTATTGCTAGTATTTATATCTAGTAACTTGGCAAAACCAAAGTGCGCATACACTTTACTTTTTATATAGCTACGATATATATATACATAACTCTTTGAGATAATATAAGTTTAGTTAACTATTCTAAACGCTATTTGTTGCCAAACAATTTTTATGTAACTTGACAACTGAATTTAAAAAAGGCATTAAAAATAATTAATTCATAGGAAGAAACATTTTTTGAGTCAAAGGTATATTCAAATGAATCGAAGTCGACTTCAATGGTCTTGGGGTAAAGTGCTCGCCTCAGGACCCGATGTTATGAGTTCAAACCCACCGGGGTCGAGAGATTTTTCTCTAACGATAAAAATCCATAGCACAACTTCTTTCGGAGGGAAAGTAGAATCATTGGTGCCATGTCGATTGTGGCATGTGAAAAAAAAACCTAGAAGTTGTGAAATACCTTCCCGGCGAAATTGGTAGGTCCTTTCGTTCTCGCTCATAGAAATTCTCGTATGCTGATATTAATGAGTCGCTTCAGAAAGTGCAAGTTAAGTACCCCAAAAAAATAAATACAAAAATTCAATCAGATTTTACTAAAGGTATTTCTAAGTTGACGAGAAAATACATTTGTGAAAAAATTGTAAAAAAAGGTCAAAATAAAAATATATTAGCTTAGGAAAATGACTGTGGAGTCAGTAATGGATTCTAATAACAGTAACATTCTGACGACAGACAAAGAGAAAGGTTAGTTCGTTGTGACCTGTAAAGTGTTTATGTGTACTCAGTTTACCCTGAAAGGTAGCAGCCTTGACGTATTGCACTATGATCTATTTACAAACTGCGATATAGTAAAAAAGTGTCACGAAGATGTTTCTTCCTAAAAGATTTTCCGTTTTACCTTGAGGCAATTGCGGATATATCCTCTACATTCCATCCTAGTTGTGCCTAATCAATTAGTGTACATTAATGAGGGTAGTCTAGACGTATAGTAAGACGCGGTAGAAACTTCTAGTGAACTGTTTAAACTCCTACGGCTCATCTGGAGCGATATGCCAGTTGCCGGCGAGCCCTGTCATGCAGAGAATAAATGAATCCTGACCGGAAAACCTTCATTACGATGGGCGCAACCGGGCCCAACCCACATCAAACCGAAATATCACCTTTGAGAGGTGTAAAGGTCGCCGCACTTTGCTCAAAAATAAAATCTGTATCAATTAATTTGAATCTCGCAGGGGTCAAGGTCTTTACGCGGGTATCGTGGGTATCAGACTCAATGATTGAATGGTATGTTAATGTAGGGGAGGGGGTAAAGATATATCATATGTGATATTTACCCCTGTAGGTTTGCCATCCCCTTTCCCCGCTAGTGTGGGTGCACTTCTTCTAATCTATCCTCTTCTTTCCCAGACCTTAGTTTAAAGAGTTATAGCCATGCTGTTAAATATAGGTATGAGTAGACAACAGTCCGATATCTTAGCTCAGTCGGTAGCGTGTCATTCTACTGAGCTAAGAGTTCCCGGGGTTCGATTCCTGGATGGCCAAACATTTATAATAGGTAAAAATGTGGGTTTAAACCTTTCATAGTGAAAAAATTAACGGACGGGGCCGGGTGTTGTGTCTGTGCTAAGATTTAAGTTACTTTATAAGTCAAGTACTGATATAATCAATCGGTTTAGAAAATACACGTTAACGTCATTGCCTATTTGGAGATTTAAAAGCTATTTTGAGAATCGGGTTGCATCTTAACTTATCGCAAAGGCGCTGATTCAGGGGGAGGGGGTAGTCAAAGGGTCAGTTAACTCCCTGTGAAAGTTAGAAAACCAATATAAAAAACAAAACGAAAGTTCAAATTTTATAAAGAAAATACAACACATATAAATTATACATTTTTAAAAATCTTTTTACGCGCAGACACCTCTTAAGCCGGGTCCACACGTTCTTTATTCGCCCACGTTTATTCAATTTTCGATATGGCTCACGCAAGTGTGGAAAAAATATTCATTTTCATGTACGAACATTTGTCGTGCATAGCGAGTAACGAACATTTTTCCGCATAGATACAGTAGACTACCACACATCAAAGAAGACTAATAATCGCCTGAGAGCAGTTCATCCAAGAATACCGTATAGTAGAGTATGTGTGGACAGCAGGAACGGCATAACTGTGGGGGACTCTGCCCCCCTAGAATAAATCCCCCCCAGATATATTTCAAATCCTCTGATATTACCGAAAATGAAGATAAAACATGGCCTTAAATCAAATTCCAAATGAATTCTTTGTCAAAAATTTGCCGGAAAAGACCACATCAAATAACTAATAGACTAGAGGCATCTAAATGGCAGAAAAAGTCAGAGGAGGAAAGCTCTAAATAGCTTCAAAGGTCATCCAAATTTCAAACATGTATAGGGGAGACAACTCAAATAGTTTCTGGATGCATGTCATTGAAGAATTTCAGGCGAGAACCACCCCAAATAGCCATTTTATGAAATAATTCATTTTAAATGTGTCGGTGGAAGACACTTCAATAATTATCTTCTAGAGGTCTCAAACTATCGCGAAACATTAGGTGAGGATCATCTAATAGCTTCGAGGGCATCCAATCCAAAAATTTCTAGGTGAGAAACACTTTAAATGGCTATAAAAATAATCAAAAAAATCAGGCGAAATACTCTAGTTTCTAGAGTGAACATTTTCAAAAAATTGTTGAAGGAGGGCACTCCAATAGTTAAACACTATCTAATTTAAAAATTGGAGAGGCGACCCGTTAGAACATACATAAAATCAAATATGAATGAGAAACTATTAAATGGCTTTAAACAGAAATCTAACATCGTAATATTTTTATTGGTGACCTGGTGGTCTAGGGTAAGGTTTCGGACTTCTGTGCTGGGGGTCCGGGGTTCAATCCTCGATCCCGCACAGATTTATCTGATTTCTAAACCCTTCCTTCACCTCTGACAAGTCGTGCATTAATCCCATCTTGTGAATGTGTAGAATGCCAGGCCTCCACCGTGGTTCGGATCCCACGTTAAACTGTAGGTCCCCCATTTCATCTCACAATCACCCAACCATTACACATTAGCGTAAGTACGTATAAACCCAAACGGGTAGTAAGACGCGGTGATAATAATAACTATTTTATTTATAATTATGAGCCCCCTATGAAAATTATCTGGACCCACCCCTGATCGCATCTAAGCACTCTAAACACTATTACACTTAGAGGCCGATGTACAAACTAAAAAGAGAGGGAAGAAAATGAGTTCACCTTGAGAGGGCTCTTGTATATGTGCTGATCGCCCTTCCCCTCTTCTTCTGACGAGTTTACACAGTCACTTTAATATTTGCTCCTTGAAAACATTGATTTGCTTTCTAATTTTACCTTTTTCTTGTTTCCTATCCTTGATAGACATTTGCTAACACGAACTTTTTTAATGTGCATCCTGGCAGGAAGACTCCTACAGGCCATTTTCATGACCAAGACACATAGCTTGAGTTGTAGATGATTTATAAAAAGATACGTTTTAAAAAAAACTACTTAAAGATAAAAATAATAAGTGTGTGACACTGTAAGAATATTTTTGGAATTATTTAAGAATTCATGTTGTTGTTTTTTGTTTCAACGTTATATCTTTAAAACTCGCCGAGTAAAACGTAAATTCATTAACATGGGAAATCTTACCTTGACCTGCCGTGACGTCACAAGTTTCTGCCTCTCGTTGGCTCGCAATACTGTACCTATAATATTAGGATTGAATAACTATTAAATATTCGTATGAGCTCATTCTTATACACTTAAACTCGCACTAGGGATTAGGATTTCTTGTGAAGTATGTTCTCTGTTGTTTCATGGCAGGAGGTAGCACGATTTGTCTTGTCTACAAAAGTTGTCATTTGCCGGTTAAAAGTATATTTGTATAAGAACTTAATCTTCACGTAAAAGCAAAAATCGTTTATAAGATAAAGTAAAATATGTAAACAAAATATCAATTTAATTTATTAATTAATTGTGTGAAATATATATCTATATTTATAATTTTTTTCCCTTGGAATAATTTTATATTTTTCATGAGACGGCATTCAGCAAAAAATGTTACCACGGGATGCAAGTGGCCCGACAAGTGGTCGGATGTAATGAAGGTGATTTTTCCCTAAACGATTTCCCACTCTACCTCCACGCAAACGCGGGTACATTTCCTATTAATTATATCTTTCAGATTCCTACCCTTGAGTGTAGTAAATATGCTGATGGGTCAGACGGGTGGTTATAAGTCAAGCAAACAATTACATCTATTTAATAATGAATCAATAATAAGATAGTGTATTAGATGTTAGATAAATAAAAAGAATATAATAATATTTTCTCGAATTAGAACAATAACAAACATAATTATGTGAACCTTGATTGAGTTTAAGGAAGCCGAAGAGGTGAGCTTGATCACCCCTTGTATAAATATTTTTTCAAACTCATTGTACCAGGACATTCGCATTTGTGCATCCTTTAAACCGTCTAAATTACTAAATCGATAACAATCCGGTGACACAATATAATTAACTTTTACAATAAAATAAATAATAGAAAGACACTGTAGCTTATGCTGAGAGAGAGAGATAGAGATAAATTGATTGTGTAACCAGCAGCACGAATTGTGGATAAGTGAAATATAATTTTCATTTACAAATAATTATTTTTCCATTTTTTTAAAATATGGTAAACTCTTTCCACCGGTCTCAATACCACTGTTTACCCTAATTAATAACCCAGGTTTATTACACCATGATGCAAGGTTTGTTCCAAGTTGTATTACCTACCTAAGCTAGGTGTTATCCGCGGAGTGAAGCGGGCTCTTAAAGTAAAGTTCCAACACTGGTTGAACGCGCGACGCTACTTTGTCTTAATAAAGTAAGTAGAGATGGAAACGAGGGAGTAACTTCTGCTAACTACTCTTAATTATATTTCCCTTCAGCCACCTTCACGCCTCCCATACTTCTTTGTACAGTCCTGCGTGAAAGTAGCTGTCCTGAAAGGGCCCGACGCTCTTTAAATAATAATTTCATATGCAAACTTACTTACTCTATGGCATTAGGAGCCCGAGAGCTCATTGTCGAACTTACAAAAGTACGCCACCTATTCCTATCTTGATCTAGTTCTATTCAGTCCACCTAATTACATCCTGTCTTTCTCAGATCTATCCAAATGTTATCCTCCCCTCTACGTCTAGGTCTTCCCAATGATCTCTTCCCATTGGATTTGCCAGTCAGTGCCTTGAACACGGTTCTAGTTTATTATACTAGCGCTGCATGTCCTGCTCACCGTTATCTCCTAATATTGTCTTGTGAAGAGTACACGGTATCTAACTCATCATTCTGTAACCTCCTCCACTCTCCAGTATTTTCATCCCTTTTTGGACCAAATATCTTCCTACACACCTTGTTTTCGAACACCCTAAATTTATTTTCGTCGTGTAAGGTAAGATGTCATGTTTCACACCCATAGATAACAACCGGAAAAACTATTGTTTTATACATTCTGAGCTTTACATTCCTTGACAGCAGGCGAGATATCAACAACTTACTGACCGAGTCATATCATGCATTTCCCGACTGTGTTCTTTTCCTAATTTCCAATTTAATATCGTTATTGCCAATTAAAATTGTTTCTAAATATTTAAACTCATTAATTTTGTCAAATGATATGTTGTTCGCAGTAACCTATAAATAACCGTTCTCCATTTGTGCTCTCTGTGTGATCATATAAATAGTCTTTTCATCGTTCACCTCTAAGCCCACATCCTCAACCTCTAATAAAACTTCTGCATTTTTTGCAACAGTTTCCTTACTATATCCCAACAAAGCTAAATGATCAGCGTATCCTAGTAGCTGCATTGCACCGTTTATTGTCAACCCTGCCCTACTCTCCTGCATTACCATAATAGCATACTTTAATGCTAGATTAAAAAGTAATGGGGAAAGTGCATCTCCTTGTTTTAATCCATTATGTCAGTGGTTCTCAACCTTTTTGAGCCGACGCCCCCCCCCCCCCTTTGGTAGATCATCAAATTCCCACCCCCTCCCCTCCAAAGTATGTTTTTAATCAAATGCCCACGCCCACACTTCCCAATATCTTTGAGACAATTATAAAAAAATTTTTTAAAAAAAACTTGTTCTTTAAACACATATATACTAAAACCAATTTAACACTGGCAGCGTAACGGTACACAAATATAATGAGTTCTTGAATATTAGGTCTTACAACTGGTTGGCAGTATTGCCAATATCTCAAGAAAAAATTATCTTACTTTGGAAAGTGAATTGAAAACATAAATTTCTTCAACTCTCAATAGATTAGACTGTCGATGACGAGATCAGGGTTCAAATTCCGGACGGGTATAGTGAGTGGTTTTTCCAAAATGGTTTTCCACTCTCCCGGCAAGCAAATGTTGGAAGACTTTCTCTACATATAACCTTCCTCATTCCTAAAACCACTATCGTAAGAGCCCATTTCCACGAGCGTATTTAGCAGCGCTGCTTGACGATACCTTGTTTTAAATGGTTGTGTTTCCACGAACTTGTGCAGTCGAATTAGCAGCGCTGCTGCCGCGCACGGTCGCCCGTCCTCACAACTAGCCGCGGCGTTTCATAGCAGCGCTGCCACTGTACATACATTAAATTAAATGGTCTTGTTTCCACGGGCGGCAGAAATACGCGCGACTCTTTCAAAACAGAACCACGTGTTGTTGTGTTAGGCTAACAATTAATATTATTTATTACTACAAAACAATCCCCAACAATCTTTGAGAGCTTAGATATGAAAATGTTTCTTAGTAAGATGGAGATGCTACCAGCCGTTTGGAATTCAAAGTCATCTAAACACAACAATAAGCAAGATGAAAAAGATCATGGGAATCATTGTGCAGAAAGTGTATTTCCATATTCATATATTTTATAAAGATCTTAGGGGTGAGGGGAGGTCTGAACAATGCTTACGTAATAAGAGAGAGAGACAGGAAAGAATGGGGGGAGTGTAAATCGCGAGTAAATTAAAAAATATATTATAATGTTATAAAATGTCTAAATTTTACCAGTTTAATACAATAAATTTTGATTTAATGTACAAAAATGTTTATTGTGAATTACGTATTTTGCATCGTTAATTTACAAGTCTCGTTAGTAACTACCAGCAATTTATATAATGAATAAAAATCATCTTTATCCCTATTAGAATGAAGGAGAGGGGGAGTGTCCCAAATGGCCAAAAATGTGATTTCATTACTGAAATCTTAGAAGGAAACATGGGTTTAAAATTGGCAGCGCGACAGCAGCGCTGCTAAATACACTCGTGGAAATAAGCTCTAATTAGTAGGCCTACCTACATAAGCGTATAGCCCGAACGGGTAGTAAGACGCGATGCTACAAGAGTATTTTGTGAATAGTCCACTGTAAATAAATGGAAATTAATTAGTGATAAGGGTGTTGCTTTAATAATAATAATAATAAGAAGAAAAGAAGAAAATAATATAAGACCTTTAAAAATGACTAAAAAAATACGCATTTTTTTTTTCTTATTTCTGCTTTTGAATTGTTAATTAGACCATGTCAATAACTTTATCTTTTGAAGAAAGAATTACTATACGTCCAAAATAAAAAATCCCCTTCCTCATTAATTGTAATATTATACTTTAATCTTCAGAACGTAAGGAAGCTTCCAGAAAACATCAAAAATCCATTAAAATTAAATTTTGAAGCTATACTAATAACGCGGAATTAATTAAGCACTGCTTTAAAATTAAAGTGAAAACGTAGACTACTTACCACCCTTAATGAAACCTCCCCCTCTGATTTGATGAAAACGTCTATCATGCGATTACCTGAAATGGTATCGGTGTAATTAAATGCGGGTAGTCCAGACGGGTAGTAAGACTGGCCTGCTGAAGACGGATAGATCGGGGTTAGAATCCCGGTCGGGTATACTGGGAGGTGGTATTTCCTAAATGGTTCCCCACTCTCCTTCCACGCAAATGCGAGTATATTACCTCCGAAATGCTTTCTTTATCTTCCTTACCCCATTATAGTAATTATCACAGAGATGTATAACCTGAGCAGGTAGCCGGCTACATGGTGTAGTGATAAGTGAACCTGGCTACGAGCGTAGGGGTCCCAGGTTTGATTCCCGGCTGGTATATTAAGCTACTATCACACGACACTTGCTTATACTAGAAATCAAATGTGATAGCTAGCGCCTAAATATCTGTATACTAGCTAGTACAATAGAAACGGGACTAGAGTATTCACACGCTGCTAGTTTGGTACTAGGTTCTAGTGCAAACTATTTATGGAACGTCAGAGATTAATTTTGGGTGCAGCAGCTGCATTAATTACTAATAATGATATTGACAATCATGAGAGGGAGCATAGTAAAATAATATGGACACAGGACTGGCTGGAAAGACGAAATAATGGTCGCGGGATACTAAAAAGGATGCATTTGGAGGTTAGGTAGGATAAATTCGGGGTGACACTAACGTTTAGTATCTCCCTAAATTTGTATTAATTTATTTACGATGTGGTCAGAGGCCCCTAAACCCATGGGTGTCCAAGTACAGTATCCTTGATACACAAATGTCCTTTTTTAGGCCTACGCACACTCTATATTCTAAAAAAACAACCACCCAAGGTTGGCATGCTGTCAAGTTTATTTAGATTAAAACTGGGTCTGGAACACAGTTTGTCGTTTTTAGATGACATGTTTTTAATTAAATATATATATATTAAATATATTGTCATATTGTGGCAATTTGGTATTAAAAAAGAAGGACGTTTAGAATAATTTTCTGCCAACAACAAAATCACATCCGATGACAATGTTATCGCCATTTCTACCATTTCTCTACACACAGTCTCAGCGCGCAATGATTGGTCGAATTACACAGACTAGTGTTGGAACTAGTACGAAAATAGCGCCTGTTTTATCCTCTCAACTAGTATGGTAGCCAGTACCAAGAGGCAGAACCAGTATACTTTTTCTAATTCACACGACGCTAGATGATGACGTGCTAGCTAGCACACTGGATTTCAAGTACGAGCTAGTCTCGTGTGATACGGGGTTTAGATATTTTTCTCGAAAGGTGAACTACCCCAACGGTCGCTAGGGTTGGGTTAGTTAGGCTTAAGTTAGGTTTAAGTGTGTCCACTGGTTCTCCACCCTCATCTCATCGGGACATGGAAAGAGCCTCCATAGAAAGGATGTACTACTAGTAGGTTCGGGCGTCTCCTGGGCAGCGGTAGGCTACATTAATATTGGCTAATCTTTCCACTACTGGGCTACGAATGATGTAGCCCAGATGCGCTACATATATACACAAACCTGAACAGGTATTAAGACGCACTGATCAAAAATTCATATGCGTATAGCCCGAAAAGGTAGTAAGACGTGGTGCTAATTATAAATTTTAAAAATAATCGAAAGCGGTAAATAAAAACAAAGATAAGATAGAAGAAAGTGAGCGCAATCAGTTCCGCCTCAAATGAAGCCTATCGTTAGTTTAATG
Organism: Timema podura; assembly: GCA_033556935.1. Taxonomy (NCBI): domain Eukaryota; kingdom Metazoa; phylum Arthropoda; class Insecta; order Phasmatodea; family Timematidae; genus Timema; species Timema podura. The sequence goes on from JAVRXN010000003.1 coordinate 58,518,714, forward strand.
GTGCGGTCTATTATGTGATTACAGTCGGCAGAGGCGGCCAGAGCGATGCTGCATATTCATCAGCCGATAATTCACAAGGGTCTGACACGCAACATGTAACAAGGGTGGTCCCTACCCTTATTACACACGGGACAGCCCCCCCCCCCCCCCAGCCAAAAGCAGGCGCATTGCTGGAGCTATAGCTGAACCAATTGGACGTTATTGCGTAACAGGCAACCAAGAGAGGGTTTGGTTGCTGTTTATGTCCTGTAATTAATCGCGGATAAACCATTAATAGCGAGTAAGGGCATTCGATATGTAACAATCAAACACAGATTTAATTGAAGCTAAAACAAGCTTCGGTGACCGCGAGGTTTAACGCGCTACTCTCGCGGTAAACTACACTGGCGATGACGAGGAGATTGAGGTTCAAATCTCAGTCAGGTGTACTGAGGGTCGTTTTTCAAAAACAGTTTCCATTCACCCGCCACGCAAATGCGGGTATACTTCCTTAAAAATAACCTTCCTAATTCCAAAAACCATTAGCGTAATTGGTATATAAGCGTATAAACCGAACGGGTCGTAAGACGCGGTGATAAAAAACAATTGAAGCTAAACGTAAAACTCATCTATTCTGGTTTTCCGGTGGGTGGGAAGGTCAAGGTTCGAGTCTCGACAGGATGCAATGAAGGTAGTTTTTTTTTACATAATTTATAATAAGTGTTACCCCGCCTCTTCCCTACACTATACTCACTGATACATATGCGTGTCTTTGAAATCACCCCGATAACATGGATATAAGCCGTTGCCGTTGAATGACCCTTGCGTTAAACTTGTCAACTAAAAGTAATTCCACCAAGCTGTTGCAGTTTAGCAGGTTTGACCCTTATCTTACCGTTTATTTTCTAATCTGTTTTTAAGTACTTCCTCTCCACGCCAGCGCTTGCTTGCATTGTAAGCGAAGTCTACTACAGTAGAATTTCGGTTGATCGAACTTTGGTCAACCCGGGCAACGGTCACCAGGGTTTGGTTAGGTAGGCTTAAGTTAAGTTAAAACTCACACCGGCTCCACAACTTCATGATAACTATTATTATATCATCTCTTTGTGGGTACGACGTGTAGACAACCTCCATAGATGCACCCCGGCCAAGTCTACACTTAGATGCCCGAACCTGCACTTCATGTTCCTCCAGCGAAAAAGTAAATTTAAACCACTAACTTAGTATAAACAGTTTTAGCACATACGTATTACATTTTCTACAACCCGCTTCAGTGGACGAACGGTCTAAGGCGGTGATGACCAAACTTTTCCGACCAATGTGCCCCCTTGTTAGAACCAGTTGAATTTCGAGTTGGTCTATTTATTATGCCTTATATTATTTACGTTTTTTTGATTAGTATTTAAAAATCAAAATTTGTTGAATATTATGAAATGTATTAAATAGCTCAAATAAAATTGTAGATTTTTTTTAAAAATGCTTAATTTAAGAAAAAAGAAAATTGATTAAATTTTCAAAATGAGTTTCTTAGACAAATTTTAGTTTCATTAACTTGCGGTAAAAAAACCCCATTAAACTTAACACCTTAAGGGGGCGGGAAAAAAGTCAATCTTATATATAAAATTCTCGTGTCACAATGTTCGTTCCCGTACTCCTCCGAAACGGCTTGACCGATTCTCATGAAATTTTGTGAGCATATTGAGTAGGTCTGAGAATCGGCCAACATCTATTTTTCATACCCCTTAGTGATAAGGGTTGTCCACCCTTATCTTATATATAAAATTCTCGTGTCACAATGTTCGTTCCCGTACTCCTCCGAAACGACTTGACCGATTCTCATGAAATTTTGTGAGCATATTGAGTAGGTCTGAGAATCGGCCAACATCTATTTTTCATACCCCTTAGTGATAAGGGTTGTCCACCCTTATCTTATATATAAAATTCTCGTGTCACAATGTTCGTTCCCGTACTCCTCCGAAACGGCTTGACCGATTCTCATGAAATTTTGTGAGCATATTGAGTAGGTCTGAGAATCGGCCAACATCTATTTTTCATACCCCTTAGTGATAAGGGTTGTCCACCCTAATCTTATATATAAAATTCTCGTGTCACAATGTTCGTTCCCGTACTCCTCCGAAACGGCTTGACCGATTCTCATGAAATTTTGTGAGCATATTGAGTAGGTCTGAGAATCGGCCAACATCTATTTTTCATACCCCTTAGTGATAAGGGTTGTCCACCCTTATCTTATATATAAAATTCTCGTGTCACAATGTTCGTTCCCGTACTCCTCCGAAACGACTTGACCGATTCTCATGAAATTTTGTGAGCATATTGAGTAGGTCTGAGAATCGGCCAACATCTATTTTTCATACCCCTTAGTGATAAGGGTTGCCCACCCTTATAATATATATAATTCTTCTGTACGTGTGTATATCACTGAACTCCTCCTAAACGGCTGGACCGATTTTGCTGAAATTTTTTGTGTGTGTTTGAGTGAGTCCGTAGATGGTTTAGATTCACAATTGGACCCGGTAGGTGGCGCTGAAATCGGGTTCTAGGATTTTTTTATTTTTAGAGATTTTTTGGGGGTTTTGGGGGGATCAATAAAATAAAATTAACGGTACCCGTATACAAATTTGTAAACAAGCTTCGCAATTTTTTTCAATACAGCTGATATTTGTGGAGTTGTGGGCAAAATTACAAAAATGAAAAGATGTTTTATTTTGTATGTTGTCTTGACAAACACTGAATTTGTAATATTTGTGTAACTCACTAATTGGAGTTCATTGTGAATTTGTAATTGTGATGATCACATAGTATTTTTTTAATTACCGAAATCAATTATACCACCCAAACGAAAAGCCAACGTTCGGGCAGGACAACGTCTGTCGGGTCCACTAGTAAATTCATATAAATGTTAAAATCAAAAAGCTTACATAATCTTTTTTCATGATGGTTTGAAACATGTTGTATTTTGATAGCCAACATATTTATGTTCGGTTCATAACTTGTTGTCTTCAACAGCACACAAGACTACAGGGTGTCTACCCGACTATAGTTTTGAAATTCCAGTATATTTCCAGTATTTTTTTTTTTAAGAAATCTAGTATATATAAAAGGTACTCGGAGACAAAAAAATCCTTATTTAAAATCATAAAATGATAGAAAGTTAGGGTAGACCTAGGTCTGTCATAATTAAACATTTTTACATCAAGAATCAAGTGTATTGACGCATATATTCTGTTATATACTAAGGATGGGACCCTAGAGCCTACAAGGAATAGTCATGGATTCAAGACTCAAATCATAATCTTTTTTTTAAATAGGTACTAAGTTTGAGTTATTTTTTAAAAGTATTAACATAGTTAAATAGTTTCTTGTGGCTAAAACCAAAATAATGATAGGAAAAACCTAACAACCAAACCCCAGATCATTAATTTATCATATAATGTAAACAAAATCAAAATTGAAGGAAAAAATCCTAGTTATTGGTAAAGTTAAACCCTTATGCTTACAATATTTTCTAAAATTCAAATTCTAATTATGGATTTGATGGCAAAATGAAGTTTCAGATTTGAAAAAAAGGTGGATTCGACCCATATTTAATACACGTGCATACACATACATATACACACACACACACACACACACACACATTACATTTTTTGAATGAGCTATACCATCGTCAACCTCGGTGGTCTTGGGGTAAAGTGCTCGCATCAGAACCCGATGTTTGTGGGTTCGAACTCAACAGAGGCCGAAGGCTTTTTCTTGAGCGAGAAAAAATCATAGCTCAACATTTTTCGGAGGGGAAGTAAAGCCGTCGGTTCCATGTGGAATGTAAAAGAACCCTGGATCATCTTTAAAAGAGGTTTTTCCTTTGAGTTTACTCATTTCTTCAACACAAAGGTCACAAGATAAACAAGTGAGATCTGCAGAATATTCACACCATGCCAAGATTAGGAACGGTAGTTTTTCTTTTAGAAGGATGGAGGGGGGAGGAGGAGTATGAGTGAGAGGGGGAGAAGTGAGGGGGGGTTGAAATGAAGAACACAACAAATACTGTACTGTGCCATTCTAATGTCAATGTCAGGCAGGTACACCAATAGTTTGAACTTGAACAGTTACTAGTAACTTATAACTCATAATGGTTACTGCTGGAAAGAAAAAAGTTGGTGTGGGGAGGAGGGGCAGGGAGTAAAGGGGAGGTTGGCTGCTAGTGTAGTCAAAACAGTTATTTGTTTCTTTCTCTAGTACGTAAGGGGTAGGGGGAAGGGAGGGCGTAGAGACTGAGAATAGAAAGGTCAGCAAGTGAGGCAAACATCCCCACTGCAAGGTCATCTACAAGGTCAAATAAGTGTGTGGCAAACAAGATAGGTCAGAGGGGGGAGTAATTGAGGGGTGGTCAAAATATAACTATCAGTAGTCCAAATATTATCAGGGGTCTCAAAATGCTTTATCCAACATTTCACTCAATGTAAAAAGGCTGAATATTTTTCCAGTATCTGATTCAAAATTCCAATATTTCCAGTATCAAAAATTAAATAACGTATATTTCCAGTATTGATAGACACCCTGGACTAGTATCATTTGTCAACTTCACAAAGTTTGTTGTGGCATGTTAATGGCATTATACCACGTTGGGAAAAGTTCTATTTAGTGTTTTTTTTATATATCGGTGTGCCACCCGAAACGGTTTCACATGCCATCCAGTGGCATGCGTGCCATATATTTGTCATCCTTGGTTTAAGCCATCAATCTCGTGTTAGACTGGCCTGCTGATGACGGGGAGATCGGGGTTTGGATCCCTGTCGGTTCTACTGAAGGTTTTTTCTCAAATTGTTTCTCACTCTCCTTTCACGCAAATGCGGGTAGATTACCTCTAAAAGTCTTCCTTCCACATTCCTACCTCATTAGAGTAACTATCATACATAAGTACAACCTGAACAGGTAGTAAGGCGAAGAAAAAAACTATAATAATTATAATAATATTTAGCACCGCGTCTTACTACCCGTTCGGGTTATACGCTTAAGTACTAATTACGCTAATGGATTAGGAATTGGGAGGGTTGAATTGAGAGGAAGTGAACCCGCATTTGCATGGAGGGAGAGTGGAAAACCATTTAGGAAAAACCACCCCCAGTTCACCCGACCGAGATTCGAACCTCGATCTCCCCGTCCTCGGCAGTCGGGCTCAACACGACTAGCGCGTTAGCCAACTACGCCACCGAGGCGGGTAAAAAAACTATAATAAAACGTGTTTCTGAATAATTGTTTATTTCTACCCCCAACTCAAATTTACGTACTATCTGAAATTTGGATTGCCTTGAATCGGGTTCACCCTCTTTATTTCGTATTAGCTGGATTCTATTGTACTTGAATCGATCAGTTGAAAGAAGGTTACTCAAGAACATGCGATACTAACACGACCTCGGCGGGTGACCTTGACCTGCCTCATCCACTAACCGCGGCTCGTAAGAGCTGAATTATGTAATCGTATCGCCGCCATAGGTAGGAATTCGTAATATGAAAAAAAAAAACCTTCATGGCGTAAGCCCGCAATCGATTTAGACCGACCGAGCGGCCGCCGCTGTTAGCGATGATAGTGCCAACATTTGCGGATAAAGAGTGTCATATAGTCAGCAAAACGAGCCCTCCAGCCATCCCAGTTTTCTAGGCCGGTGCTGCTACTTTATTCAAGTAACTCGTTTGACCTCATTCCAGAACTACTGTTTCACAAGAAAACATTTTTTGGAAGCGCCGGGGCTCAAACCCGGCACCTCTGGACCAGCCAGGTCCTTTGACCACTAGACCACGGAGGCGGTCATTTGTAATATGACCCACCAAAAATCTTAGATATACTTTAATGCAGAGGTTAACAAGGATTGTGCCACGGCACACTAGTGTGCCGAAAAATTCTCGACGTTATGTTTTATCGATAAAAATTATTATTTAAAGTATTTTATTCAATAATTTAAAAAAAGAAAGTTTGAGTGTTGATATATCTTTTTCCAAAGAATAAGATGTCTTGCAATCAAAGCGTTGAGCAATTTAATGAAAGTAACTTAAGGTGGGGTGCAAGGGGACGCGAGAAAGGGCCAACGTTTTTGCAGTTTTTATGGCAAAACTTTTTTTGGCCAAAATAAAACAAATATTGCTCCAGTACAAACAAAGAGTTATATCATTTTCTTCACACGGTGATATCAACCGTTCCTGAATATTCATCATAAGCATAGCGGCATCAGGTGATAACATTTTTAAACTAAAAGAAAAAATTATCATTAAATTTCAGGAAAACCTTGAACGATATTCAAGATATTGTGAGGTCATAATGTGAAGAAAATTAAATTCTATGTTTGTACTAGAGCGACATTTTATTTATTTTGGCCAACAAATGTTATGCCATAAAAACTGCAAAAACACTGACTTTTAACGCGTTACCCCACCTTAGAGAGTAACTTGAGCTTGTCGTTTCTTACACATAATTATTTCAGTTCGTGGTTGAATAGAGGACAAAACACACTCGTATTTCCTGCTCAACCGAGAGAAGTCTCTGAGCATGTCCATGGCCGAGTCTCCCGTAGTGTCGCCAATTTGCTTGCACGCTCAGTGTGCCGCGAGGACTTACATAAAAGAATAGTGTGCCATGAACAAAAATATATCGAGAACGGCTATTTAATGTGCCCATACGCCAAGCCACGTGTTTTCAAAAGACTGTGTCATTTTTGGCAGTTGTAAGAGTTAGTATGCTGGTCTTTCCGTCAATTTTTGTCTTCCTTAAATTTATTTTTTCATGCCTTTTTTTTAAAAGGCTACCACCCGTATCGGTGGGCGCGCGGGATAAGGCGTGAACAAAGTCTAACCTGACTCAAAGGTGACATCGGGGAGCGAATCCCGGTCTGGGTGCTATTATTGTTTCTCACTCTACCTTCATGTAAATGCGGGTCACACAAAAAAAAAATTTAGCAACGCATCTTACTACCCATTCTGGTTGAACGCACATACGTCCTGATTACGATAATGTGTTAAGAGATGACAATTGTTGAATTTAGAGGAAGTGTGCCCAAATTTGCGTGGAGAGACAAAGTGGAAAACCCCCCTCAAAACCGTTGACCGAGATTTGAACCCAGATCTCCCCGTTATCAGAAGTGCAGTCTACTGCGAGAGTGAGACCCTGCCGTAAGACACGCAGACACCGAAGCGGGTGTGAAGTCATGTAACTTATGTTTAAGACACGATTATTCAACATACATTTTCTGTCGCACCACAACCCTTCTTTAAGGAGTAACAACACATGTTTGAATCAGCGTCCTTAAGGTGGGAGTGTAGGGGACGAGAGAAAAGGTCAGTGTTTGGGCAGTTTTCATATCAAAACTGTTTTTTGGTCAAAATAAATCCAATAATTCTCCAGTAGAAACATAGAGTTTAATTTTCTCCACATGGTGATATCAATATTTCTTGAATATCTGTCAAGGATGTCCTGGAATTTAACAACAACTTTTTATCTTCATTTAAAAAGTTTGTCATTATCTCTTTTAAAGAAATTATGACAAGAGTTATAAGCTACCTTCACTTTAAAAAACTAGCGTAGCCAGGTGTATTTTCTTAATGTACATATATTTTAACAATAGGCCTATTTAAGTCCATCCCAAACCACCAATAGGACATATACTGTTTCTGTGACCGCCAATTCGTGTAAGCACCTACTTCGGTGGCCACATGGTCAAAGGCGTCACTCTCGTGTTAGACTAGACTGCTGATAACAGGGACAATGGGGTTCAAATTTCTGTTGGGAGTAGTGAGGGTGTTTTTCTACTCTTCCTCTAAGCAAATGCGGGTACACTTCCTCTAAATTCAACCTTCATCCATAAATCATTTAGCGGTATTAGTACACGTGTATAACCTGAACAGGAAGTAAGACACAGTTCTAAAAAAAATTCTTGCTATCCTGTGTTTTGGAAAAACAGAACGTGTTGATCGACACTTCTTATATTGGAGATTCCTTTGAAGATACGTTACATTACATGTTTTGCAAACAGTCACGGCGATAATTGATTGTTTGCGCGCGGTAATACTTAACATGAACGGGGAACTATGTTCGAAAACGAGTCATTAGTTAGAATGGGATTGTTATTCTGTTCTCCCAGTAGAATTTATTTAAATGAGCTGCCGTAAAAGCAATGGACGATCAATGTACGTCAGAGCGGGTTTGCTTTAACAATGGCCTCACAGCAGTTTAATCCCATTAAACATCTGCTTTTGTAGTTTCCTCGTCGCTTTGCTGATGAAACAACAGATACGAATACGGAAAAGGATTTGGCGTGTCACATTCATAGCCATCTTATTTTTTGCATATTTTTTTTAGCGCCGCATCTCAGTGGCCGTTCAAATTATACGCATATGTACTATCACCCTCTGTAAAACCAATCAGGATTCAAACCCATATCTTCCCGCATCGGCAGTCCAGTCTATTTGGGAGTGACATCCTTAGAGACCGTTTAGCCACCGAAACGGATTTTTGGATTAAGGTTGGCTCACACTTGTCCGTATCGCATCGGCTAGTATCGCCCCGCATTGGATCAGAAAATATTCTCGATTCTAGTTTTTCCCCCATTTTAAATCCAAAATGAAGTAGGTATAATAAGCCATACGAGGAATTAAATTGTTGAAATTTTTAAGAAGAACTGCATCGGTTAAAGTTTAAATAAGATAAATGTATAAATATATAATTTTTAAGAGAGCTCAAAAATCTAATCCGAAAGGGGGGATCGGCTCGCTACGGCCAGCATCAGAAGGCAACGGATTTTCCGGAATGAATAATTTCGTTTAGATACGAGACGGTTAACTGTCAAGTGTGCTCTAACTTCCGGTTCGAATCGCACCGGCTGCTGGACTTCAGATGTATTCGCGTATGTCCGTTACCCTTCGACCACACTTCATGCTCAGTCACAAACTCAATGAGGAGATGTTTAAAAAAAATTACGAAGAAAAACTAATTTTAAAAATGAGTTGTAAGTACGGATTTCTATATGATATGGAACGAATAATTTAGCACAAGGCAATCAACTCGTAAAGGAGCGATCCGATGCTATTGGACAAGTGTGCGCTAACCTTTAGATTATTTTATTGTTAGTAGCAAAAAGCTTTTTATCCTTTGGATGGACAAACAATTATGTCATGCGCTCAGCTAAAAGTTTACAAAACCCTTGTTTTTAGTGCATCGCGTCTTACCATACTACCATACTCGTCCGCGAGTCGGAATATTTACACAAACAAGTTAAGGACAATGGTAAAAAACTACCTCAGTACACTAAGCGGGATTCGAGCCCAGACACCACCCGTTGTCGACAAATCAGAATATATGAGTTTGACGTTTAGATTGCCTACCCACCGGGCAAGTAAACATAATATAGTCTAACAAAACCATGAGTTTAATAGGAAGCCCACTTTCTACTACCAACATTGAGTGAAAGTCACTAAAATTTTACACTGTATAAATATGTGTTGTTTGATTTATTAACTAAAAAGGTTAATCCAAATAGCTATCAAAAGCTTCCAATAATACTTCCTTAAGGATTATTGTATAGTCATTACTAATTAAAAGCGCCAAGAAGTGTAAGAATATCTATTTTTTTCCTCTCGCCATTGTTTCCTGTTTTCAAATAACGGACTTCCTATGAAAATCAGACTGTAGCATTGACTATTATGTCCGTGTACTTGGGTTTAGCCGTGAGACAGACCCCCCCGCAACTTGTCTAGCACGAATGTGTTGAGAGTTGCATAACTCCTTGGGCGCTGCCAGGAGGTTCTTTCCCACCAAGATCGAGTCTAATCTGCTCTATTGGCGCAGTAATTCACACGCTACCAGAAAAGTACAGTATTTGACCCATAATGCACTACAATACAAAATCAAAACAGTTGGTTATCAATAAGTTTAAAGTTCTAATGTATAAAAAGTTATTTTAAATTACTGCCACGATGGATGTTTTCTAATTGTGTTGTGTAGTGAAACCAATCAACACAGAACGAGAAAGATACCTGTGCTTTTTATTTAACAAGTTATTTCAAATTATTTCCCCAGCAGTTAGACGCAGCTGTCTGCTTGTATCACTTTGTAGGTGCATGCGCGTATTGAGTCGGTTGTTTAAGCGCCCACGCGCAATGGTTAGTTTTGAAACTTGATTGGTTCTTACAAGCAGATTTTCTGGAGAAGCGCGGACAGAGCTGAGCTTGTTTCTTTTAGTGCAGAACGACCCACTCAGTTCACGCTGTTTCTTGCGATTGATTTAAAGCTAGTCACGTGACACGTTTCAGTTCTGCTCTTGTTTTTGGTGTGAAACGTAATAAACCTTGGGTGTTAAAAGAATAATTTTGTCCACCACATTTCACTACCCGTTATGGTTGTAACGCAAATTTACCCATTACGTTGGGGGAGTTAGGGACGAGTAAGGTTGAATTTGAAGAAGTGTGAGCTTATTTGAGTGGGGTAAGAGTGTAAAACCATTTAGGTTAAACCACACTTGGTACACCCAATCGGGATTCTATCCCCGATCTCCCCTCATCGGTGGTCTAGTCTATTGCGAGAGGGACGCCTTATACTATTAGACCACCGAAGCGGGTTTTAAAAGCACCCAATAATAATCATTTAAATACTTTGTGCTCAAATAACCTCGAGCTCCCAGGGTATCGAACTCGGGCCTGTACCAGCTTCAATGAGTAAGGTCGGTCTGTCCGGCCTTATTCGGGCCGATGATGCATCAGGTAGGATGAAACATGACGTCACCCAGCGAGGACTCTTCAAGCGCGAGGTGGAAGTGGATATCGGCAGCGGATGATGGCTGTTTATGAGGTCCTACCACGGGTCAGGAACGCCAGGAGGTTTTAACACTTTATTAATACAACCGTTGTTGATACTGACACTAACTGTTCAAAATTATAGATCCCTCTCCCCCCTCTTCTACTGCCCATCCAGGATATTCGCATTAAATTACGCTAATGGGGTAGGGAAGTTAACATTGAAATTAAACGTACCCGCATTCACGTGGAGGGAGAGTGGGAAACCCGTTTCGGCGGCCGCGTAGTCTAAGGCACCACTCTCCCAGTAGACTAGACTGCCGGTGACGGGGAGATCATGGTTCAAATCTCGGTCGGGTGTACTAAGGGTTTAAAAAAAGGTTTTTCACTCTCCCTCCATGCAAATGCGGGTACACGTCCTATAAATATATAACCTTTCTAATTCCTAAAATCAATAGCGTAGTTAGTATATAAGCGTATAACCCGAACGGGTAGTAAGATGCGGTGCTAAAAAGAAAAGGTGAGTGGGGGAAAACATTGGGGGGGGGGGGGGGCGAAGACCGTCAAAAACACATCCAAGATTCTAACCCCGACCTTACCGAAATATATATTTATATATTATTATCATCACTGCATTTTACTACCTGTTCAGGCTATACGCATATATGATTATTATAGTGAAATAAGGATGAAAAAGGAAGTATTTTAGAGGTGTATATCTGCATTTGCGTGGAAGAAGAGTAGGGAAACTATTTAGGAACAACCACCCTAGGTAGACCCAACCGGGATTCGAAGCCCGATTTCCCCGTCATCAGCAGGCCAGTCTAGCACGAGAGTGAGGGCAGCGTTTAGTCCGCACGCTCACCGTTGTGGGTACTTTATGCAAAATTCCATATAGAGAGATAACAATAGTGTATCCAGAGTACAAGTGACTGGCTCATTTTCAACTGGCACTGGTGGATAGTGCCTCATCACTGTTGTACAACCATTACTTTAGTTTGGTGTCAAAGTGTCATCACATTTGAATCCATCCACTAGTGGCGTATGCAGGATTGTGAGGGGTCTGAAAGCCCTATTTGAGAGATTGGCTCTTTATTGGTATGCAATAGATCTAGAAGTTATTTACAGGATTATATCTAAGTTGAAAAAAATGGGAGGTGGGGTATTTTAAGCAATATAAAAAAAAATTAATGGTACGGAACTCCGCACGGACTTTCTCGCTCTATAGTTTAAAAATGGAGATATTTACTAAAAACTCGTAATATATGTAAAACGAGATAATATATACTAGCAAACTCAAGCATAAATTGCACTATACTTGTGTAAAACATTTTTTGACCCCCGGTTTTAAATTTTATAATTTTATTTTTAAAGAATTAATGTCCTCATTTGTATGCTTGGACCAATAAAAAAGATCGATATTAGGTTCACAAGGGTCATCAATTCGTATTAAAATTTCGACTTCTGGTTAAAACTTGTGACATTTTATTCGGTGTTGTACATCTTCAGGACATCGCATTGTTATTAAATTCCTCATTTATAAATTCTGACCAATAAAAAATGTAAATATTGACTATTGATTCTAAAATGGAGATAGATCATTGTTGTGCAAACAATTCTCCTAAGAGGTTTAAGGAAAAATAACGTATACTTTTTGAGAGACTTACTTATATTTAATTACTCTATAGCATTGGAGAATTAATGCGCTAAAATTTTAGTATCTCTTTACAACTAAAGCTCACAACATTTTAATATATTTGCCAATATCTCAGAAACTGTTGGTTTTATAAAAATATATTTCATATAAAAGTTTTTTTATTTTTAATAGTGCTACAATTTTACAATGATAAGTTATTTAGTATTTCAAATAGTTGCGGAGATACGGAAATTTCAGCTTCTGTAATGTATCCTAAAAGTCATTTTCATGGGAAAATGAAAATAGCCAGTTTATTTATAATCTTAATCAATGCCTAGATACGAATTTTAATCAAAATCGTTAGAGCCGATTTTGAGAAGATCGATTTTTTTCTATTTTCGCCCTTTATTAAACTACTCTTAATTTTAAGTTAAAACAGACACATAGACAGACGGCATTGCAAAGATCACTTTTTAGGCTTCGAGGGTGTCATGAGACGTCGACGTCCATCAACGTTTCAGGTTAGTTTTTTTTAACGGTCGCAATACTTTACCTTTAGTGTTCGAAAAGTTATAAAATATATATTTGCTTATAGCTTGAAAGTTATTGATTTTATAAAAATATGTTGCGAATAAAATATTTGTATTATAAATAGATCTACATATTTGTAATGATAAATTTCATATCTCAAATAGTTTAAGAGATATGATACAAAATGATAATTTGCGCATCAGACCGCCGAAATATTGAGAGTAGCCATTTTGTTTGGAATATTTATAAATGCTATGAAATGAAATTCAATCAAAATCGTTAGAGCCGATTTTGAGAAAATCTACTTTTTCTCTTTTTGCCCTTCAGTAGACTACCCTTAATTTTAGGGTTGGATGTTCAATTCCAAAAAACCCTCGGGGCAACCCTATGAAAACCCTATTGATACCAAGTTTTAGCCCGATCGGTAAAATAGTTTAGACTCTAGTCCAAGGTACAGACAGACAGACAGAAATACAGACGGAAATTCAAAAACCACTTTTTCGGATTCGGGGGGTCATGAAACGCCGAGAATCATCAAAATCTCGAGTTCGATTTTTTTTACGATCACAATACTTTCTCTACATGTAAGATAGGGACAAAGTAATAATGTGTGTGGCAAAAACCATATTTAGTATGTTTAAGTTGGGTGGAAGGGGAAGCAAGAAAGGGCCAGTATTTTTGCATTTTTTTATGTAAAAAGATATTTTTCGCTAAAATGAATAAATTTATTGGTCTAATGCCAACGTAAAGTTTAATTTTCTTCATATGTTGATATCAACACTTACTGAATATCCATCATGAGCATAGCGTCATTAGATGATAAACTTTTTAAATGAAAAGAAACAATTGTCATTAAATCTCAAGACATCCTTGACAGATATTCAACAACTGTTGCTATCACCATGGGAAGAAAATTAAACTCTTTTATTTGTACTGGAGAAATATTTTATTTATTTTGGCCAGCAAAATGTTTTGCCATAAAAACTGCAAAAAAAACCTTAGCTTTTCGCGCATCCCCTTCCACGCCATGTTAAGGCGCAAGAATGGTCGATCATAAACTAATAAACGCCATAAACCAAGTGAGTTTTTAATGTTACTGGATTCACAAAGATCCATTATACGCTCCTATTACCAGTTAGTACTAGTTTCCCGGGAGTTTATTTCTTAGTGAAAAACAAAATTATGTTGATTTTTAGACTTTCAGAATGGAAATTTCAACTTTAAAACCATGTTTACAAGTTTATATATGCACTGGGTCATAGAAAATAGTTTTGTATTTTTTCCAGTAAACACAAAACTAGTGTAATATTAAAGGTTGTTCATCAATATTTAACCAATGCGCAACATCTGATTGTCAATTCTCAGCTACCTTGGAAGTAGTAACAGTAATAGTAGTAGCTGAAGCTATTTTTATATCATGTATCCTACTTATATATTTATATAGTGCATAGTAACAGGCCTATTGTTTCGAGATGTGGGGATGTAGTATGAGAGTTGAAAAATTAGTTTTACATATTTATTATGATAAAAAAGCTATATTAGTCTACTTAGATCAAGATATCGATGAACAAGGTAATGTGGGAGGATATAAGGTGCCTTAGTGCCTAAACCCACTCTCCTTTAACACCCCAACCACCCGTAGCTTCGTTACCGCTACCCACTTAACGAAATCTCATTTTCGTCATCACTCAAAAGTCACGATTCAACATTCACTCACAGAACACTTACCCTCAATCGAACAAAAAAAAAACCCTTACGCTTGACAAACTACTTGTCGGATCCTCGTTGTTTATAGCTACTACTACGTCAATACTAATCACTCTTTAGGTTGGGTTGCAGGAACGCGAGCTAAGGACAGTGTTTTTGCAGTTCTATAGCAAAACATTTTTTTTTTTTTTTTTGCCAAAATAAATCAAATATTGCTCCAGTACTAACATAAAGTTTAATTTTCTTCACGTCGTGATATCAGTCATGAGCTTTAGCGGTATTAGAGGAGAAACTTTTTAAATAAGATAAAAAGTTGTCATTAAATTTCAGGACACCCTTAACAGATATCAACAACTGTTGAGGTCACCATGTGAAGAAATTTAAACTCTTGTGTTTCTATTGGAGCAATATTTGAATTATTTTGGCAAAAAAAAGAGAGAGAAGTTAAACTGCAAAAAAAATCTAATTTTTTTTCTTGCTGGTAAAATCACACTGATAAATCACTTAGGTATAAACCTATCTTCAGTGTATCAAGCCAAGATTCGAACCTCGATCTTCCTATCACTATCACTCCAATATGTTTAGAGCCCAACGCCTTAGGCACGTAGCCACGGCTGCGGGTAAGAACCGTATAGTACCTAATGTTAGGATGGGGAAAACCAAAATTATAAATCACATTGTGAAAAAACAAACCGCATAGGTACAAGGTCGAGATTCGAACCTCTACCTCTCCATCACTGACAATCCAGTACTTTAAAGAGCCTGACGCCCTAATACGACATGACCACCGGTGCGAGTAGGCTGTTACAAACCAATAAAACAATTCTCACGTTCGTAGAATACCTCGACAGTAAGTTCCAACGTTACTCCAGATAATAATTATCGCCTCCAAGTCTTGTCGACAGTATTTAGCGAGGAAACACTTGAAACAGACGAGAAGATGACACAGCTCAGGAGCATCCTTCCGTCCCCTCCCACCTCTCACCCCCCACGCACAGCTCCCCCTGCACTAGTAGAACAATAGACTACGAGACCATCACGTATTTCCGCATTATTTGTCCCGCCCAGCACGACTTGACGATCCCAAACAGCGAGACGCTGCAAAACATTACTATCAAAATCTCAAGTGACGAAACTATGGAGAATCCATCCGCCCCCAGTATTTATATATATTTTTTTAAGCACCGTGCTTACTACCCGTTCGGGTTGTACGTATATGTACTAATTACACTAATGTGTTAGGATGAAAAGAGTGAAAAACGATTTAGGAAAAAAAAACCTCATTACATTCAACCCCAGGATTAAAACACTGATCTCCCAGTCGAGTATCTTGCGAGAGTGACACCTTAAACCATGCGGACACCTAAGCAGGTGCCCACTATAATTTAATAAGGTTATCTAAATTATTCTAAAATGTCTACAATAAAAGCTTGAGTCTTGAAACATTCATGTCACCTGCAACCACGATCATATTTTAAAAAAACCTCCGCAGGTACGCCTCCACCCCCTCCCATATATCACCACCCCCCTCAAACCCACCTACAAAATTTCGTACGGCTATGAAAAGAATCAATGTAGAAAAATGTATTTTTTGAGAATTTTTTTTTTGCTAAAATATTGACACTTTTTAATTAAATGTATTTTTATATGTATTGTTTATTTGATGTTGCAGGTTATGGTGGGCGGGTAATGCAGAGCGAATGGGAGGATAACATTTGGATAGACCTGAGAGAGATAGGGATAGATATCTCGTTCGGTGAACTGGGTGGTTTTTCCTAATGGTTTTCCACTCTCCCTCCACGCAAATGCGGGTTCACTTCCTCTATTCAACCTTCCAATTCCTGATCCATTAGCGTAGTTAGTACTTAAGCGTATAACCCGAACGGTAGTAAGACGCGGTGCTAATAAAATAAAATAAACTTACGAGTTACTAATATCGTAGAGTAAGTAAGTATTGTTTGAGTTATTTAACGTGCATTTTTTTGAACCAACCGATTATATCAATTCAAAATAATTTCTATGAGCGAGAGAGAAAGAACCTGCCAATTCTGCCGGGAAAGGTATATACCTAAATGTTGAGTGTCAGAAGTCAGCTGTGACTGTCAGTCAGCACCAAAGAAGTCATGGGGCTACTGTAGTAAGACGCGGTGCAGAAAATAATAAATTATTAATAAAGAAATGAAATAATAAATAGTGAAAATACAGCTTTAAATCTGCGAAGGCACAATGCAAATTGAAACTCATTATGAAATACCAATATAGTCGTTTGAACAACTCGAGAATTTGATTGGAATATTTCTTTCGAAACGTTAATTTATGTATATTAAAGAAGAGGATAGAAATAATTAAAAGCGACTCTTGTTTTCCCCGACCCTGTGTACGACCTGTGTTTTTTGGTCGACAGCAAAACAACCCAGACCGCCCCTAGATCAATACGTAATAAGTCTGCGGCACAGCGAAGGGTGTACAGACTCAAAGGTAGGCTCACGCGAATAACTTTTTTTTAGCGCCACGTCTTACTATCCGTCCGGGTTATACGCTTTTGTACTAATTACGAGCTAAGAGTTGGGGACGAGGAAGGTTGGATTTAGAATAAGTGTACTCACCTTTACGGGGGGGAGAGTGGAAAACCACTTAAGAAAACCACGCTCAGTACATCCGACCGGGATTCGAACTCCGATATCCCCATCATCGACAATGCAGTCTATTAAAAAAGTGTTGCCTCATACCAATCGACCACCGAAGTGGGTCCAACTATATCTATTTAAGCTAAGGTAGCAGGACAACACTGCACCAGAATTTCCCTGGAGTGTTGGAAAACTAGCCCTACGAGGAATTGAACTATTTGATTCGTCTCTACCCGCAACGGTGGCCCCACGGGCTAAGGCGTCAATCTAGTTCTGATTTGTATATGACGAGGGAGTTCTAGGTTCAAATTCCGGTCGGGTGTACTGAAGGTAGTTTTCCCTAAAGGTTTTCCCCATCCTCAACCCCCTAATGCAAATATGGGTGTACTTAATTTAAATTATACTTTCCACGTCCTTACCCAAATAGTGTTTGTGTGGATATTTCTACAGACGGGTAGTTTGACGCGATGTACACAAACAAATAAAAAGTTTAATTTTGTATGAAGCTACTTTCCTCGCGAGTCTGTGTGCCTTGGAGCTAACACAGCTCTGCACGAACACAAAGAGCTATCGCTGTTGGTTCTCATGGTCAACAAAGGGCAATAAATAAAATATAATATGAGAACATCTGCCGACCTAATATACCGCGAGACGGTCATTTTGTTTGATCTAACAAGGTGTAATATATCGCCAGCTCCAGCTCGCTAGTAGAAACAGACAGGATTATAAGTGTTGCAGTTACAAGTCACGATGACATCTTCCCTTCACCCGAAAGAGATTCGAACCTCGACCTGTCCAGTCTATGACACACAAGTCTGTTGCGCGCCTGACGCTTAAAGGCCTATTCACACTGACACACACCGGTGACCGTCACCAATGAATGAATGGTTTCCAAATACATAAGTTTGAATTGCAGCTTTTCACACTGGGTGGGACACTGTAGTGTCTGGTCCGGTCACAGTGACTCTACAGTGTCCGAGCTCCGTCACATGTCACAGACAATGTCACTGTGTCCAGGTGAGTCACCGCTTGAGATACATTAGTTTCAATAGGAGAGTTCACATTGGGACACAGCTGACTAACAATGTGAGTAGTTCTGACAACCAGCAGCAAGATGGTCGGTCGTGTATTACACATCAAGCACATTGAGCTGACACCAAAGAGTTTATAAATGATGTAGAAAGTCGTCCTGCCATTTGGGATGCCTCAGATCGACAAATAGTGGATGGAACAAACCTTTCGGCAGCCAATCAAGTAGCAAAGGATGGCACCTTTTTTTTTTTACCTAATTCTCCTCCTGTTTAGAAGCACTAGTAATAAAAAGTTCCTCATCGCTTGAGTCAATTTTAAATAATAAAAAATAAAATGCTACCATAGTTTGTTGGAAATGAAGTGTCGGACACGGGTTACAATCGATGTCGGTGTGAAAAGACCCTGAATAATTTACAGTTAAAATCGTAATCACAAATTTGTCGTCAAAAGTTAAAACGAAGAAATAGTCAAAACTTGATTTAAAATGTTTAAGAAGTTATAAAAAAAAACATGTAACACTTAAGAAATAGGAAATATTAGCTTTTTAAAAAGTTGATAAAAATTTGAAATATAAATAAAATCATGGTGTCAATTTTAATTTGTATTCCTAAACATTTCATTGATGATGGAGATCTTTCGACATTTTTATGTCATCATCAGCCTGGAAATAAAAAACTAGGTGTAAGCGTTGTGAAATTAAAACACGTAAATGTCCTACCGGAATATAATTTACCTTGGTGAAAAGTGATTCCTACCAAAAACATTGTATGGCCAGGATTTGAGACTCGACCTCCCCTGTCATACAAGACCAGACGATACACGACTTACTAGCCCGCGTGGCCCCCGATACGGTTGCGGAGAAAATAAAGGCAAACAAACCACGAAGAAATAAGTTGAGGAAATCTCTGGCAATCTGGAAAGTAATATCTCACTTATTGAATGTTGGAAGATCCCCAAATCAGCAGGACCAATTCAGACACCTTACGACGCCGCAATCTTCTCGACGCCTCACAACAGTTACCTGACGTCCCTTCTATCGTTTGATATTCACTATACCGCCCTCCCCGTAAGCTTACACGACCCCTGCCGTTGGATGGCAGAAGAGGATGACGAATTAAAGCGGAGATGCGGAGATAGATAAACTTTAGTTCACCCCTCAACCTTCTCTGAGCCTCGTCACTTTATCACCCGCATCGGTGGTCACACGATCTGAAGCCAGGGGAAACTTTTTTTTTCAAGGGCCCCATTAAAAAATAAGTTGGACCTAACGAGAATTGTAGATAGAATTCAAAGAAATTGTATAAAGTGTGTGTTTCTCTCTCTCTATATATATATATACATATATATACATATATATATATATACATATATATGTATATATATATACATATATATACATATATATGTATATATATATATATAATTCCGCAAGGATTTTTAATATTCAATTGTAAATTTCGGGACTGGGCAAGAAGTAGGATGGTGGGAAATGGCTAGTTTTACAGATCTCAAAATCAAGGACTGGAGTAAAATAAAAGTGTTCTTCTAGCTTGCACCCAAACGCCTGAAAAAAAAACTCCTTTGGGTTCTCCCCTGCAGAAAACGTTACGTCAGGGCGACCCTTTATTCATTCCTGAACTTGGACCCAAGTCATATGTGTGTATTAAATTCTATCAAGGTTTCTTTCTACCAGTTTATTATTACATCCCACCGTGCTTCTGCTGGACATCGACGGATCACCCACAAATTTACTTTGGTAGGGGCATACAATTCGCCCATGGGTGTCGCTAGTTCCTAACCATTGGGACAGGATGGAGGCGAGAATACCTAGTTCAGTTCGAATTATTAATCAAAGAAATGTACCTATTGTTCCAGATAAGGCCTCAAAGGGTTACAATATCTCTATGGTTAGTAAGAAATCATCGTCGCGGTAAAATGTCTGAGTATTCTTCTTTTCTTATCAGCGATCACAGGCCTTGGAGACCACGCGCCGACCTCACAAGCCTCCACCATCTTGTTCTTTCTTGGGCCACTGCTTTCCAATCTTCTTCCGCCCCTAGTTCCTTCAGATCCTTGGCGACGCCATTATCATACCATTACATAAGAAGCATAACAAAATGCAATGTAACAACTACAGGGGTATTTCATTGAGGAATGTGACATACAAAATTCTGTCATTGGTCATCTTAAACTGAAGCCACTGACAGAGGAAATTATTGAAGAATACCAAGCTGGATTCAGAGCAGACAGAAGCACAATTGATCAGATTTTCATAATGAGGCAAATACGGGAAAAGTGCTGGGAATATAATAAAGATAATGAAGTAGATTTTTTCCAAAGCATATGATAGCATTCATAGAGAAAGTATGTACAAGGTGCTGGAAGAAATGAAGATAACACCCAAACTACGAAGGATAATTAGTGTGTTTACAGGGAAAACGAAGGAAAAAATAAAATACAAGCGAGGGATCTCAAATGAATCAGAAATAAAAACTGGAGTAAGGCAGGGAGATGCAATATCGCCGATACGCTTCAATCTCGTATTATAGAAGGTCATGCGAGAGATGGAAAAGAAGGAATGGAATGGAGTAAGGATGAATGGGAATCACAAATGGCTTGACTTTTCAGACGAAATTGTGATCATGGCAGAAAACCAGAGAGAAATGATACAGGAGCTGGAGAATAATTCAAGGAAGGTTGGTCTGCACATCATCGAAATTAAGACAGAAGTGATGATCCTGTCGAGAAAAAGAAGGAATGAAGGAACAGTGGAGATAGGAAAAATGAATTTAAAGAAAGCGAAAAAAGTTCAAATATCTGGGTAAATGGTTCAATGAGGAAATATCAACATAAAGAAAGAGTTTTAGGAACGAATAATGGCGAACTCGCGGAGTTATTACAGTCTCAGGGGCCTGTTCAAAACAAGGAGCATCTCTACAAGAACCACGCTGAAAGCGTACAATGATAGAAAGAGAGAGACTAAGGGCATTCAAACGGAGGATTAAGAGAAAAATATGGGGTCCCATAAGAGAAGAAGAGGGGTACAGAAGGAAAACTAGAAAAATATATGAGATGATGAAACAGCCAGATGTAGTTAGTGCAGAAAATACGAGCAAATAGAATTAAATGGGCGGGCCATGTAGCAAGGATGAGACCAGAAAGAAGCCTGAGGATAGTGCTCGAAGGCATTCTCGAAACTTCCAGACCACTTGGATGTCCCAGAACCAGGTGGCTGTGTAATAGGCTTTAAATTGTACATTTAGAGACGAGGATAATTACACTTTTTTTTTCAAAACAATAGCTTTATTGTCAATAAAATGATATTAAAATGCAAATCTAAAGTCATAGTTAGCTTAGAGATTATAATTTATTTAAAACTTTGAAGGTTAATAGTTTATTCAACTTAAAACTTTATTTTAAGTTAATAATAAGAGTAATTAAACGTAAACCTGCAAGTGAGATTAAAGTAATTATGATTAATATTATTGTATAGGGGTTATTGAAGATTTATAAATTTCATTTGAACTGAGATGAGTTAATTAAGAAGGCTGAATAATTATTATTATTAGATAATAGAAAAGTGTGATTAAGGTACCATATTCACTTAGATGTTTTTAAACAAAAATTTCTGTTGTATAAACTGATTAACACGAATGCTATGAAAACGGAATTAATTCTAAAAATTGTAGTCTTTTATGAATGGCTTCAAAAGTGTATTTTCATTTATCTGAATAAAACACTTCACTGTTACTTTTACGATACATATACATAACATTGTTTGACGTTCTGACGTCCCAGTCGCGGCGACCATATCGCAAGTATGGCCGTGTCCTTAGTGTTTATAATTGCTTATTTTATACACACGATAATTTTGCGCGTCTGGGTTACATCATTCGTCGCCCAGTAGTGGAAAGATTCGCTAGTATCAATGTAGCCTACCGTTGCCCAGGGGACGCCCGAATGTACTAATCGTACATACTTTCCGTGGAAGTTATTTTCATGTTCCGATGAAATGAGGGGATGGTGATAATTAGTATGATGTTCATGGCGTTTGTAAGACATCTAGACAATTCAGTCACTTAAACAAATAATAGGATAGGTCCCAATGAAGGTAAACTACTATTTTATTTGAAACATTATTTAACATTGATCTAATACAACTGGTATAAATTACACTTAATGACATTTGTAAGAATTGTTATAATACAATCATTAAAAATTATAGACATTATATACTGGTATTGACCAAATTAATCTCGTCACCTAAATATTTTGATTATTTGTTTAAATTTCGTCTAAATGATTTCATTGAATAATAATTGCCGATACTGTCAAATGTTAAGAATTTTTTTTTTTTTTTTTTTTTAGAAAATACATTGAAGAAATCTTTTGGTACGAATCAATGACGTTCAGAAATTTGCCTTTAAATACAAGCTATAAAATTACACCTTAGGAAGAACTGTCTTCTTCATGACGTCATGGAAGGAAAGGTTGAGGGAAAGCGTAGCTTAGAAAGGAGGAGGATTCAAATATTGGATGACTTGAAGTGAGAATAAAATTCTGGGAGCTGAAGGAGGAGGCAGAGGACAGGGTGCATTGGCGGTCTAAGTTCACTGACAAAAGGAATGGCATTGTCGCAAGGCAGAACACATAATGTATGTTTAGCGCGCCAATGCTCTTCCCTTCAGCTACCAGCTCAGCTTCATCCAGTGGTCGGGATCGTACACCACTCGTAGTTCAAGGTAGACCCTCCCATTCTTTGGTCTTCGTAAAGTTACTGTTACAAGGAGAGTGTAGTGACCAAGATCCTGGAAAAGATATGATGGTTTCGACTGAAGATGTTCGCTGGGAGGCAAATGAATGTGGATAATGGTATCCAGACTTATTCTGGATATGGTGTGGTTAAGAAGACTGAGACTCTCAAGTATTTATCGATAAC
This sequence comes from Timema podura, assembly GCA_033556935.1. Classification (NCBI taxonomy): domain Eukaryota; kingdom Metazoa; phylum Arthropoda; class Insecta; order Phasmatodea; family Timematidae; genus Timema; species Timema podura. The sequence goes on from JAVRXN010000003.1 coordinate 58,541,962, forward strand.
TTTAGGAAGAATTGTCAGTTGAAGTAATGTTTGAGTCAAAGAATAGTTGACCTAGCTGGCCTTTAAACAACACATCGCTGATAAGATGTTCTGCATATATCCGCTGCCTATCACTCATTTTCCGAAGCTTTGCGGCTACATTATGACCAAACGAATCATACTCGTCGTCTTGCGCAGATAAAGCTTTATCATCTTTCAGTAAGATTTTACTCAAGTCGACAGAATTATTTCTCTTCTTAATAAGCCTCTTTTTTTGGGAGGTGCTTGGGGATACCGTCTCAAAAAGTTCTTGAATACCAACCTCGACATCCTGGGGAGATAAAACGCAAATATTAAATATACAGATAATATGAAGGAGTATTAGTCCCTTTATACTACTTTATATTAGTCTACATGTCTGTTGCTTATAATTCTCAACGAATGTACAAACTGTTTTGTGACTACTCATGCACTTAGCACGTTTAAATAAATAGCTCTGAACTTATATATAATATTTTTTAGCACTGCGTTTTACTACCTGCTCAAGCTAAGCGCATATGTACTAACTAAGCTGATGAGGAAGGTTGAATTTAGAGGGTGTGTACACGCATTTGCGTGGAGGGAAAGTGTAAAACAATATTGTAAAAAAAAAACCTCAGTACACCTGACTAAGATTCAAACCCCAATCTTCCTGTCACCAGAAGTCTAGTCTAACACAAGAGTGAAGCCTTAGACCAAGCAGCCATCGAAGCAGGTAGCTAACCATATTGAACTCTCTGAAATGGGGCCTCCTTAATATTTTCATTTTTTTTTTCTTTAAGCGTCCTACTACACGTTCGGGCTGTACGCATGTATACTAATTACACTGTGTTAGGGATGAGGAAGGCTGAATTTAGAGGAAATATACCCGCATTTGCAAAGAAAGCGTGGGGAAAACAATTTATAAATAAATCTAATAAACCCTATCGGTATTCAAACCCCAATCATGATCATCGGAAGTCCAGTCTATTGCAAGAGGGACACCTAAAACCATGCGGCCACCAAAGAGGTTTTTTTTCCTCAATCTTCAATGTGGATGGTGGCACTTATGATCAAACTAGTTTGACGCCTGCATTAAAGATCCAATAAAAAAATGTTTCTACCTTTTCTCCCGCGGAAAGCCGTGCAGCCTCCCCGCCTATGTCCGTCATGTCCATACTACTGTGGGACGCCCGCGTTGTCTCCTGCTCTGCAGTGAACAGCAGGTACTTGTAGTACCATAATTTTGGCACATATACGTCTGAAGTCCCCGATCTATGGGAGTCTCTCACTTTCCTGAATTCTTTGCGGAAAGCAGCTCTCAAATTAACTATCTTTGTCTTCACAGCATCTTCATCAATATTAGGCACATCTTCCTTACAAAGTTCAACCAATTTTTTGTAAGCCTCCGATCTTTTTAATTTGTTCGAATATCCGCTGCAGTTCACGTCCCACAGGCACTGATTAGATCGATATTCTTCAATGAAACGTATCAGAAAGTCTTTGTTCATTATTCTTAGTTCGTTTGCCATTGTCGTAAAAGATACGTTTTTTTATGTAACCGAATTGTAAACAAAGTGGTAAACCACGAGGGTGGATATTAGACTGATCTGCGCATGCGCGAGTCCGGTCGGCTCCACGGATCGACTCGATCTCACCACACAAACACAAACATACATAAATAAAACCTCGAATGGCGATAACTATTTTCTCTTTTGAATCCAAGTTTTTAACAAACGAGATACAGTCCTCAGAAATAAGTAAAAGACACAAATTATTCGTTCAAGCACACAACTAAACACAATAGCTACACTACGCAGCTGAACTCGTCCAATGACGATCGATGACGACCAATGAGGCTCCGAGCCACTTATACCGATAAAACCGCCACGCCGGCTGACTCACAGTCGAGCCCGACTCGTCGGCTGCACGGGATCAGGGCAGGGTTGCCAGTTCTACCAGTCTCAAGAGACCCACTACACGAAGCAGATGGAATGTATTTGGCCCGGCAGGACGCTAGTGTTGTTACTATACCCTGTTTACGATAAGAGAGGTGGTGACAACATTGGCTGAAAGTCACTAATATCAACCTATTTGGAAATTATTATTTGCTTACAATGGATATCATCTCTGAGGCAACTGCATAGCTACTATTGGAAAACAGCGTTGTCATTCTCTCGTTTGTGTGTGGTCAATCTCCCCTCAAATATAGGACAAGTTTGGCAACGCTGGGTAGTCGATGTTGCCAGTAGCTCCTTCTTACCCCAGCACACCACCTTCATACATAACTGAGAGCGAGGATATTTGTCTACAGTTAACTGGTAGAGAGCGATATAAAGAGAGCTTTTCCCTACCCATAAGACCTGCAGATCCCTCAGAGTTAATATTGTATTTAGTAATACTATACTATCAATAAAAAAAAGTGTTATCAAAGGATTCTAATAAATAATTAATTCTTCTCTGAGGATTACCGTATGGTCAAGGCCGTAGCCAGGGGGGGTTTTCGGGGTTCAAACCCCCCCCGAAATTTTATGAACAAAATATATATGGCTTTATTTATGGTTCAAACAATATCAAAATTAAGGTACAAGTACAAATTAGGGGGCTGTGTTACCATAAAAAGCACTTCAGAAAACTTCCAGAGGTGTTTATTATTTAGAATTTTTTCTAGCCTTCGGCAGTTATGGTGTTATGTTACCATAAAAGACACTTTAGAGAGCTTCTAGAGCCGTTTAATAATTATAATTTTTTCTAGCCTCCATCAATTGGGGGATAGGCCCACCATACCCCCCCTGAAATTATTGGCTGGCTACGGCCTTGCGTATGGTTGGCGTTTTCATAGCTCATTGAAAGAACAAAAGATATTAAAAAAACATTATGTTTTATATTTTGCGATTGTAGCAGCAAGAGATATTTTAATTCATGAAATAATAAAGTAAAAAGTTTTCTGCTATCACCGCGTCTTACTATCTGTTCAGGGTTCGCATATACAGTATAATAATTACTCTAATGGGGTAGGGATGGATAAAGAAGCATTTTAGAGGTAATGTACCTGCATTTGTGTGGAAAGAGAGTGGGAAATTATTTAGAAACAACCATCCTCAGTAGAACCGACCGGGATTCGAACCCCGATCTCCCTGTTATCAGCAGGTCAGTCCAACACGAGAGTGACGGCTTAGACCATTCTAAAAAATATTTTATTCACACTTGTATTTTCTTATTTCCTGGCCACCAAGATAAATAAATGTTTTTTATATCTTAGATAGAAACAACCAAGTTTAAAAATAAAGCGTTTGTATTTTGTAAACAGCGTATGAATACAATCTATAAAGGTTTGTATGACGTCATCAACAACCTTTGTTTAAGTTGGTTTTACCATCTTAATTTATGAAGAGAACACTGTATTTTAGAATCTCTCGTTTGTAAAGCATTTTTAAGTGAGCCAGATATACCTCCCATAAAAAACCCCCATCCAAACGGTTATTTTAATAAGTTCGTGTTTAACTAATTTAAAAACAAAAACATTGTTTGTTAATAAAGTTTTGACTGTAAAAAGTAAAAACAGCTCAATATATTTTGGTCTTGCAGATTATATGGTTTTGCGAATGGCTACATGGTAACTTTCCCTAGCTGTTACCAACTCTCTTACCGTAGATGGAGTATAGAATTACAGTGTATTTAAAAAAAAAACTTAATACAAAAGGGACGATATTTTTTTTAGCAACGTGTCTTACTACCCGCTCAGGTTATATGCCTATGTATTAATTACACAAATGGTTTCAAGTATAAAGAAGGTTATATTTACAGGACGTGTACCCGCATTTGCATTGAGGTAGAGTGTAGAATTATTTAGGGAAAACCACCCTCAGTACATCCAAGCGGGATTCGAAACAGCGATCTCCCCTTCATCAGGAATCCAGTCTATTGCGAGAGTAGCGCCTTAGACCACGCGGCCACCGAAGAAGGTTTCAGCTATTTAAGTGGAACGAATGCATTCAAGATAACCCCAAGTTTTAAACTTTCCACTTATTTAAATTCTCCTAAGGACATCCAGTATGCCTAACATAATCAGTTGAGTTACAATATAAAGCCTATAACTACTACAGTTCTCTTCACACACTCGGGCATAGATTACAGCGGTTGGTGGTTGAATTTTACACTAACGTATTATCTGCTGTAGACCAGATAATATTAATACCTCAAAATGATATTCAAAGCCATAACAAATACATCCCTTTCGCCTGGGATTCAATGACATGAACAGTTTATCGAAAGATTTTCATCTCTAATTGCCACTCGCCCTACCCCTAAAACACCATTATATATATCTCTGCAAAATATTTACCGTAAAATGTTCATCTATAGGGATAATTCTTAAGTTTTTATTAAAAATATTTGTATTCCTGGAGGTGTTGGTGGCCCTAAAGGCGTAAAAGGCGGGGGTCCAGACCCCCCTCAGTAGGGAATACAAGCTTTTAATGGATATAGGTATGGTAAAGTTCTTTAGAGATTCCCTCCCAAGCTGTGACACTGATGGAAATCGTACATATATAAACTTCATGCCTGGGGCGTAGTCGCAATGACCCACATCCCCCCCCTTCCCCGTCCACCCCCGCAGCTGTTGGTAACTTCCGTCCTCTGCAGGCGTGTTCCTTTCATATAAGAGCTTAATACGCTCTGGCGACTTAACCTACCGGCATGAATGGCAAACACAAGAACAAAATACCTTAACTCTTAAACTCATCTAGTGCAGGGGTTATTAACCGGAGGTAGGGGAGAGGGTATGAGACTCAATCTATAAACATGTTTATATATCACCTCTTACTACCTGTTCAGGTTATACATTACATACATACATACATACATACATACATACATACATACATACATACATACATACATACATACATACATACATACATACTCATACATACATACATACATACATACATACATACATACATACATACATACATACATACATACATACATACATACATACATACATACATACATACATACATACATACATACATACACATACTCCCATACATACTATACATACATACATACATACATACATACATACACATACTCCCATACATACATACATACATACATACATACATACATATATACATACATACATACATACATACATACATACATACATACATACATACATACATACATACATACATACATACACATACTCCCATACATACATACATACATACACATATACATACATATATAATACATACATACATACATACATACATACATACATACATACATACATAATCACTCCGTTCCCCTATGGGATCAGCAAGAAACTGTGCATTTAGCCCAAAAAACCACTCGGTACTTAATCCATCCTCACTAACTTTCTCCACACTTCCCTATCCTTACATACTCCCTTCACTTCAACAACATCCATACACCGAGTCATACATGCTCTTTTATTCTGAAAACTCACACATTCGTCTACGACATTTAGCCACGTAGGGTTCGGCCAGACTGACAAGTGAGCGAGCGCATGATTAGCATATAGCTCTCGATAGTTGTTAACGAGGAGGCAAAAGTTCGACTCTTGGTTCAGTGAAATGAGGGTCGTTTTTGACAAGTGATTTATTGTGGTTTTCCCATCCTCTCTCCAAGCTAATGGTGATTCTTATTTGTTAAGGCCTACTTTGATTATAATATTGAAGTATTTTAACATATCACTTATATATATATATATATATATAGTTTATGATCTTACCAATTAAATTATGCCGTTAGTAGCAAGTTTGCTAAACCTATCGATATTAATAAAAATGTCAAAATGAGAAGTTTTCCTATCACTAAATGAACCAACATACAATAATATTGCCTAGCGCCTGTAAACTAGACTGTACCGGGTCAAGCACGCTCGCTCCAGTCTGGCCACCTCTCATTACAACCAATGTGTTCTATTTTATTGTTTAGTAGCTTGCTCGCCCAGTCTGGCCGTACCCTTAGACCTCTTAGGTTATACGCATATATGATAATTACTCTTATGAGATAGGGATGGGAAGGAAACTTTTTAGAGGTAGCCTACCCGCATTTGCGTGGAAGGAGAGTGGGAGACCATCTAGGAAAAACCACCCTTAGTAGACCCGACCGGGATTCTACACCTAATCTCCCCATCTTCAGCAGGCACGTCTAGCTCGAGACCTTTCAGCCATTGAAGCGAGTCTCTTTGCAATAAAACCAAGATAATTACATATTTTGAAGTCATGGTACAGAATAGGACTGGTGGGGGTAATGATGAATATGATGATAATTTCGCCAGTCAGGCGAGGAAGATATGGGGACATATTGGGAATCTGTAATCATAAAAAAGTTAACCCCCGATATAGTTAAAATAATCACATTTTATAGTTAACGTGTTTTGCCCTCTCCAGGAATCAAACCCGGCCTCGTTAAATCAGTAGATATACCCTCTAGCATTGTGTCAGTCGCAAATTCAACTCGAGATTTGAGGAATAAAGCTGACAGGTTAGCATTGTTTTTCAACAACTAGCAAAAAAGTTCATCTTCCTCATCCTGTGTCTGGGCAGACCGTAAGACGCGTAGTACTGACCAAAAAATACCATCTTGATATTTTGGGCTGTTTTTATAGTACGAACATTACATTTATCATTCAACTAGAAAGCAAAAAGAATGTGTCAAGTACCTTAGTCCATTCAGTAGCGCGTCATCCTACAGAGTTAAGGGTCCCGAGTTCGATTTCAGACAAGGCTGAAAAAAATGTATCATCGATAATCTTGGGGTTTTCCTCTTTTCGCAGGTAAAAATCGAGGGCCGGGACATGTTGGTCTGGTTTTTTTTTATATAATTAAGTTAATTTGTAAGTCGTGTGTTGATACAATCAGTTGATTAAGAAAGTAGCCTATCTCGAATACAAATACGAAGAATTTAACTTGGTATAACAATTTAAAGCAAGGTGTAAAACAAATTATATAGACTTGAGTAGTTGGGAGGGTAAAAAAATCACAGATAAGGACAAGATTGTATTAGTAAAATTAATTTACTAAAAAAAAGTGTTCGCTTTGATGTTTATCACGTAACATACACGATAAACAAAAGAGCATTTGTCAGTGTCAGCCTTAGACGACATTTTTTAAATTAGATTTGAAATATTTTTACTTTAACTTAATAGTACCAGGGTGTCCAGCCAAACTATATTTTTAAATTCCCTGACTTTTCCAGGTTTTCCAGATCCAATTTTCTTTTTTCCAGACCACTATATATCGGTATTAAGTATATTACTAAAATCATTTTTTAATATCACAGATTAATATAGTGTTTTTTTAGCTACATACATATTCTGGAATTGTGTCACTCAATAAAGGGATTAAGCGATTTTTGCCTCCGGGGAAAGTTAAAAATAGATTTCAATAAAATTGTATTAAGCCATTAAGAGATTGCCTCAAGCAAGAACGATTTAAAATATCTGTGAGACAGAGTCATTCTTAGCTCCTTATACTTAAAATGTAGGCCTAATCAAATTTCGCGCATGTGAATAGCCATGACTCAACTTTGGCTAAAGACATGTAGCAGAAGGGTGGAAAGACACAAAACTCACTTGTTGACCTTGAGAAGTGATATTAGTCTGCTCAACAGGGACAATGGTGTGAAAGTGATTCCAGGTAGGTATTAACTGGAAGAAAAATGTTATTTTGACTATTGTGAATCAAAATATGAGGCTTTTTATAGATAAAATGTAAAAATTCCAGAAATGTAATAAAATTCCCTGAATTTTCCGTTGACTTTTGTCTGACCAAGCAAATTCCCTGTTTTTCAGGTTTTCCAGGTCGCTGGAAACCCTGAGTACATTTTTAATGATTTGAGGATTTTAGCTTAAAATTCGAGATTCGAAAGAAAATTTAGGTTTCGCGATACGGATTCGAGAAATATAGGATTCGACCCATCTCTAATACAGTGGAACCTTGTATATCCAGCCTAACTGGGGTCATCCGGACTAACGAAAATCCGGAAATTATAGGGAAAAATGCACTAATATCTACAGCTCACTGTTTATTTTAGCAGTAAAAAATTATAAAACACTTGAAGCATGGTACCGACACTATTAACTCACTAAATAACGAGTAGGTGTTTGTTGTGCCAATTTTTAGTGGCGTCTACGAACGGTGCGGTCACGGAGACGTTCCACCGTCGTAAGTTTGGCCGGCGTTGTTTCCAAAAAGCCATCACTTTGACTAAGATTGGTCGTAGCTTCTGTATTTGTTATAAAAAACAATTAATTAATGCTAAATTCCAGTCCGGATAGATAGGAAATCCAGATCAATAGGGCCGGATAGACGAAGTTCTACTGCATAGGGTTCGGCCAGACTGGCGAGCGTGCGAGCGAGCGCGTGATTAGCAGATAGCTCTCGAGTTGTTGACGAGGAGGCTCCGAATCTTGGCTCAGTGAACTGAGGGGGGTTTTAACAAGTGATTAATTATTGTGGTTTTCTCATCCTCTCTCCACGCTAATGGCAATTCTTATTTGTAAAGGCCTACTTTGATAATGTTGAAGTATTTCAACATATCAGTTTTACATATATATGTGTATATATATATTTTTTCATTTCATATATATATATATATATATACATATACATATAGGTATGTTTTATGATCTTACCAATTAAATTAGGCCGTTAGTAGCAAGTGTGCTAAGCCTATCGATAATAATAAAATGTAAAAATGAGAAGTTTTCCTAGCACTTAATGAACCAACATACAATAATATTGCCTAGCGCCTGTAAACTAGACTGTACCGGGTCGAGCGCGCGCGCTTGAAAAATAAACCCAGTTCTATCTTTCAAGCGTGCGCGCTCAGTCGCTCGCCCAGTCTGGCCGCCCCCATATGTGCAGTAAGCTCTAGATACCGCCTCCCCAGCCCTGTCCCCTCCCTCGCATACTCGCAAGCCACCACTGAGGAATATTTACCGGAAGATGTTAATCTATATTCCCAACCGAGATAGGTTTTGGAACCGCTGCACTAGATAAGTGAGAAGGGGTACGAAAGATGTGGGCGTTAAAGGTGTTCCTTTATCCATAATTCAGTCCAAACCCATCTTGCTGCAGCAACCAAATGTATAATTAGTTTGATGTCTCGTTGAAGTTGTGCGTGTTGAATAAGCCATTATCTCTCTCTCTCTTTGCTCCCTCCCCCCTGCTTTTCCTATCAACACCACAGCTCTCCTCGTCAACACAATACAACTATACTAGGTGGCAAAACCCAAGAGTACTGAAGGTGTGCCCCCCCTCCCCCCAATTGACTTCCTTTCCCTTTTAATTAATATTTTTGAAAAAAAAAAAATATTGCTGTTTTTAATAAGAACCTATCTGTTCTTATTTATATATTAATTTAATGTTTTAATATGAATTACAAATTAATTTTTATGGTTAATGTATAGTTATAAAAGCTAGTTTAAATTAAGTTAATAATTTCACTTACCTAAGGGTCACGATGATTCTTTCTCTTGGTGAAATTGGTTTTCTCCAGCCAGTAGTTTTCCTTGGATAATCGATTTTCCAATAAAGATAATAGAACATCAAAAGTATTTATTGACATCCTCGGGTATTAAAAAAATTTAGTTGGATATTTTCGAAGTTTTTCATATAAATGATGGAATTCTCCATAAAATTCTCGCTCTTCGTTTATTTCGTGGATCCAAACTTCTCTATGCAATGAGTTAATAATAAGAAATTTTAAAGTTGTATTTTCATCTAACATCAAACGCCTGCTCGACATTCTGTGTCTGTTAAGAGTCTGAACATATTTTTATACGCTCTGCTATTCTGTGTGTGTGGCCATATTAAGTATTGCTGACTGCTATGCTCTCTGCTTTCAGCTCCACTACCAGTGTTGTGTGTGGCCATATTAAGTATTGCTGACTGCTCTGCTCTCTGCTTTCAGCTCAGCTACCAGTGTCGTGTGTGGCCATAGTAAGTATTGCTGACTGCTCTGCTCTCCGCTTTCAGCTCAGCTACCAGTGTCGTGTGTGGCCATAGTAAGTATTGCTGACTGCTCTGCTCTCCGCTTTCAGCTCAGCTACCAGTGTTGTGTGTGGCCATAGTAAGTATTGCTGACTGCTCTGCTCTCCGCTTTCAGCTCAGCTACCAGTGTTGTGTGTGTCCGTAGACTTAGACCATGCGGCCAACGAAGCAAGTTTCCACTAATTAAGAGGCCACAAGTTGCCCCCACGGAGAATTTTCCTATTCAAAACTATAGAGAAAACTTTTATCGCTATATATAATTATATATCCAACTGTGTGCCTTCGGGCGCATCTGAAACACCCTATAACCGCGTGTACATAAGCCCCGGGGAGAGGTGGAGAGACATAACCTTACTTATCTTTCCGGCTCAGAAAACACAAACATGCGACCCTAGCACAGTAGATTCTGCTCGGCAAGTTTCCTTCCTTTTCTATCTCTCTCTCTCTCTCTCTCTCTCTCTCTCAAGCAACAGTTCACAAACTTAAACCCTGATTTTTATAGGAAGCCCACTTTGGACAACCAACATTGATTGGAAGTCACTAAAATTTGGCATTCTAGAAATATGTCACATTTGTTTTATTAGTTCAAAAGCTTCTGATAATATGTCATTATGTATTACTATATAATTTCTAATCATCTATTTATATTATAAACTAAAAAGACTTGGAATATATACACAATTGCGATATTTTTATTTTCCGCCATTTTGGCAACACGAGTTTCCAGTTTTCAAATAACGGGCTTCCTATGAAAATCAAACAGTAAAATGGGGTGTAATTTTCCAAGCAAGATACTACTTTTGTTTCTATAGTCATAAGTGAATTTTTTTTATAGCGTTGAGATCCGCAATTATATTAAAATGCAATCGCAGCACATAAAAATTAAATTTTAGCTCACTGGGATCTAAACCAAAATTTATTGGGCAGGGGATTTAGAGGTGGGGAGGGGGCGGGATTTCTCATATAACCTTTAGATTCTAAAGTACTTAGATTTGTCAAAATTGATGAGTGTGCCTACTGCCTATTTAAGAAAATTAATTAATGTATTATAGTGTTACTTTTTATCAGCGCCCCAGAATATTACTTTTAGCGTAACACCCCAAAATTAGATAATACGAGCCGTGGAATTATGCTACACGTTGTTTTGGTGGTTGAACTTTAAATACAAGAGTAAAACACATGACTATTATCTGGAACTGATGATCTGGAGAAAATTTGGCACCGTTGATTCGACTAGGAATAGTAAACAGGTAGATTGGGCACCACGATTTGACTAGAACTTTTAAACAGGTAGATTGCGCATCATCGATTCGACTAGGACTTGTAGACAGGTGGATTGGACACTTCAAAGTTCATAGCAGAATATTAATTGAAAATGACTACCATAAATCGCTATCAGACAACAGTTCAGTATAAGTCATCCAGCTGAATATTTACTCCGTGAAGTATATCCGAGGCAAAAGTATAATTAGAGAGAGGGGGAGCAAGGTTAGGTTTGACTAGGTTAGGTTATATTTGGCTCAATTTACCCTGGGAGTGAAATAGTGCTGCAAGGTAGCAGTGTCCAGTCCACCTTGGGAGGGAAATAGTGGTGCAAGGTAGCAGTGCCCAGTTCACCTTGGGAGGGAAATAGTGGTGCAAGGTAGCAGTGCCAAATCCACCTTGGGAGAGAAATAGTGCAAGGTAGCAGTGCCCAATCCACCTTGGGAGGGAAATAGTGCAAGGTAGCAGTGCCCAGTCCACCTTGGGAGGGAAATAGTGCAAGGTAGCAGTGCCCAGTCCACCTTGGGAGGGAAATAGTGCTGCAAGGTAGCAGTGTCCAGTCCACCTTGGGAGGGAAATAGTGGTGCAAGGTAGCAGTGCCCAGTCCACCTTGGGAGGGAAATAGTGGTGCAAGGTAGCAGTGCCAAATCCACCTTGGGAGAGAAATAGTGCAAGGTAGCAGTGCCCAATCCACCTTGGGAGGGAAATAGTGCAAGGTAGCAGTGCCCAGTCCACCTTGGGAGGGAAATAGTGCAAGGTAGCAGTGCCCAGTCCACCTTGGGAGGGAAATAGTGCTGCAAGGTAGCAGTGTCCAGTCCACCTTGGGAGGGAAATAGTGGTGCAAGGTAGCAGTGCCCAGTCCACCTTGGGAGGGAAATAGTGGTGCAAGGTAGCAGTGCCAAATCCACCTTGGGAGAGAAATAGTGCAAGGTAGCAGTGCCCAGTCCACCTTGGGAGAGAAATAGTGCAAGGTAGCAGTGCCCAGTCCACCTTGGGAGGGAGATATTGGTGCAAGCTAGTAGTGCTCAGTCCACCTTGGGAGTGAAATAGTGGTGCAAGGTAGCAGTGCCCAGTCCACCTTGGGAGGGAAATAGTGGTGCAAGGTAGCAGTGCCCAGTCCACCTTGGGAGGGAAATAGTGCAAGGTAGCAGTGCCCAGTCCACCTTGGGAGGGAGATATTGGTGTAAGGTAGCAGTGCTCAGTCCACCTTGGAAGTGAAATAGTGGTGCAAGGTAGCAGTGCCCGTCCACCTTGGGAGGGAGATAGTGGTGCAAGGTAGCAGTGCCCAGTCCACCTAAGCCCATCTAATGTGGTGCTTCCCAAACCTTGTTAGAACCACGACTCAATTTTCAGAACGGCAAATGTTCGCGACCCACTGAGCTTTAATGGACGTGAGAGGAAGGGTCGTATTTGTATTAATTTGTTTTTAATGTATCCGTATGTTATGTGACTTGTTTTCTTTCAGTTTTTATTTTTATTGTTTTTCAGTTCCCATTGTTTCCCTATGATTTTCTATATGCAAATAATTACAAAATGATGACATTTCAAAACACATTTAGCAACCCCTAGTTGGGGAATCACCGGTCTAGTACATAGACTGAATTTTAAGACCAGACTTACGGCTTCCCTTCTAAAATGTATACAATTATACACATTAACGATCCAATAAAGATTACCAAATAATAGCTTTGATTAAATATACTCCCCCTCACTTGGTGGGCCATTGATCAGCCGCACGAGTAGTTTGGAGTATCTACAATCAGGAGGTCCCAGATGTGGAGTGTTTGAAAAACTACAATCATTACAACAATAAGAATCCCGGGTGGAGGTGTAGTCGATAAAGTTGATCGCGTGGTTTGTAAGAAAGCAAGTTTTAAATATCGTGCTCGTGACCTTTAAAACGACGCCGGGCGTCCCTATGTAAATACGTTAGGCGCCGCAGACTGCGCGTGTGTGTGAAGCAAGTCATCACAAAGGTCACCGTGACATACACGCCCAATATCATTGCTGAGGGGGCTGCAGGTCTTAGGTAGAAAAGATTTATCTTCACTCTCTTTCGGTTAACTGTTGCCCTATCTTCTCGCTCTCAGTTATGTCGGGAGGTGGTGTACTGGGGTAAGAAGCTACTGGCAACCTCGACTAACCAGCGTTGCCAAACTTGTCTAATATTTGAGAGGAGAAGGGAGATTGACCACACAAACGAGTGAATGACAACACTGTTTCCTAATAGTAACCATGCAGTTCCCTCAGCGATAATATCTAGTATAGACAATTAATATTGTACAGGTTCAGTGAAAACATAAAACAACACCCTTCAGGACACCTACCCAAATTAGTAATAATTCAATCAAATGTCAATTTTCTTTTCAATTTTAGTAATGACCGACAGCCACAATAGCTATAACAAACCCGCAATGATAAATAAATAAAAATACAATAACAGAGAGAATAATTATTACATATAACTTCAATTAAGACTAGATAAAAATTTTGATTACAAAAGTGATACAATGCAGTGAAGTACAGTGATAAAATAACTAAATAAACAAACTATTTTTAATATCTGTAAAAAAAGAGAGAGAATTTTTTAAAAAAGTTGTACAACACTGTAACACCAAATGTCCCTGACTTTACCCTGTAGCAACAAATGTACCCTGACTTTACCCTATAACACCAAATGTCCCTGACTTTACCCTGTAACACCAAACGCCCCTTTACTTTACCCAGTAATTACACTGTCAAACCAAATGTCTCAGACTCTAATCTGTAACACCAAATGCCCCCTGACTTTACCCTGTCAAACCAAATGTCCCCGACTATTCCGTTTCCCCTGCCTGTAGCCACTATGGACACGTAGGATGTATGATACTGTACCAACATAATTATTTTTAATGTCTAGGGTATTTAATCCACCCCTGAATAATGTTTCTTACGGTTGCCCGCATCGGCGGACACGCTGCCTAGTGGCAGGCTCATCTATTCTGGTTCCCCGATGACAGTGTTCGAATACCGTCCTGGTGTACCAAGGATGTTTTATTTTTCATAATTAATGGCTTTCCACTCTCCCTACACATAGATGCGGGTACATCTTATCTCAACTATACCTTCCTCTTGCCCACTCAATTGGTGTCATTAAGGTAGGAGTGTAGGAAACACGAGTTAAGGGCAGTGTTTTTGCAGTTTTTATAACAAAACATATTTTTGATCAAAATAAATCAAATATTTCTCCAGTAGAAATAAAGTTTAATTTTCTTCACACGGTGATATCAACAGTTGTTGAATATCTATCATGAGCATAGCGACATTAGATGAGCAACTTTTTAAATGAAGAGAAAAAGTTGTCATTAAATCCCAGGATACCCTTGACAAATATTCAACAACTGTTGATATCACCGTGTGAAGAAGGTTAAACTTCTATGTTTATAATGGAGAAATATTTGATTTATTTTGACATAATAAATGTTTTGCTATAAAAACAGTAAAATTACTGCCCTAAACTCTCGTTGCTTACATCCCGCTTTAAGGCTAAACGGGGTGTACGATTCCCAGTCACAAAAATTTGCTCACTTGTTCAGTCTAAACGTTTCGATGAAAACGGTCATCTTTTTGTGACAAAGACTGTAGAAGTATATTATTTTTTTTTATAAAAAAATAAGTCGTCAAGAACCGACTGTCCTTGTCTTCTCTGTCACGCACAAAGCACAAACACAAGTTTGTCAGTCTTAGAACTCAGTGTCCCAGGAAGCTACAGTATCTTGATTCCGAAACATGTTTTACCCGTTTTATTTTATTTTTTCGTCGAGGTTTTAAAGAGGATATTTAAAAAATTGCCAGCTGAGTCTTAGCACCCATTTGGGTTACACCCATATCATCATCATCATCATTATTATTATTATTAGGTGTTTTGTGTTACGACAGGTCCATTCCTTTTGTCAGTGAACTTAGAACGCCAGTGAGCCCTGTCCTTCAGCTCCCGGAATTTTCTTCTATACTTCAAGTCATACAATATGTGAATCCTCCCTCCTAATCTCCTCTTCCCCTCAACATTTCATTCTACTAAGCCGTGCCAAAGACAGTTCCTCTGATCCAGTTTGTCTTACACCGAAGAATCACACCCAAAATGGCTTTATTCTCACACACTCTTCTCAGAACCACTACAACGATTGTGCTAAATTTTCGCACGGACATAACGCGAACGTCCGGTTAACATAATAAGCTTATTAAAATGTCCGTCCACCATTTTGTTTCAAGATGGCGGCTACAAAACACTGCACGTTATAAAACACATCCCGTGCGTTATTCTAGCTAATTGATGAAGGTAAGAAGGTCACAGCGATAGTTTCAGAGAGAACTCAAATGTTACAGTGAAATGCTAATTAAGAACTGAATTTTTTTGTCACAGCGTCTTAGCATCCGTCTGGGCTGCGTTTTAACAACGCTAATGGAGTAGGGAAGAAAATGTACAGTTTAGAGGAAATGTACCCGTAATCGTGTGGAGGGAGTGTGAAAACTGTATAGGAAAAACCACCTTAGCACATCTGACCGGGATTCGAGCCCCGATATTCCGTCATCGACCGTTTAGTTTATTACGAGAAGTGACGCCGGCGGACCTCTCATGATGAACCAACGTACAAGACCCGAATATTCTTTTATAAAAGTCGAGAAAATACAAAATTCTTGAATGGTATATTTGGGGTTTTTGCATGATTTGGAGAACTCTGGCATGTGAAGGTGGTGTATCAAATCTTTGCCCTTTCTTCAACATGTACCAATTCCCAAAAACTGTTGAATTTGCGCAACAAATATGTTCAATGTTTGGCAGCCACACATACACACTATGTTAACAACTGTGTTCTCACAAGGAAAGGAACCAAACAACCGACAGATAAAAATGACTTGACGTAGATAATAGTAAGATACTAAGTTTTAATTCTTTTCTCATATAATATGAATGTCGAACTCTGTGATCTTGGGGTAAAGTGCTCGCCTCCGGCCCGATATTCGTGGGTTTAAACCAGGTCGTGGTCGACAGATATTTCTTGGACCGATAAAAATCCATATCACAACTTCCTTCGTAGGGGAAGTAAAGCCGTCTAGTCCCATGTCGATAGTGGCATGTAAAGAATACTGGAAGGTATGTGAAAATACCTTTCCCGCCAAAATTGGTAGGCCCTTTTGCTCTCGCTCATAGAAATTCTCGTGTGCTTATATAATGCAAGTAAGTTAAATACCTTAAATAAAATTTAAGCAATACTTTTAATATGATGACAATCAAGATTTAATTTTAAAATGCGGCCACCTTATTCAGAGGCCTAAATGCTCTAAAGCAGAGATTCTCAAAATGGGGCCCGCAGACCCCCGGAGGTCCCCTAGACTCATCCAGGGGGTCCGACGAGATCTTTCAAGGAATTCGTGAGATACCTTTATAGTAATTTTTTAGATTTTATAAAATTTTACATAAAAGGGTACATCGCTGGTATGTACTAAAGGCAATAGAGATGCCTTACCTTATTAAAGCCCAGCGAGAAAGTGAGGCCTAAAAGTGGGGGGTTGGCCACGCCCCTTGTGCCCACATCTTTGAGAAGTAGAATTTGAAATTCACTTTTATATTAGTTTTCTCGTCAGCCAGCATAAAGAACTTTCAGAAAAAGCACTGAAACGTTTTATGCCTTTTCCAACAACTTATTCGTGCCAGCAAGTTTTTTCTGCTTTTTGTGGTGTGAAAATATGCGAAATGAAATCGTCTTCGTGTGAAATGAGACTTAAGGAGATGTTCAATAAAATCGCCACAGATTTCAATGATATTTTAAAGTCACAAATAAGTTAAATTCTTCACATAAACTATCAGTGATTACAAAAAATGTAATAATATATTTCATATTATATTTTCTTTTTCTTTTTATTGTAATTCCTTTTTTACATTTATTTAAATAAATGTGTATGTCTAAAAATGTACAATTATAATACCTACATTTATTTTATTTTCATTTATAATGTGATTATATTTACATTAAAAATATATGACTAATTTATCCTATACATACTATAAATGTATGATTATCATTCTTTTTTAAATTATTCATCCTACATCAAGAGGTCCACGAATCAGCTGTTGCTGTTTCCTAGTTAGAGGTCCACGTGACTAAGAAGTTTGAGAACTACTGGTCTAAGGTATCACTCTCGTGTATAGGCCTGCTTAAGACGGAGAGATCAGGGTTCGAATCCCTGCCGGATGTACTGAGGGTGTTTTTCCCTAAATATATTATTATTATTTAGCACCGCGTCTTACTACCCGTTCGGGTTATACGCTTAAGTACTAATTACGCTAATGGATTAGGAATTAGGAAGGTTGAATTGAGAGGAAGTGAACCCGCATTTGCGTGGAGGGAGAGTGGAAAACCATTTAGGAAAAACACCCCCAGTTCACCCGACCGAGATTCGAACCTCGATCTTCCCGTCCTTGGCAGTCGAGCTCAACACGACTAGCGCGTTAGCCAACTACGCCACCGAGGCGGGTTTTTCCCTAAGATTGTCGCACTCTCCCTACACGAAAATGCAACAATCACCTCTAACGTCTATATTCTTCATTCCTACCTCACTAGCTTAACTAAAACGTTTAGGCTCGGTCGGTAGATAAGACGCGGTGAAACAAAACATAATACTGTAATTAATTAACATTTCGTTCAGAGCTCTCCGTGAAACTTACGCTTGAAGGATATTAAAAACCAGCACTGTTGCGCCATGCGGACAAAGGCGTCAGACTCGTCTCATCTGGTTTGTCAGTGACAGAGTTCAAGGTGCGAATCTCGACCAGGTATATTTAGGGTGGTTTTTAACTTTTTTTTGGCACCGCCTCTTAATACCCATTCGGGCTTTACGCTTATTTACGAATTACACTAATCTGTTAGGGATTAGGAAGGTTTAATTTATAGAAAGTGTAACCGAATTTGCGTGGGAGGAGAGTAGAAAACCCTCTAGGAAAACTACCCTCGATACATCCCACCGGGATCGAAATCCGATCTTCCCCATCTTCATTTGTCTAGTCTAACACGAGAGTGACGCCTTAGACCATGTGGCCACCAAAGAGAGTAACATAATATTAATTAATAATATAGTTTTCTCATCCCCTCTATACCACGCCAATGCGGGTGCCTTTTCCTTATGTTACCCTCCAAACCCTCACGCATTGGATTAAGTGCTGTAAAAAAAAATCTTTGTTGACTGGATTCTGGAATACTAGAAAAAGATATAGATAGAAATATACCTTGGAATCCGAAACTATTTTCCATTTTATTGAGACTCATAAAATTCACCACTTATCCCCTATACTAAGTAGAGTTGTTTAATCAATATATTTTGAATAGTAATTGCTGACCTTAAACATATGTATCTTTTATTTTGATTGGTAATAGTCCGTTGTAACAATACAAATCCGCTGACAAATCCTTCCATCCTTCTTATTTGTTTACAATGAGTCTCGGCCACTGAGAGTTTTCGCTACGCTCCTTGATCAAGGTTGAGTTCTTCGACACTGGGGAGTGCTAGCTGCTATCCTCAGTGATAACATTTCCAAGGGAAACAACTCACTTTCAAACGGTTCGTTCTAAAAAGGAGGTGGTGACCTGGTGGTCTAGGGTAAGGTGTCAGACTTCTGTGCTGAGGGTCCGGGGTTCAATCCTCGGTCCCGGCACAGATTTATCTGATTGCCAAACCCTTCCTTCACCTCTGACAAGATGTGTATTAATCACAACTTGTGAATGTGAGGAATGCCAGGCCTCCACCGTGGTTCGGATTCCACGTTAAACTGTAGGTCCTTCATTTCATCTCACAATCACCCTACCATTGCACATTAGCGTAAGTGCGTATAACCCGAACGGGTAGTAAGACGCGGTGCTAATAATAATAATAATAATAAAAAGGAGGTGGTTCTAGTATCAGCAATCCCACAACTCATCCCCTTTCAATGAACAAACTTTTTCAGACATGTAACGCCACCTTTTATTTGTAATTTGCAGTTTGAGTAAGCTCGTTTGGGGGGTTGGTTTATGGGAAGGGAGTGGGGCCGCTACCTGAACCTAGCTATGTGAAAGCCGGTTTATTGACACTACAAGACAATTTTTGTTTGTAATCTAGTAAGACTATCTTTTAAGTAAACTGTTTTTTAAAAATGCTAGCTTGATAGTGATGTCACTTGGGACTGCATGTAGAGATCCCCATGTTGAAATACTCAATCCCTCACAACGAGTGCAGCCATTTTAACCTAGAGGCTGTGGGCCTGGTGTATGTATATCTTGCCTGTGGCCTCGGCCATATAAAATATAACTCAAAATTAGTTTCCTACAGTTCAAAGAAGTCTAGTTTATTTTAAACCGAGGATATTGTATCTCTGCTACTTGAATGCACCAGCATTGTCTGACGTGTGGAAGGAAGGTTAAGTGCTGGAAGCCTTTCCCTCTGTCAACTCTACTTCCTTATCAACTGAGTGTCTGCACAGCTTAGGTGTCAACTGATAGCTAGTTCTCATGACTGAGTGGTCAGAGCCCTAAATGTAACAGATTGCATGGCCGGTGGTTCCTTTCCTCGTGACGTAGGGAGCCCAGTGGAAAGGGACGCCAGGGTTTTAGTTTTACGATAAATTTTGAAATAAATAAAAAAACAATCAAAACAATTGATATAAAAAAATATAGTTATTAAGAAATGAGACTTTAAAACTTATTTTTTTTTTTTTACCGTTTTCACAAAAATACTTTTTTCCAGGCCCAACATATAAAGTTACTGTAACGGCCAGTTGGTTACACGTAGTTCAGCGGTTTTCTCCCAGGGCAACACTAACGTAAGGGTTCCTCCACCGCATAGTAATTCTCCTTGTCTCTCTTTGAGTGACTTTCTTATTAAAAACAAACAACAGTTGCAGAAACTTTGACAATGATTGGAAGGGGGAGAAGGGAATGCCGCGGTCAACTAATATTTCTATTTACGATGATAGACTTTTACTTACAACTCTTTGAGTATAAATACCCGCCTCGGTGGCCACATGGTCTAATGTGCTAGACTGCCGAGGACGGCGAGATCGGGGTTTGATCCCGGTCGGGTGCACTGTGGGTGGTTTTCCCTAACTAAGAAAAGATTACTTTTTTTATTGGAAAATGCTCTTCTTGTTAAAGCAAGTAAATCATTATTTTAATCCTGTTTTTTATATAAATATTAATATAAGTATGATTTTTTCAGCGAATTACCGGAGTAATTATATCAAGACCCGATTGGATATTTAAATCAGTTTTATAATATAATGTACTTGGATTTTAGGACAAACATTCATGTTAGGCTTTCTTCTTTTTGAACTCGAACGGACTTTTCTTCATGATTATATTTGAATTTTGTTAAATAATGATAGAGGTATTTGGATTGTACACTATCTAAATGAAATTAGAGAAACTGGGAGAAAAAGTAGCTTTTGGCTCTGATACCACACAGCCCAAAATTAACTACTCATGCTTATCAGGATAAACTTGATCATCTTGACCAAAATTATATCGAAGTTCCTTTAATAAATTGTAATGAAAGGTTTAAAAAAAATTGAGGACATCTATGGCCACCAGGAATAAGGTTAGTTTAATTAATGTTTATTTTTTAATTTATATGATATGATTGATTTGTTCTAATTTTTTTTTGTACCGCTGAATGTAAAAAGGTTAATAATATAAATAAGTTTATTATTGTCATACCAGATCGGTGTTTGTGACTTTTAAATATTTTCTTAATATTATTTCTTTGTCCCTTGATTCACCGTTCGGGTTATACTCATAATTTGTCATAATTATGCTAATGTGTTAAGGATGAGGTAGGTTGTAATTTAGAGAAAGTGTAACAAGCTTTGTGTAGAAGTTGAGTGGAAAACAATTTAGATAAAACATCATCAGTATACTCAACCGGGATTCAACCCCCAATCTTCCCATCATCGGCAGGCCAATTAAAGTTTGTTACTGTTTGTTTTGTTTTGCAATTCCACGAAATAGTCCCTCTTGGCTGTTTTCTTTCACTAATCATTTTTTTTCGGTTGCTTTGAACAAGACACTTCCCCTTATTTCCCCTACAATGAAAACAAATCCCAATGTAGAAAATAACTACAACGCTCTGAAGTACTGCAACAGACTAAAGTGATATAGGTCCACGATGGGCGCCAATTATTGTGATGTCATTTATTTATTTAGATAGTTGCCCCGTGATCAGCACTCATTATAACGATATCGGATTATTAGATTACAGCGCGTAGCATGCCTTACTGCGCACTTGCACGCGGTTATGTGATCTGATTATTTGTGATTCTTATTCTTATAAAATGAGTAATACTTTCAATGTTGCACACGGTTTATTTAGATGATTACACCTTCGGTACTGAAGATTTGATATTAAATGATTCAGTTTTTGTTGAAACTACAGATTGTTTTTCTGTGATTTTACTTCTAATATATTATTGTGTACTCTATGGATTTAAGTTATTGGTACTGTAATGTGATATTACTCTATTTTTCTTACCGGCACTGTGTGTGTTCATACGCACAAGCGGCTTAGTATATGACCTACCCCTTGCTTCTTGGACCCTTGTCAGCAGTGTCAAAACCAACTAATAGAAAGACTCCTGGGAATACGGTGTTGTGAAGGCTGGCTTCCTATTGGGTAGAGGGAGCCCAAGGTTACTCATCTATTGCTAGACTAACACTTTAAACCACGTGATCATCTGTGTGGGTTTAATCTGAGGGTTAGAAATCAGAGGAGTTGTTTAGATCAAATGCACTAGCATTAGCAAAAACAGGGCACGGAGAAAATAAACACTGCCCTGGTTTGAGACTCGAACCTTTACATCCCTAGTCATTAAAATAGAGACTAGTGCGAGTGTGACACTCTAGACAGCGTGACCACCGCCACGGGTAGAGAGGCCTTGCTCAAGATCACTCCGCACTCGCCGGACAATGGCCTCACACGAGGCCGTTGCTCAGAATGGGCCGAGCTAATTCCGGACGACCTTAGGACAGATATTACCATAAACACGCTCATAAAGATAAACAGTGTCGCCCGCCGTGTCTGCAGCTTGGGACACACACTTCAAGGTGGGGTTTAGGGGACGCGATAAAAGGTCGCTATTTGTGCAGTTTTCATATCAAAACTTCTTTTTGTGCCAAATCAAATAAATATTGCTCCAGTAGAAACAAAGGAATTTAATTTTCTCCACGTGGTGATATCAACAATTGTTGAATATCTGTCAAGGATGTCCTGAGATTTAACGGAAAATTTTTATCTCATTTAAAAAGTTTCTCATCAAATGCCGCTAAGCTCATGACAGGTATTCCCAAAAACTGTTGATATCACCAGCGTGAAAAAAATTAAGCTCTATGTTTATACTAGAGCAATATTTGATTTATTTTGGCAAAAAAAAATTTTGCCATAAAAATTGCAAAAACACTGCCTTATCTCGCGTTCCTTTCCACCCCCACATTAACAAGACACTTTTTATCATGGAGGTAGCTAATGTGCACTTTTTAAACACACCTAAGGGTTCGGCCGGACTGACGAAGCGCGCAAGCGACTGGGTGACCAAACTGGCGAGCGAGCGCGTAATTAGCAGATAGCTCTCAGTGTGTTGACGAGGAGGCTCTGAATCTTGGCTCAGTGAAATGAGGTGGTTTTTGATAAGTGATTTATTGTTGTGTTTTCTCTCCTCTTTCCACGCTATATGGTGATCTTATTTGTAAAGCCTACTTTGATTAATATTGAAGTATTTTAACATATCAGTTTTAATACATATACATATAGGTATGGTTTATGATCTTACCAATTAAATTAGGCCGTTAGTAGCAAGTGTGCTAAACTATCGATATTAATAAAAATGTCAAAATGAGAAGTTTTCTAGCACTCGATGAACCAACATACAATAATATTGCCTAGCGCCTGTAAACTAGACTGTACCGGGTCGAGCGCGCGCGCTTGAAAAATAGAACCCGTTCTATCTTTCAAGCGTGCGCGCTCAGCCTGGCTGCCCACTAAGGCGGTATGTAAGAACGTTAGTGAATGCTTAGTGGACCAATAGTGTGGTCCTAAGAACACTATCCCTCCACCTTTTAACCTATGATGACGCAAGCAAACCCGCGCTAGTGTCCACTTGGTGACGTTCTTGCATACGGCCCTTATACCGGCCCACAGCTTACCGAGCCAATATCACACAAACTATAATTATCTAGGTCTATATTATTATTATTATTATTATTATTATTATTATTATTATTATTATATCATCATCACCGCGTCTTACTGCCCGTTCAGGTTGTACGCACTTACACTAATGTGCGATGGTAAGGTGATTGTGAGATGAAATGGAGGACCTACAGTTTAACGTGGGATCCGAACCACGGTGGAGGCCTGGCATTCCTCACATTCACAAGATGTGATTAATACACGTCTTGTGAGAGGTGAAGGAAGGGTTTGGCAATCTGATAAATCTGTGCCGGGACCGAGGATTGAACCCCGGACCCTCAGTACAGAGGTCCGACACCTTACCCCTAGACCACCAGGTCACCCTATATTAATTAAATGAAGCGTTTTTAATATATCATGAGCGTTACGCGATATCTATCGCACGCAGAGGTCTGACATTTTTAAATTGATACCCATGTGCACGAACATATGGATCTGGAAGCCGGAATTTTAAATTTTTCATTAGATTTACTTATTCTTTTTTTTTTGTGCCTATTTTCACTTTTGCCTTTTTTTAGCGTTTTTACCCAAAAATATTTATCTCGGGCAAGTTTTTTTTTAGCACTGCGTTTTACTAACCGTTCGGGTTATACGCTTATGTATTAATTATGCTAATAGGCTAGGAATTGGGAAGGTTGAATTTAGAGGAAGTTAACCACCCCCAGTTCACCCGACCGAGATTCGAACCTTAATCTCCCCATCCTCGGCAATCTAGCTCAACACTAATACAGCACGTAGGTCAAATACACCAAGTTAATTACGATAATGGTTTTAGGGATTAGGAAGGTTACGTTTATGGGAAGTGTACCCGAATTTGCGCGGAGGGAGCGTGGAAAACTATTTCGAAAAAAACTCAGTACACCCGACCGAGATTCGAACCTCAACCTACCCGAGCATCGGCAGTCTAATCTACTTCAAGAGTAGCGCGTTGGACCATGCGGCCACCGAAGCTGGTCCTATTAGTGTTATAAGTATTGATAAAATATATAACTATCAAAAGTTACAGCTACAGATCACATGACTTAACGTATGAGTACATGAAAGTAGTTCAGATAAGGCCTATAGATGCTCCTCCTGACGTTTAGTCCGCGTGTTCATCGTTGCAGGCTGTAGATGAAAGGTGAATGAATGCCAGGAGCCTACCAGGGCTTCTATCTAGACAGGTACACTACTCTACAGGGGGTTTGTCCGTCACTAATAAAAGTGTTTTATGTTGTCGTCCCGGCCTGCAGGGCGTACCATCAGCTCCCATTGATTGGTGCAGGGAGGGTGAATGACCCCACCCTAGAGATCGCTGGTTGACAAGGGGTACCGGGGGAAGGTGAGGTATAGGTATAACTGGGTCGTTACAAACTAAATCAAAGGACAGGTGTATTGTTTTAAGTTATTTTTATCGCATGAACTTCAAAGAAGTCAGATACCTTAGCTCAGTCGGAAGCGCGTATGCGTGGTGCCTACTGATCCAAGGGTCTCGGGGTTCAATTCCTAACATGGCCGAAAATTCGGTGAAATGTGGGTTTCCCCTTTCACGGCGATGAGGACTGAGTGTTTTGTGTGTGTTCTAGGTTTAAGTTAGTATACAAGTCGTGTCCCGATATAATCAGTCGGTTCAGAAAGTGCACCTTAAATAGATACCTCAAATAAAATTTTAAAGAATCTGGAGGCTTCTCAATTATTCGCGGGTGGGGTAAGGAGCTGGGGAGGGGGGGGGGGAGCCAATTTTCACTTTTAATTTTCTTTTAGCACGGGGTTTTACTATCCGTTTGGGTTGTAAGTAAATGTATTAATTACGATTTTCGGGTAGGAATCAGTAAGTTGAATTTAGATTAAGTATACCAACATTTGCGTGGTGGAGAGAGAGTGTAAAACCCTCTAGGAAATACCATACCCGACCGGAACTATAGCAGCAATCTCCGCGTCATCGGCAGCCCAGTCTATTGCGAGAGTGACGGCTTAGACCGTGCGGTCGCCGAGGCGGGTTATTAGTGTAATTATAATGCATAATACCCCGGATGAGTGGTAGGTCGCAGAGGGATTATAACAGAGCAGGCAGGCGGCTGAATTAAATGACAGGTCCCAGCCACAGAAAGCGCCTTGACCTGAGAAACTGGGTCCTCCCTGCAGCTGTTCTTATTTCGGTTAGCCCATGACGTCATTCAGTCGCTTCTGATGACGTAGCTGCACCCCCACGTGCCGGAAGAGGAAGGGTAGGAGCGGGGAGGTCATCGCACGGTCCTACCAATGAGAATGAAACATCTCGGTGGGAATATTCTATTCAAAACCAACAGAGTGTGTATAGCCTGTTATAAAAAGGTATCACACCTCGCGGAGAATAGCTTAATTGCTTTTTCTTTATGTCCGTGAATTTCCCACGTTTCAGTTACTACCCATCCCTCACCCACGGAGGAGACGGACAAAAGGAGTCGGTATCGTCTTGTTTGACTCGCTGTTGACAGAGAGAGGTTAAGTTTAGAATCTCAGCCCGGTGTACTGAAGTAGTATTATTCATAAATGGTTTCATAATAAATTTTTTTAGCACCGCATTGTACTACCCGTCCAGGTTATTATTTATTGATTACATCAATGGTTTTAGAGATGAGGAGAGTTTGATTGAGAGGAAATGCACCCACGTTTGCGTGGAGGGAAAGTGGAAAATCATTTAGGAAAAAACCACCCTCAGTACACCCGATCGGGATCGAACCCCAATCTCCTAATATTCGGAAGTCTAGTCCAACACGAGAGTAGCGCGTTAGAGCACAGGGCCAACAAAGCGGGTGGTTTCCTACTCCTCCTTAACGTAAATGCCGGGTTCATTTGTTCTAATCAGATTCCCCCCCAATCTATTTGTGTAAATATACGGATAGCCAGCTGGGTGGTAAGACGCTCGTTGGCTAACGGTCAACCTCGGTGGTCTTGGGGTAAAGTGCTTAACTCAGGACCCGATGTTCGTGGGTTCAAGCCCAGCCAAGGTCGACAGATTTTTCTTGAGCGATATAAATCTGTCGCACAACTTCTTTGGGAGGGGAATTAAAGCCGTCGGTCCCACGTCGATTGTGGCATGTAAAAGAACCCTGGAGGGTTTGTGAAAATACCTTCCCAGGAAAAATTGGTATGCCCTTTCACGCTCGCTCATAGAAATTCAGTGTGGAAGGCTACGGGGGAACCACCACACTTCCTGAACTCCCATAGGACATGTGGTTTATACCAGATGGTGCAGGCAGCACTAACCAGCCAACGAGCTGAGTGCATGCCCGGTTCCGGATGACTATAAATCACATCAAACCAACCTTCGGGTTGTTGACTTAGGAAGAAGCCCGGGCGGGCAGTATGACGAAGATAGCCTAGTTGGGTAGTATGACAAAGATATCCAGGATGGGTAATAAGACGCGGAGCAAAAGTTCTTGCTGCGTGAAAGATCTGATTCATTTGTCAAACTTTCGTTCAGTGCTGGGACTGGTATTAAACTAGCCAAAGTTTCAAAAAAATATTTTTACGTAGAGGTGCTGGGAAGAACTAAACTCTTGACCCCCCGAGTCAAAGAAAGCCAGGCAAGGCAAACAACCACACAACTGCACTTATCCGCTACGTGACTACTGCCAGGTTTCTCTGATCAAAGGACACAGGTCATCGCCCAAGAGATTTATTACAGAGTACGAAAATTATTTGAAAAAAAAAAGGTTAACTTTACTCTTATGTATTCATGCGTTAATCCACAAATTGTGTTCTGAGACTAACACAGCTGAGAGGTTGTATAGATTTTTATTAATACGTCGCAAAATCGATTAATAAAAAAGGTGTATCTTGGTGTTAATTTAAAATGTTAAGATTGTTTAGCAATAAGGACGAGGAGGGCAAAATATTTGTAAATGTACCCAGATTTGCGCGGAGGAAGAGAGAGATTATTAAGGAAAATCAACTCTAAGTATACGCTCCAAAGATTCGAACCTCACCCTGCCCTCTGTCCTGACGTTTTGAGATGACAATTTTTTTTATCAATTTTAAATAGGAAAATTTTCAGGTAAATTTTCTCAAGTGGCGGCTTGCGGCCTACTAATTTTGTTAAAGGGTCAGGTTGGGGAGGCTTATTATTTATATACATAAAGCCATCAAATAGTGTGTGGGGGGACGAGTGGGGAAGGGAGGAGGGATGCAACTATTAGCAAACATTTAAGGTAGCCTTAAAATTATTTTAACTGTCTAGAGATTCCATACTGGAAACAAAATCCAAACAAATAAGGGCAATTAGAGATGAACATTTTTCAGCAAAATTTTCAAATGATATCAAGGGAACAGGCTGTATTCGTTAAGTCTTTAAAATTGAAATAGTTTGACATCTGCTCCATAGTAGACCCAAAATTAGTGACAGATTCAACCACCAAGCGCTGTAGTCGACACGCGAGTGTGGGGAGGGAGCTGGAATCGCTTTCAGTGCTTTATTTATAACTCATTGGATAATGTTTCTGGTGTTTGTGTCCTAAGAAGAAATTAATCTTAAATGGATAGGTACTTTAAAATTTGGGATATCTCGATTTTATTCGTAGACTTGACATGGCTGTAATTTCTCCCTCTATATAAAAAAATGGAAAATTTCCCCGACTCACATCTCTTCTGACTTTATCCATGGCCTGAGCGACAACTTCCGACAGCCCGGGTTTCTTTCTTACGTAGGACTGGGAATGATAAATCGCAACCACTTATGCGTCTGCCCAACACCAAGTTGACCAGTTGAACAGTTGACCAGTTGAACAGTTGAACAGTTGAACAGGGGGGGCGGGGGCGGGGGGGGGGACTAGTAGATACAAAATAAATGTATAATAGTCTGCGAGAAATCGCCGCACACGCGTTCAGCTCTAACGCAATATTTGATTCTTTCTTCGGTGGGTTATTTCAAAATATGGTTGGTTCACGCCAAAACAAAGTCTAAAGATTACAACAGGGCTCTTTTCTATTTACAACCGTAAACCGTGAGTCTAGACAGCATTTTTTTTCATTTCAAAGTTATAGTTTTCCTGTTGCCTATTCTAGATAGGCATAATCCTTCCACGGATTTTTTTTTAGTCTACATCCCATCGGGTAGGTTCCTACAAACTATTTTAGGGAATAAACCAAATAAATTGAGTTGTAGACAGTAACAAAAATCACGTTTACCGAAAAAACTTATTTTCAGATCAAAAAATAATAATTTTGTGTCGATGTAAGACTATTTAAAGATTTATTTCAGAATATATGGTTTTCGTTTCAATGCTAATCTTTTAGAATTCGCTGAATAGAATGTAAATACATTAACATAATAATTACTATCTTGACTTGCCGTGACGTCACAGATAGGCATCGTCCTTAGCATTGACCCAAGGTCACTCCCTATGAATATCTTGCAGACATCGACATTAATATCTGACTAAAGTGACATACCTTGGCGTATGGACACTTTACAGTAGAGCTAATAGTTTTTAGAATTGTAAGCTAAGTGTAATTTAAGAGTCGGCGAACTATGTTTTTTTTTTAACCAAACCAACTTTAAAAAACTATATGCAATCAATAAGAATATTCTATTTTATTGACTTATAAACAAATTAACTAGGATTATTTTTCAAATAAGCGGAAAGTAAAAATAACGACAAGAAGAATTTAATCCGTCAAGAGATTTGAATGATATGGAAAATTTAACAATGAAAATTTGTCCTTAATTTTTTCCGAAAAATTCTAGCTATTTGAATGAAATGGATACAATCAATAAGTTTCCATTCAAGTTTAATTTTTATTAAGAACGTCAACACCAGAGACATTGTCAAATGAGTCAAAATAATTCCAGATTTTCTGTGAGGCAGTGGGTCTGAAATGGGGTCAACTCAGCCTCGTGGGGACTTGAATGAAAAAGTAGCGGCTCCGGTCTAGAAAACAGAGTTTAACGGCCGGATGGTTCGTTGCGCTGACCACATCCTCTATCCGCACAAGTTGGCAATATTTTCGCCAACAGACGGCGGCCGCTCGGTAGGTAGACTGCGGGCTGATGCCAAGGAGTTTTTTTATCTTTTCTTTTATCTAACAATCTCCCAATCTTCCCAAGGTATTTGCTCCGTTTTCCCTAAAAGTAAAACTCCTGAATTTACTTGAATTTATCCTGAGGAATTTTATAAGGCTACAAATAGGCTAGACTTTAAGGAGGAATACAAAAATACATTGTTAATAATATTTCCAAGGAAAAAATTGGGGGGTGAAACCCCACCCAAAATAAAAAATATCTCCTCAACCTTCTGTCTGGACTAGCCTAACATCTTTCCCATTTGTTTTACTCTTTTTTAAGAGTGGCCTGGGGTCTAGGGGTAAGGTGTCAGACTTCTGTGTGAGGGTCCGGGGATCAATCCTCGGTCCCGGCACAGATTTATCTGATTGCCAAACCCTTCCTTAACCTCTGACAAGACGTGTAATTAATCACAACTTGTGAATGTGTGGAATCCAGGCTCCACCGTAGTTCGGATCCACGCTAAATTGTAGGTCCTTCATTTCATCTCACAATCACCATACCATTACACATAAGCGTAAGTGTGTGCAGCCCGAACGGGTAGTAAGACGCGGTGCTATATAATAATATAATTTTTGTTAATAGAATTTCGTATAATTTTATATAATATCTTTTTCCTAGAATTTGTAATTTGAAGATTTCCACTAAATTTCCCAAATTTCTAGCAAATTTGAGCGTTTTCTTCAACTTCTTCCCCCCGCCCCCGAGTTTAGTAGGTTGGCACCCTGTATCACGATAATGACGATGCAGTAAATGGATCAAAACACCATTGATACGTCCACAGGAACTTCCGACCCGACGAAGCAACTGGTGCACAAAGAAGAAAGTGGGCAAACGTCCAGGAGGAGGAGGGTGCCAACAGTGGACGCACAGCCATCACTACCATGCCACCCTAAATATATTATCAATATTTTTTTAAAATTTTTTTTTGTCTTCTTTCCTTCGGGTTGAAGTTTTCTCCAGATATAGGCATATTTACATTTCTATATGAGTGTCAAGGTTAATTATTATTATTATTATTATTATATTTGGGGTATTTAACGTGCACTTTCTGAACCAAGTGATTAAATCATAGACGACTTACAAGCTAACTACACTATGGCAACGTCAATTCATCACTGTAATGAGGGAAACACCAATTATAAATTCAATTGTTCTCGAAAATTGTTTTAATGATCTTGAATAAAAATAAACTACCCATGGAGTGTTTAACATGATAAATAACCAAGAAAAAACTCCATCGGTGGTCACGTGGTCTAACGCGATGATCTAGTGTTGGCTAGACTGCCAAAGAAGGGGGATCAGGGCTCGATCCCGGTCGGGTACACTGAAGTTTTTTCCTGAATGGTTTTCACTCTTCATCCACGCACATGCGGGTACATTTCCTCTAAATTAAGCCTCACTAATCCTTAACTAATTAGTACAATTAGTCTATAGGCTTATAACATGAACAGGTAGTAAGACGCGGTGCTTAAAAACACTAAAAAAAAAGGCGTAGAAATGGGGGAGGATTAAGGGGTTCTGGCCCCCCAGGGTTCATATATATGGACCCTTCCCCTCCTAGAAAAATTAGTTTTCTGAGCCCTTTCTATATTTTATATACTTTGGATTAGAAGAAAAAATAATTTACGAGTAGTTTAGTAGTTTACTGAGAACAATTTTTTTTGAAAATGAGTTTCAAACAAAAAATGGACTACTTGAGAAAGTCCATACGATTGTAAAGTGCCCATTTATTTATTATCTTAGAAATGACGTCGGTCTGGCAGGGAGGTCTTTACTCCATGAAAAGCATTCCAGCAAGGGTGTACAAACGACGGTCGTGGACGCGCTACAATCAAGTGTTTCAGGAAATGGTCTTGAATGCGTGCTTTCCGGTGGTCCCTAGTGAATACACTTTATCACGCACAGTTTACTCTTTAAATGCCACCAAAGAAGAGGTAATCAAAATAAATAAATCTTTTTTTATTTTGTTGGGGCATTTAACGTGCATTTTACCCACTTCGGTGGCCGCATGGTCTAACGCGCTACTCTCACCGTGTATTAGACTGCCGATGACGGGGAGATCAGGTTTGAATCTCAGTCGGGTGCACTGATGGTTTTTTTTCAAAATGGTTTTTCACTATCCCTCCACGCAAATGCGGGTGCACTTCCTATAAACGTAACCTTTATAGTCCCTAAAATCACTAGCGTAATTAGTAAATAAGCATATTACCCTAATGGGTAGTAAGACGCGTTGCTAAAAAAAATAAAAAAAGTTAAAAAACAGAGCTCAGTTGAAGGAAAGACGTCTGCCGAGGAGGAGGCCGTTATGGCTTGTGCTTACAAAATTAGTGCGCTCTCTCCTTGTTTCATTATAAAAATCCAGTTTTTTCACGCGATTATCATAGTCCACGGATGTCACATCCCACAACAATGTGTTTGTTCCAGTGTCTTTCGGTTGACCGCGACATGACAAACGACAAACCAGGAACTGATGTAATTCATGTGAAGAGCAGAAGCAACTGGCCCACGTTGTTTGTTGCAGGAAATGTTGTCACAAGCAAACATTGTTCCACTTGAAATGGATGACAAGAAACATGTTTCCTTCTGAGAAAACACGACTATTAGTTACAAATAAAGTTTGCAAACTGTTTCCAAACTATTAGCAAACAAGGTTTCCTAGGGCGTACTAGGCTTAGAGGAAGGTCTTCCGTCAGTCCACTTCCCAGCACGTCGCTAACCCGTGTCTGGAATATTGGAATACCAGCGGCACATACTGCAGGGGGGGAGGCGGTGGGGGAGAGGGTCGGTCAATCTGCCGGTCATCGCTCCGACCAGAGGCTTCAAAGAGGAACAGTGCTGGCTGATTGCGATTCCAATCCAAGGGGACAGGATGACGCGGCAATGGATCAGAAATTTTGTTCGAAGATAAGGACGTAAGCCCCCAACCTCCCCCACCATCGAACGCACCCGGTCAGGATGCTGGTCCCATTGGGTGGAAAACTCCCGTAGCGCAACCAGCCCAGAATCGAACTTGGGGCCTCTACAAGTAATAGTCAGACACGCTAGCACTGTGGTCACACGGTATAAGACGCCAAACTAGCGATAGACGGTAAAGGTTCAGTCGAGGGGCAGGTCACACAGCGGCGTTCAAGGATGGGTTTAGCCATGAGATTTATCTCTAAGGTTTATCAGCCCCTTTACATGCTAGTGCGGGTGCGTTTCCTCTAAACAACCCTCCTTCTCCCTACCTTAAAAATATATTGTTTATAGCTGTGATGCTACACGCGATTTAAAAATTAAAAACACTAGTGCAGACCAAACTCTGTCGGCAGCCACGTGTCCATCACCACACGTGTCCACATCCTTTACACTAAAAGATATCAGTGTCATTGACGGATTACAACATGACCCTGACTTATAAGTTATAAGCGACTAGTGTAGTATGTGGATTCACACGTTCGCCGGAAAATAAAGAGCACAAAGAAACGTAATCAGATTATTTCAAGCTCATCGGCGTGATTTGAATTAATAACTTCAGGTTTTCATTTTCTGCACGACATTCAGCTTTGAAGACCCGATCAAACTCAAAACACACTATCTGGCCTTCAAAAGGAACACTCCAGTATAAACAATACAGCAGGCAGGTGTGAGAAGCAGGTCGTGGGAAAACACTACATGGAATAGGACATACATTCTTTTGTTTTTAATAAGCCAAGCATTAACACTTATAATATTATTATTATCAACGCGTCTTACTACCCGTTTGGATTATACGCACTTACGCTAATGTGTAATGGTAGGGTGATAGATGAAATGAAAGGGCCTACAGTTTGACGTGAGATCCGAACCACGGTGGAGGCTGGCAGTTCCACACATCACAACGTTGTGATTAATACACGTCAGAGGTGAAGGAAGGGTTTGGCAATCAGATAAATCTGTGCCGGGACCTAGGATTGAACCACGGACCCCCAACACAGAAGTCTGACACCTTACCCCTAGACCACCAGGTCACCACCTTAACACTAAAAGAGACTAGTTTCATAGTCAGACTTAGTACGCCTCAAGTGTAGCGCTATACTAAATTCGTGACATCTACCTAGACCAGAATAGAATGGGAAGTTTAGCATAGTCATCTATTTGACATTTAGGATGACTATTAATTGCTATAATAGAAATAGAGTACTTATAATTTTAGTCTATTTATATTATGTTAACATTAACTATAACAATCTTATGTAAAAAACTCAATAGCGCATATTAATCTAATTTACATAAAATTTGGTCAATTTATCCTAATTTTTATTTTTTATTTATCAATCTTCTCTCATTGGGGGAACGGGGGGGGGGGGGGCGACCACCATTTTTAGGGCTTTATTCTGTATTTATTGTAGCGCCACACCTGAAGCGTACTAAGTCCGACTGTGAAACTGACCCTTAAGCCTAACTAACTAAAACAGTATTAAGTCTTCCAAAAGTAAGACTCGAGATGGTATCGTACCGGGGTATCTAGACGAATGCAGCAGTGTGTAACTAACAGGAAGTTTAGCTAGACTGACTATAGTCGCCGCGAACTATGATGGCTTCTGATGCCGGGATCACGATTAACTTAACTTTAACTTAACGTAGCGTTCACTTAAGGTTCACTTAACTTGAGAAAGCAGATGTGTGATCACGATTCACGTAACAACTCGAGCCAAACATCTGCATTCTCGAGTATGATCTGTGATTTGTACTATTTGTAAAGTGATAACCTGTGAATATTTACTGTTTTCTATCGATGTATTAAATATTTATCATTAAACTTTTTTGATAAATTTAGCTATTTTAGTCTAATTATTTTGTTTCAATGTCCGATCACTAGAAATGAAGCTAAAGAGTAGACCTTGGTCATAAAACCAACAAATGAATTACTAGATAGACCTGGAGACGTCACTCGCATAATGATTGGTTAGCTAGATTACGTGATACCCTTCATGTAACGTTCACTTAACGTGAAAGACCTCCCATGACATCTCTTAAGTTAAGTTAACTGCAAGTGAATGTTAAGTTAATTGCAGCGTGATCACTTCTATTTAAAAACACGAGAAGAATCTTTACGTTAAGTTACGTTAAGTTAACCTTAAGTAAATGTTAAGTTGATTGTGATCCCGGCATGAAGGGGAGCAACTTTATACTAGCCGTGCTGCTGGCTGAATGTAGTCCATTCGTTACTGAAGGGATGGTGAGCGACAGCTAGCAAAAGTTACTAGATATTCTCTAATGTATCCATTCGCCAAAACCATATGATGTGCAAGATCAGATGTTGAGTTGTCACTTTTTGGCAGTCAACACTTTTACAACAAACAATTATGTGTCACCCGAAGGAGGGCCGCGTGGTCTAACGCGCTACTCTCGCAGTAAACTAGAATGCTGATGACTGGGAGATCAAGGTTCGATTCTCAGTCGGATGTACTTAGGGTGGTTTTTACAAATTGGTTTTCCTCTCTCTAAGCAAATGCAGGCGCACATCATATAAATATTACCTTCCTATTCCCTCAAACCATTAGCGTACAAACCGAACGAGTAGTAGAACGCGATATTTGAAAGAAAAAAGTTTTTATCTTTTTCTTTTTCTAAATTTATCGAAACATGAATTTATAAAAATAACCGTTTAGATTTTTTTAAGCGTTTTCTGTTGTCCGCTTAAAAATGCTTTACAAACAAGAACTTCTAAAAGTCTGCGTTTTCTTCACAAATTAAGATGGCGAACGAGACGAAACGAAGGACGTTGATGACGTCACGTCATACAAACCGTCTTTGGTTGTGTTTATGCGTATCTATTTACAAAATATAAACTTTTTTTAAACTAATATGTTATATAGCTCTCTCACATTTATTTATTTTGGTGGCCAGTATAACGTTTCGTTATTATAGAGATATAATTGGTATTTATAGCCCCACGTTGGGCGCCAATTTATAGCGTTTCGTTATTGAGATATAATTGGTATTTATAGCCCCGTGATCGAGCGTCAATTATTACGATACGGTATTATTGAGATATAATTGTCCCGCGATTGGGAGCCAATTACAACTTTCTTGAAGTGATTGTGAGATAATTGGTTATTATAACCCCGTGATCGAGCGCCAATTATTATGATATTTTACTTGAATAGATACAACTGTTAATGTTGCACAAGATTTATTGAAGTGATTTTATCTTCGGTACAAAGATAAAATGTAAAATTATAAAATTTTACTTGAGCTACAGATTATGTACTGTCGTGATATATATTACATGTTCTCTAGGTTTATGTCGCCGGCACTCAGTAGATGTATGTAACTACTCTCTATATTCATACGCACAAACAGCTTTTATATGACATACCCTTGCCCCTTGGACCTCTAAAGACCAGTGTCAAAACCAACAAATCGAAAGCGTCCCTGCGACAGGTGTCTTGAAGGCTAGCTTCCTATTGGGTAGAGAGAGCTAGCGTCTCTCGCTTTTTTTTTAACACTACGAGTTAACTTTTGAAATAAAAAATAAGTTTTAATGGTGCAATCCTTTGAAATTATTTCTGAAAAGCGCGTGATTCTCCATGGATGAAGTCTTAAAAGGATAATTTACAAAAAATACTTTAAATAAAAATGCACTTCATCCATGACTTTTTAAAAAATATATGAGAGGGGTCCAAATCAGTATCATTACACTAGTTATAAGACGATACAAGTGTGAATAAAATAGTTTTTAAATTATTATTTCCTGGACTAAAAACTTATATTTTCACAAAGGTTTATGTGAGTTGTCGAATACTCGAAGCAGTACTTATTAAATTATATTAATGCAAGTTCCCACAATCAAGTACCTACTTAAAGTGATAACAAAATGGCACTCTTTTTTTTTGTTATTCAAAACTATGACCATACTAAAGTTAAACTTTTTTTTTGCGGGTATGACTGCAAGCTGGAAAGTAAGTAATATAATAGTAGTACAGACATGTGGGCCGGTCAGATATGCCTTGCGGGTCAGATGTGGCCTGGGGGCCCTTAGTTTGCGTCCCCTGCTCTATACCATAAACAGCCTTATATTTTGAGCTGAATAATATTAAACTATACATGAAATGTAGAATCAGCTCATTTTCAACGACGATTCATGCAGATTCCCGCATTCTTGTGTGTAAGGTGAAGGGAATGGTGGACTAGATATACGGTGGTCTTCCTTAAACAAATATAGTTATTTGTTAAGGCCCTTGGCCCTGTCGAGTGCAAGTCTAAAACCTATTTTGTGGAATGGTGGG
Source organism: Timema podura (assembly GCA_033556935.1). NCBI lineage: Eukaryota > Metazoa > Arthropoda > Insecta > Phasmatodea > Timematidae > Timema > Timema podura. Next base: position 58,578,783 of record JAVRXN010000003.1, read on the forward strand.
TGAAAGGCGTGTCGTGGCTTCACAACCAACCAAAGTATCCTTCCGCAGGTGGCGCTAGCTACCGGACAGGTCTTGCGGAAAAATCATAAGTTTTAAAATATCAGTTTTCTCAAGAACGAGTGAAATTTTTATGTTAATATTTTCAACACCCCTTCTAAAATAATGTATCAATGTTTATTAGGTGTTACATTTTCTTATTTTTTGTTATGAAGTTAGCAGTTTTCTATTGAAAAATGTCAAAATTATTGGAATTTGATCACTGTTAAAATTATAGAGGAGGTGTGTATTTAAAAAGTATAAAATAATCAACATGCTTCTATTCTTGAACAAACCGTTCCCGAAAAGAGAATTGCAAAACAATAAAATTTCTTGAAGATAACCGTTTGTTCCCATGGCTCTGCATTTCCACGCCAAATGAAAAGGGCCAATCGCCTTATGGTGGAATGGAAGGGTACGTGAAAAAAAGGCCAGTATTTTTTGCAGTTTTTACTGAAAAACTTTTTTTGGCCAAAATAAAAAAAAGTTGCTTCACTACAAACATAGAGTATATATTTCTTCACATGGTGATATCAACAGTTATTGAATATATGTCATGAGCATGGTGGAATTATCTAACAAACTTTTTAAATGAAGAGAAAAAGTTTTCATTAAATTCCAGGACATCCTTGACAGATATTCAAAACTGTTGAGGTCACTATGTGAAGAAAATTAAACTTTATGTTTGTACTGAACCAATATTTTATTTATTTTGTCCAAAAAAATGGTTTACCATAAAAAACTACAAAAACACTGGATTTTTCTCGCGTCCCCTTCCATTCCACCTTAAGGTCACAACAAAAAATTCTTAAGCAAGCCAGAGCGAGTTAAAAAGTTCTCGGCCCTCCCCCCCCCCCCAACCTTTTGCACCGCGTCTGACAACCCATTTAGGTTTTACGTGTATGTACTAGTTACGCTAATGGGTCAAAGAGGAGGATGGTTGAATTTAGAGGAAGTGTAGCCCCATTTGCGTGGAGAGAGAATGGAAAACCATTTAGTAAAAAAACCCTCAGTACAAAACATGCTATTCTATGCTTTTCTCTTAACAGTTAACGTAAAGTAGCTAAATATTGGGCTGAAATGTAGTAAACCTAGACATTGATCAGAGGTGTACACAGTGAAATATTTATAATATGTTAAATACAAATAATTTTTCATATATAAGCAGTTTAAATGTGCTAAGATTACATAATTTTTAAGCATATATATAAATAATTAATACCCAAATAATTTGATTTTATCTCATTTTGTAGAACACACTGTCATTATTTAGAATTTTTTTATCTAATTACTCTACTCGTTAATTTTATAAACGTGTCCGAATTGATAATTGCAAATAGACATTTGAAATGTGAATTTCATGAAATTTCTTGTTTTAGCAGAGGCAATACCGACCAGCAGAACATAATATGCCTGGCCTAGGCAGAGGGTCAGATAATACTAATGACACACCAAGGTAAAGCTGACACTGCCTTCCTTACCTGGTCAATGTTGCTGGAATAGGCTGACATCGCTATTTACTAACTTTTACAAGATAACCCCCAACCTCATCCTATGTTATTTTCTCTAGCACCACGTCTTACTACCCATTCAAGCTATACGCTTGTGTGCTAATTACGCTAATGGATTTAGAAATTAGTGAGGTTAAATTTATAGGAAGTGTACCCGCATTTGAGGGGAGGGAGAGTGGAAAACCATCCTCAGTACACCCGACCGAGATTCGAACCTCAATCTCCTAGTCGTCGGCAATCTAGTCTACTGCGAGAATAGCGCCTTAGACCACAAGGCCACCAAAGCGGGTGAATGCTAAATTTACTGCCGAGATGTTTTAGACTAAAAAATCTTAGTAATTCTTAATGTCGAATGAGCTTAAGTCACTGTAATAACCAATTATTAAAATTAGATAATGACTAAATTATGTCCATAGTCCTTTGCTTAGATAAAAGAGTGAAAGGATGCATTACGTTAAGAGTCAATTTGGAACGTGTCTATTCTTAGTGACCCCGGAGATGCAAGAGTTTTATAGAGGTCCTTTGTGTCGAGTTCCTCTACAGAGATCGTCCATTTGGGACGGGGCCAAGCCGCGCCGCGCCGCTAGCCGGTCCGTGGGCTGGCAAGCTTTCAGTCCCACAACCCCGGCATACCACAGTTAATTCAAACATCCCTCCTACTCTCGGCACAACAAACAAAACAGATTGGACCGCGCGATCGACAATATTCACTTGATTGCGGTACGGTCCTTTGTGTTTCAGAAACGTTTACGATAGTTCAGACCAGTCTCTGTAGTTTTTTTTAAATGGAGATTTCCCTGCGAATGGAAACATTGGACATGCGGCAGTGGACCTAAAATTATAAGACCTAAAGTCACAACTCCTAAACTAAATTTCTTAACTTCATAACACCTAACTTTATAAGACCTAATTTTATAAGACCTAACTTCATAGCACCTAATTTTATAACTCCTAATTTTACTAGACCTAAAAGCACTGGACCTAAAATTCATTTTTCATCGATTACTTTAAAATATCTTTAACTGTTCAAACAGGCAGTGGACCTAAAGGCACAAGACCTAATTTTATAAGACCTAATTTCACAAGACCTAACTTCACTGGACCTAATTTTATAAGACCTAACCCCACAAGACCTAATCTCACAAGCCAACAAGCACAAGACCTAACCTCACAAGACCTAAATTCATAAGACCTAAATGTATATGGCATGCCGGCATAAGTCCTAAAACTACATTCTTTTTAACACAATGATAGGAACACAGACAAAGGCGTCAGTTTTGTCTTGTCTAATTTTCTGAGGAATGGGAGGTCGTAGTTTAAATCCTGCTGGGTGTATTTCTCTCGTCATATAAAACATACCATTATCGATAAAGTGGTTTTAATAAACACGGCCAAAACGCTTGGAATGTGGAATAATGTCAAGCTCATCTAATCTAGTTTTCTACTGACAAGGAAGTTGGGAATAGAATCTTGGCCGAGCGTACCGAGGTATTTTTCTAGAGGATTCCTCACTCTCTTTTCAAGCAAATGTGGGAACATTTCCCCTAAATTATTCCTTCCTCGGTCACTTTAAAATAGTGAAATTAAATGTGGATAGTTCGAACGAAAAGTAAGATGAAAATCTCTGGCAGGCAGGATTGCCTCAATGTTAATAATCTCGACTGACGTGGACAGCTTTTATTTAGGAAGTATTTGTCTATCCTTTACAGGTATGCTAGAAGTGTTTTTCCAAATATTTGTTTACTCCTTCTCTCTTCACGTATTTCACCGTATTTAAAATAAAAAGATATTAAAAATGTATTGTGGAGACATAATTATTATTAACTAAAATAAAATTTAACTGTGCAATAATCGTGGCCCAAATTTTTGTCACCCGTATTATGTATTTACTAGCACGCTCAGGCTATCCACATTTTTTCACAATGGTGTAAGAAAGAGAAATGTACAATTTAGAGGATATGTACTCTCATTTGCGTGGAGGAAAACTCAGAAACCATTTATTAAAACTCACCCTCACTTGACAGGAATTTGAACCGGGTCTCGCCATCATCAAAAATTCAGTCTATTCTCTGAATCATTCGATCACCGATGTGGACTAAAGTGCAGTTATTGAGGGAACAAACCAAATATCATTATTGGATGCTTGTATTTTATCAGCTTAATCTAATGGCATATGGCATTAGAAAACTTCACTTATTTGTTGAGTCAATTAATGAGTAATTCTTATTAAAACACATATTATATACTATTATATTTTAACCGATAAAAGTCGAAAGTCTTTAGAGCCGCAACAATAACATAAATAGGTAGCCTATATAAATACTATTTATAAAATGTGAGTTTATTTTATTGAAAGCCAAAGTATGTTAACATTAGGGCCTAATATATTAATTACCCTAATTAATCACTTAGGAAAATTCAAAGTGGCCTCCAAAATACCTTACAACTTTATGTGGAAATCAGAGCTGGCCGCCACTAAAATCAAAGATGGCCACTCCTATACCTTATAAGCATAGCTGGAGCCCATTGATCTCTTTATTATAACTGGATGGACATCTGCGGCTAAAATTGTTGAGCTGTAATTTGTACAACATTGTGTAAGAGAGAAGGAAACATTCGGGTATCTCTTTCTCTCTTATACACATACAAGGCAACGTGGCATTTAAATATAATTCGCTAATTTTATTGAATTTAGGAGATATATCAATGTATGATTAGTTAAATGAAATAAATGGGTTAGTAAAAGGTTTGAAGGGCATAACTAATTTCAACACTCATGGCTTGTTTCTTTAAATAAGTTTATTTAGGATAAAATAGTAATCTTTCCTACACGCCTATACGCTAAATGATCGTTTGAACGTAAGACTTCTACACAAAATTTTGTCGTTCGAACAAAATTAGCCTGGTTTTTAGCAAATATTTCATTATAGTTATCTAACATTAAATATAATATGGCTTTTGAAAGCAAAAGGCAATACACGCTAAGAGCCAACTTAATAATATTATAATATAGTAATACTTCGTATAAACCTCTAGCCTAAATGATAATTTGAATACAAAACTACTACACAAAGTTTGTCATTTAAACGAACGTAAGTAAGTTTGAAGCTACCTTTTTTCATTTTAGATATCGAACTATAAACATAATATTGTTTCTGAAACCAATATATTAGCTAATAACCAATTTTAAACATACTGTAATCTTGGCAGAATGTAAACCACATTGGCTTTAGCTACTTATTTTAATACATCAAAGATTTTATTCTTATTTGTACAATGTCACATTTAAAATTGAATAATTGTATATCCTCTAATGTAAATGTGTCTTCAGTCAAGTAGGGTATAAACAAACTTTTATTCACGAGAGACACGTTTTGCTCAAGAACATTAAAAGAAACCGTTAAATTTGTCATCTAGCTAGCAAGCAGACGACAAACTTGGTGTCACGATTTGTTGCGTTGCAAGGGGTGTGTTAGAGAGAAATACGCCATGGATTATTATTATGATTACTATTATTAGCCATCTTAATTTTGTTTTACATGTCTTTCTTTACAATTTTATAAAGGAGCTACAACTTAGCTTTGTTCGAGAATATTATGTTCATCTTGACAAATATGAAGCATACAGTTTTTCTAAGCACCACAGGATTGTTTACGATAACTGCATTATTGATAAGGTCGTAATATAGCAATGACAATGTGGCTAATAAACCTATTTATATAAAAAAATAATGCTGCATTATATTGCCCAGCCAAAATATTGACACTTTTGCATCCCTAAGGTAGAAATGAAGAAGGTATAATGTAGAGTAATTATCACTGTATTTGCATGGAGGTGTAGTGGGAAACCATAAAGGAAAATACACCTCAGTACACATAGGTCATATGCCAGAACGAGTTGGGTTTTAAAAAGTAAACACTCAACTCCAAGAAATGACTTATGAACTAGGGATAGATTGAAAACCTCACTTCCGAGAAATGAAGAGTGTGAAGCCACGCTTACACGAAGCCAGTTGATAGTAGGTTAGACGCGTCAATTTTCGAATTTGCCTGACAAATGGCCTCGTGTATACGCGGCTAAAGTAAAGAATGAGTAAGGAAAATTTTGCTCGGGACTGCACTTCTGTTTAATTGGTCCTATCTAAGCCTTTTCTTGGTAATGAGTATTCACCCACACTTCTCACTTACTTATTTTCATTCTTGTATACCGCCTATAGCCAGGAATATCTCCTCAGCCTTCTGACAATGTAAAACCAGATCGAGACTGAAACTTTTTCGGAGGGATGGGGAAGGAGGAGGAGGAAAACTTGCTAAGGAGTCAGTATCATCTGGCTTACCGGTGAAGAAGATTTGGATTTGAGTCCCGGCTGGAATCACCCACTTTACTGGAAAGGATTTTTTATCCTTTTTCTAGGAATATGCTGGTATACTTCCGCTTGAATTACTTCCTGATACTTAAATAGGGAGATTCAGATACTTCTGGGGGGAATTTTTTTATTAAAATGGTGGACATCGACGCCGCCCCCTCCCCTGGCGTTGCGATGTCCCCACCCCACCTCTTCGTCTCTTATTAATTGCATTGATTAATTAACTACTTTAATTAATCGCTTTGAACAATTCAAAATATCCACCAAAATACCTTAAAACGTTATGTGGAAATCCAAGATGGTCGCTAAAAATTCTTACAACTTAATATGAAAATCCAGAAGGACCACCCTATACCTTATAACGTGATGTGGAAATTCTAGATGGCCGCCACCAAAATTAAAGCTCGCCACCCCTATAACTTATAAGTAGAGGGGGATACAGAACCCTAAAGCCCATCAACGCGACCTCATGATGACAAATTCCGTACGCCCAACAAAGAATTTACATTCTTTCTCCAGGTGAATGCTGATGCACTTGACATATTTTGAATACCTCCTCTACACCACATCCTCAACAACCTAACTCCACAGCGGTAAATTACCCACGTTTCCTCGTAAGGTTATGACATTTCTTCCCTTTGACTTAACTTTTTCTCCCTGACACACCCATTTTTGCTGCAAAATTCCCTTTTTGATACTATTAACATTATTTTTGACAGGTATTGCCCCCTGAGCCCAAGAGCCCACAATGGTAAATACCCTTGACGCTCTGAAACCTCCTCCAAAATGACGTCCCGACGCCCCCAACACCCGGACCTCATAACGGTAATTTACCCTCAACGTCTGGACGCCCCATGAACACGACACCCGCGGTACTCCCAATAACTCGAACCCATAGCTGTAAATACCTGGCGCCCTGTTGCTCCTAGAAACTCGAGCCCATATCAATAACTTCTCATCCTGACCCCCTCTCTCCCAACCAGAGCAGGTATCGACAGGCTTTCCACCCCTTTCCTCTAACCCCTGGCTCCATAACCTCTATTCTCTAACCCGCACGACAATTTAGAGATGGCGGCATGGGATTAAAAATAGAAATAAAATCTTATTAAAATATAATTAAAGTTATATTTAACCTTATAGTGTGATGTGGAAAATCACAATGGATCCCTACCCCCCCCCTTTTTGTACTCAGCCTATGCAGGTCCAGATATGCACCCTCAACCCAAGGTTATATAGCCCTCAAGGCAAGGTAGTTGGTTCTAAAATCTAGGAGGTGATGAATTATTTTAATGTTTTTTAATGTTGTTTATTTGATGGTCACGATGGGACTGAATATTTTTGATGATATGGAAGTGATAATTTATTACACCTAACCTTATAAGACCTAACGGCACAAGACCTAACGGCACAAGACCTAAATGCTACAAGAACTAAACCCCATAAGACCTAAATTTATAAGACCTAATTTTATAAGACCTAACTTCATAGCACCTAATTTTATAACTCCTAACTTTACTAGACCTAAAAGCACTGGACCTAAAATTCATTTTTCATCGATTACTTTAAAATATCTTTAACTGTTCAAACAGGCAGTGGACCTAAAGGCACAAGACCTAATTTTATAAGACCTAATTTTATAAGACCTAACTTCACTGGACCTAATTTTATAAGACCTAAAGTCATAGCTCCTAAACTTTAGGTCTTGTGAAATTAGGTCCACTGCATGTCATCCGAAACATTGACAGCTAGAAAAAGTTGCTATACTTCAATTTTGTTAAGAACCTTTAGAAGCAACTAAAAAAAATACATTTCATTGCAAGCATTGATTGAAAGTCACTAATATCAAACCTTCTAGAAATAATTTCTATTTGCTTCGTCAAACTATAAAAATAATCAAAAGATGTATTAAAAGCGTATAATTTTATTATTATTATTATTATTATTATTATTATCACCGCGTCTTACTACCCGTTTGGGTTGTACGCACTTACGCTAATGTGTAATGGTATGGTGATTGTGAGATGAAATGGAGGACCTACAGTTTAACGTGGAATCCGAACCACGGTGGAGGCCTGGCATTCCTCACATTCACAAGTTATGACTAATACACATCTTGTCAGAGGTGGAGGAAGGGTTTGGCAATCAGATAAATCTGTGCCGGTGTAAGCGGAAAACATTAGTCCAGGATATTATTAGTCTGAATGCAAGAAGGACTCTAGTACAGCATCGGCACGCACTCAATAGAACGGCATCTCTTTGACACCGATAATAAATCCTATCTTAAAAAGGAAAAAAGAAAGACAATTAATTAGCATATTATGTCAAAAGTCTTTGAATATTTGACACCCAGGGAGGCTTCTTACTCTGGCACCCTCCATAAATATGATTTAAATTTAAACACACATACCAATATATAACATTCTAAATTATATTATAATAATTATAGAGTAGGGTCACGCCCCTATAAGTTATTTAGAAAAGCCTTCCTCTGAAATATTTTTAAAATCTAATGCCGTAAGGCTTAAGAATTTATTTAAAGTAGTCTTTAACTTTTTTTAAAAAGTTGATGCCCTTAAAAGCCCTTTGAAAATTCAATCTACCCATTATCGACAGTCTTGTCTTATTTTGATACAAACTAACAGTAAATATTGGCATAATTTGAAGAATTTGTACCTTCATCCCTGCTGCTATCTTCGGGTAAAAGAGAATCTTGACTTTTTTATGTTGGCTGCTCTTCCCAAGGCCTGAATAGGCAGTATTTATCCATACTAATAATAAACTAAATAGCTACATGCAATCAAATTAATAAACGTCTAACCTGCCTCAGTGGCATAGTTGGTTAACACGCTAGTCGTGTTGAGCTCGACTGCCGAGGACGGGGAGATCGAGGTTCGAATCTCGGTCGGGTGAATTGGGGGGGGGTGTTCCTAAATGGTTTTCCACTCTCCCTCCACGCAAATGCGGGTTCATTTCCTCTAAATTCAACTTTCCCAATTTCTAATCCATTAGCGTAATTAGTACTTAACCGTATAACCCGAACGGGTAGTAAGACACGGTGCTAAATAATAATAATAAACGTCCGAAAAGATACACTAACAAATGAGTTTTGATTTGTTCTGACACACACACACACACACACACACATCCTAAGGGCGGCATTAACAAAGAGCCACTACCTAAAAATTTCCCAGTCTAAAGATTTCCTAAGAACTTGAGAGCGACGTTGACAAAGAAATTAAAAAAAAAAAAACTGGCGGTATTGACAGGCGGCATTAACAAAGAGCCACTACCTAAAAATTTCCTAGACTAAAGATTTCCTGCCACACCGGGACCAAGGATTGAACCCCGGACCCTCAGCACAGAAGTCTCCCACCTTACCCCCTAGACCAACAGGTCACCAAAAGCGTATAATGATACTTTCTTAAGGATTGCAGTATAGTTGGCTTTTTAATAACTAATAATTTAGGGAAGCAAACCTATTTATAAGACTTTTTTTTTCGCGGTTGTGGCTATAAGAGTTATCATAGTGACTGAAATAATAAATTATAAAGAGCCATAAAAATATTAGTTTCAAAATAACAGATCTTTTACATATTCCTAAGTAAAGCCAAACGATCTTAAGCTGTAACTTTTGATATATATTATCAATATTTATAAGTTAACACAAATAAGGTTAACTGCTATTAGGTAATATTTGGTGCAAAAAATTCGTTTACATTTTCTAAAAGGTGCTCTAAATGTATATTCATAAGAAAATCCAGGTTTACCCGAGGTGTCTTTTTTTTTTTTTTTTTGAACCGCGTCTTACTATCTGTTCAGACTAGCCGTGTATGTATCACTTACGTTAAGTAGGGTTGAATCTATAGAAAGTGTACCCGCATTTAGGCGGAGTGAGAGTGGAAAACCACCCCTCAGTAGACCCAACTGGGATTCGAACCTCAATCTCTTTGTCAGTGGCAGTCTAGTCTATTGCGAGAGTTGACGCCTAAGACCATCAAAGCAGGTGTGTTCTTATTAATAATACTTTCGGAAAGAGGGGTCGAACCATCAAAACACCCCCTACCCTCCTAACAGTGTGGCACTGCAGTAGTCAATGATACAAACATAACCTAAACAATCACTTTTTTAGAGGGTGAACTTTATAAACACACAAATTATGACTTTCAAACTATACTTTGGTTTTCATACAAATGGACACTTGAAACAACTTTCAGAAAATACAAATACATTTATTGTGGTAAAAATTGATAGACTAAACCACCAATGAATGGGAGATCCCGGTAGGATGTACTGAGGGTGGTATTTAAAAAAATAATTTTCCACTCCCTCTCTCCATGCATATGCGGGTACACTTCCTGTAAATTCAACCTTGCTCATCCCAAAAAAAACCTGTGTAGTTAGTAGGCCTACATAATCATAAACAGAACGGGTAGTAAGACGCAGTGCCAAAAAAATATACATGTATAGGCAATGCCTTTTTTTTCAACAAGAATTCTACCTTATATTCATCCAAAATATTCCATGGGCGTGTCCAAAGTAGCATCCTGTGACATTTTTTAATTTTGGTATTTTCTAAAACACATTACTATGACAACAAACAACACATGACCAACAGCCTATAACATAGTCGACGGTTAATATTACGCACCCAAACGTGAAATATTTACCAATTAATGAATAACAGGACGAAACAGTAGACATATTAGAAGCATCGTCAACATCACCCAGAATTGAGCCAGGGTTCCCGAAATCTTACGTTATCGCTTACACTTTCGATTAAAGTTGATTGTTTTCATGTAATGATAATATTGTATTTGACCAAAAATTAAAATTATTCAAACTATCTTTAAATACCTATCCATAAAAGTCACTATTATATCAAAGCTTGTTTGATACATTATGTAAGAGTTCTCATGCTAACGAATAATTATTAAACATACACGTATGAGCTAGCCAAGGTTATGGTGAACTGTCAAAAGAATGCTAAATTAATTTATTCCGTAAATTATTCCATACATACTAATGAGGCGATCATGTTTATTGACCCTATTTTTATTATTTATAGCCTTAGAAGAAACTATGAATCTGGTAGTAAGACATTTCAAATTTGGAGCTCATTTTGGATTTTAAACATAATATTCAAACGGTGGTCTGAAGCAAACGATTTTTAAAATATCGCAAAAATTATTACACAATACAAATATAAATGTCAAATTTATAAATTCAATTTAATTTTATAAAATGAGTATATTTCGGATATTTTAAATTGTATTATTATGTTTCTTCACGCAATTAAAGAGAGAAAAATTGCTCCCACAATTGGGTGGAGCATAAATAGATTAGAAAGTGTATTTCTATCCGACCAAAGCACAATTAGCTTCCATTTGACTAAGATAAGCTTGGAGGCAGCCCACAGTTTATTTTTGTGTTATTGTTATCACATAAAAATCCCTTACCTTTGAGAAATCCTGGAAAAAATGTCTCGGACAAAAACACTACAGAAATTCAACACGAAAACTGACGACTGATCTCGCAGTTTAACGTGAAACACGAGAAGTTCACGGTACGCCAATAACGCTCATTCTGTTATACTGCTACCATCTATTAGTGGAAGCTAAGAACTATTAAGACAGTAGCAAGCCCACGGAATGGAAGGGAAACAGCGGTGCATTTTACACCTCCAATCATTAAATAATTTTAATGAAAGTTTAAAACACATAAGTAAAACGAGAATATAGATGATAGAGCATTGAAAATGGGTTAAATACATTAGCTAATCCTCAAGACAAGGTTTTTGATATAATATTCAAAAAGTTTTCCATAGTAGGCCTACACATAAAAAGTAGCTACTCTAGACTTAAAATGCAATTGAGAAATTTAACTTTGATAAACTGTATGCCAGCACCTTCAACCTCTACTAAAACTACCTGTTCAGGCCATATGCATATATTAAAATTACTTTAATGGGTTAGGGATGTGGAAGGAAGCATTTTAGAGGTAATCTACCAGCATTTGCACAGAAGTAGAGTGAGAAACCATTTAGGAAAATCACCCTCAAAAGACCTTACCGAGATTCAAACCCTCAATCTCCTACTTATCAGCAGGTCAGTCTAACACAAGAATGACACTTTAGAGAGTTCATCCACTGAAGCGGGTTAGTTTAAAGGTTGATTTAGTAAAAAAAAAACAAAAAAAAAAGGGATTTTATTTAGAGGTTGATTTAAATTGCTAAAATTCAAAACAAGTCATAGTAGTAGGTCCAACCAGGGGATAATCAGGTTGAAGTTGTGTGAATATGTTTAGTTTTTTTTTAAGGGAATTAAAATAAATTACAATGTATCTGTGAACATAAATAAGATTAGTGCCCACAAACAGTAATTGAAAGTCATAATTTTTCTTAAATTGGGCCCTATTTTGCTTAATGTAGCCACCATTTTCCTTTTAAAACAGGAGTGTCAAACTCGTTGGATCATAAGGGCACATTGGTAACTAACATTATCGAAGGGGCCACGTCTATAAAATAATAATTCCAGCTTGGCATCTTATGATTATAAAAAGAAAATAGTTGGTCCTAAACTATAAAACCATAAGACTAGCCTTATATTTCTTTACCAAACATTTTAAACATTTTGTTTGGAACAATGTCTGGGTTTAAATCACATAATGGATCAAATAAGAAAGCTATTATGTTTGATAACTAGGGTTATAGCCGCATCTAAATGTCATATTATTTAAGGTAAAAAATGACACCTGGACACAGGAATCGAACCGGAACTTTGACTTAGTACGCCAATGCTCTAACCACTGAGCTATCCAGGAATCGTTCTATGCCCAGGGTAATTCTTTATTCATGTTTTAAGGCAGAGTCTGTGATGGACATGCTGAAATAGTTATTTTTCAATTTAAAGAATTTAAATCTTATGCCAAAGTCCCTTTCATAATAATTGTCGACAATATGTGTGTCCATCATCGGAGATCCCTCGTATTAAAACCCCAACCTCTCTGTCAGTGGCAAAAAAGCGCATTGTGGGTGTTGATTCTTTGATCGGTTGGTCACCACTATTTGTTCAAGGTGCTAACAGCCCCAATTAGTATTAAATGTCTGTGAAGGTAATAAAATGGTGATAATCTTTAAAGATACAATGATGGTGAATGGCCTAAAATTAGAACCAGTGTGTATGGATTGAAAGAAATAATGAAAATATTTTGCTAATATTGTATGACATTTAACTAAGAAAATAGTACACACAGATATTTTATTGAAAATTTGATACAAATATTATGAACCCTATTTCAAAACTGAAACTCTTAGAGTATGATCATAAAACGAGCAAGTACCGATGATAGAAACAGCATCAAAACATTGTGATTCATCTTCAAAATCTTCTTCAGGTAAAATACTCTTAAGTTCTTCTTTAGAAAAATGACAAAAATCCGAGCCTAAGCGAGACTTTGGTGTTCGTTGAACTCCGCGACCACTTGAGGGGGATCGGGATGCGAGCTACAGTCCACAACACGGAAACCCCCGTGCATGCAGGCGGCCAAGAGGTGCTGACATCTGTGTGGATCCCATTTTAATCTCCAAACCCCTCCGCCAAGAGGAACAGTATCCGTGGGACGTTTCAGAGACCGTGTGTCCCAAACACGAAGGTTTTCATCGTAACTAAAAAGATAAAAATAAAATTTTAACATTAAAATGACTAAAGTTAAAAATAATATAATATAATAATAATGTTTAGCACCGCGTCTTACTACCCATTCAGGTTATACGCTTAAGTACTAATTACGCTAATGGATTAGGAATTGGGAGGGTTGAATTTAGAGGAAGTGAACCTGCATTTGCGTGGAGGGAGTGTGGAAAACCATTTTGGAAAAACCACCCCCAGTTCACCTGACCGAGATTCGAACCTCGATCTCCCCGTCCTCAGCGGTCGAGCTCAACACAACTAGTGCGTTAGTCAACTACGCCACCGAGGCGGGTAAAGTTAAAAATAGTAATAATGTTTTATTAAAAGACAAATATATTCAATCAAAGTTAGATAAATTGATTGACAGCATGTTATTTCAGTCATAAAGGAAAAGGTAGTAGTAGTATTTACATAATTTGTTTAAAAAAAATTAAAAACTGTAGATCAATACAAAAAGATACAATTTTTAAAAGCAAACAAGATAGCATTACATTTGCTGTCAATCACTTTATAAAACAACCAATTAACTTAGTGATATTTTGAATCAATAAATATATCAGTTATGGAGGTGGAGTTACACTTAAACGTTCTGGACCACTCATCATATTAAACCAAAGAGAATTTGTAAAATGTAGTCGTGAAATGTTGTGTGTGATAAAAACACACCAGTATATTACTTCAATTAATTAATAAATGATCCCCATCACCAAAATCATGTTTAAATTATATAGCTACCCGCTTCAATGTCTGCATGATCCAAGGCGCCTCTCTCGCAGTAGACTAGACTGCATTTTACAGTGAGATCGAGGTTTGAATCTCAGTCAGGTGTAACTCAGGGTGGTTTTACCAAAATAGTTTTCCACTCTCTCTCCACACAAATGCAGGTACACTTCTTATAACATAACCTTCCTTATCCCTAAAACCTTCTGCTTAATTAGTGCATAAGTGTAGAACCCAAACGAGTTGTAAAAATAAATTATATAGCTTAAGTTTTTAAAAATATATATTTCAGATCAAAACATTTCACTAACATAGAATTGGGTTATTTTTATTGAACCTTATAAAGTTAATTAACATGAACAAGGCCTCAGCCATGATCAAGATTTTCAGGGTATTATGATTCAAATGATGATCAATCGCTGGGCGACCTTGACTCAAATTCAAAAGAGGTCATATTTTGATGCCCAAAACTATACAATCTTGATAAGTGGGACAGATGTGTGCATAAACGTTGTATTATTTTAGGTGACTGTTTGGAATGGACGCAGAATCTAAAGATATGTAGTCAAACTCTCAAAAACATTTGTAAAATTGAGTAATTACACTTGTACACAGGAATCAAACCAGGAACCCTTGGCTTAGCTATCAATGCTCTACCCCTGAGTTATCCAAGATTCACCCCGTGTTCTGGGTCATTCTTCCCTCATTTAACAGATCCTGCCTTAAACTTTGAGTGTTGAATGACCCTGAGTAAGGAACAATCCCTGGGTAGAGCATTGCCATGCTAAGCTAAGGGTCCCGGTCCAATTCCCCTTCACTCTTCATGTACAATTGACAAACGTTTACTTTCTTCCATCTTTAAACACTAATTACTATTTTGTATTATTATTATTATTATTATTGCATTCAACACATGTTATCAATAATATAATAATAATAATAATAATAATAATATAATAATAATAATAATATAATAATAATAATAATAATAATATTTAGCACCGCGTCTTACTACCCATTCGGGTTATACGCTTAAGTACTAATTACGCTAATGGATTAGGAATTGGTAGGTTGAATTTAGAGGAAGTGAACCCGCATTTGTGTGTAGGGAGAGTGGAAAACCATTTAGGAAAAACCCCCCCAGTTCACCCGACAGAGATTCGAACCTCTATCTCCCCTCCTCGACGGTCGAGCTCAACACGACTAGCGCGTTAGCCAACTACGCCACCGAGGCGGGTTGTTATCAATCACTTCTTCATCCAGCCCCATGGTGTAGTGGTCAGGGCACCAGGCTACGAGCCTAGGGGTACCAGGTCAATTCTCAGCTGGTACCTTGGGCATTTTCCACTTAAGAGGCATCACCCCAATGGTCGCCAGGGGTTGGTTAATTAGGTTCAAGTTATGTTTAAAACTCCCAATGGCCACACCTCTATATTCACTACCATCAAATAATCTCAATGCAGGTATGTGTAGACAAGCACATAGGTGTACTCTGGGCAACGCCCTGTGCCACCAGAGCGACGAATAGTCTACATACCGGCAACCAAACCGGATGTCATGTCTCTCTCCTGTCAGTAATTCCATACGCTAAAATAATTTTTTTTAAATTGCTTCTTCAAAGGGGTAAGGACTAGTAAAATTATTTAGAGGATATGCGCGAACATGGTAGTAAAAGGATACGGGAATCCACAGTGATAAATCCCATGTAGGAAAACCACCCCTATTGCGCCGAACAAGATTCAAATCAACAATAATATCAATTGCGAGTGTGAAACCTCAGAACGTGTAGCCCCCTGGGGGGTGCTGAGTAAACTGTTTTTTTTTTTGTGCGAACGTGGTATGACCGACATCTTAAATAGGTAAATGTTTGTTTGTAGCTTAATTGTGAATCTAAGTTGAGCGGTAAATCAGACATGGCACGGGGTCTTGAATGAATGTTACCTCCCAGATACAATAACGTGTTCTGTGACAGCATTGCAGTGTAGACTGGTTACGCCCGCTTCATGGGTCCTATTTGTGGACACTGGATTAGGAGAACATCTCCAGTCAAATGCTAGAAAGTTGCAGTCATCGCCACCTGAAACAAAACCACCAATACTTATTTGTTGTTTGCATTGGCTATTAGTATATAGCCCTATCCTTATTATAGATTAATTTAAACTGAACATATCTTAGCAATCAAATCTCCACTTTTAAAACAGCTATCTTATAACGATGTTTCTAAAACATTACTTTCTTTGATTGAACAAGTCAGTTTGATGCCATTTATATATTTACTCATTTTAATGTTGTGATCCCATTCTAAGATGATTTACACATTTTTTTCACAAGTTTATAGTTTTTTTTACATATCTAGTAGCTAAAAATATATTAATTTTAGAGATGAGACAGGATGCTTGAATCATCGATTCCTCAAATTCTATGGGACCGAGAGATTCAAGATTTGTAAGAATCTCAAAAAAATTATCTCAAATACAATTATGAAGAACTTGACTTCAAATAAAAATTGTAAGCAAATGGTAAAAGGAATTATATAGACTTGTAAAGTTGGAATAACAAAATTACCAAAAAAAAAAGACATAAAAAACAAAATAGCATTTGTCTGTAGCACCAAACCTTAAATAACTTTTTATAAGTTAAATTTTAAATATTTTCACTTTGTAATTAGAACATTCTTAAGGTTTCGAGGATTTGAATTTAGATTAGAGATTTGAAAGAAAATTTAAGATTTGGATTTGAGAAATATAAGATCCGACCAATCTTTTTTTTTTTTATTACAAGTCAAAAATTAAATATTTGGATTTCTGTGGCATGTTTGTTACAATTGAAAAACTATAAAAATTGTTCAACAACCTACTCAATTTATGGTTTCTTTATGGTTGGTTATATATTTTTTACTTGAAAATGCCTTGTGTAAGAAAGCCTGCTTCAATGGTTGAATGGTCTAAAAAGCATCAATCTAATAATAGACTGGAGCTCCAATGATGGGGGATTAGGGTTCAAATCCATGACAAGTTAGTGTACTGAGGGTGGTTTTTGCTAAATGGTTTCCCACTCTCAAAATTCAACCTTCCTTATTCCTAACATGTTAGCGTATAACCCAAACAAGTAGTAAGATGCCGTGATAAAAAAAAATATTGTAATTTAGTTAGCAACTTGTATTTTTTTTAATGGTTTATTGTAATATTTGTATTTTTGGAGTGAATAACACCCCCACCTCCACCCCCATCTTACAAAAAACCACATACACACTGACACATCCATACATTATTTGTTTTAAGTGCTTACTAAATATCTGAGCTATTCACATTTAACTACACTTTTCTGGGGAGGGCTGGTAAAAATAAGATACAAAGAAATAAAACCGCATTTGCACGAAGGCCGAGTAGGAAACCATTTATGAAAAACCACCCTCAATACACCCAGCTCCCCTATCATTGGCAAACCAAACTTTACGAGCTTGGCGTTTATTCTATGTGCTCATCGATGTGAGTCATATATAATATATAATATATATATATATAATGAATCAATCATTGCTACCAAGTTTAACAAAAAATTAATACATACCTGAGTAAACTATTGATGTGTTCCAATAATCAAAAGCGGTGATCCAAGCTTCAAAGTTATGTGCTTTCCAAGAATCCACTCTCTCCAAAGTAGAACCTGTTAATCTGAGCAACGTTATCCCCCCTCTGGAATCACTTACGGTCAACAAAGGGTTTTCTTCTGAAATATCGAGTATACTATTTCTTCCAGTGGACCAATCAAATGACAACGCCAAAGTTTCACATTCACTGTCTTCGGCAATAGATAGCGCTGTTAAAAGACTCAGTTTGTAATCCATATCAACTGAAATATCACTTTTTTTCGTCCACAATAGCTCATATATCAATACCTCACCCTTTGCATTTGCAACTGCGAGTAGAATCTTGTCATGAATTTTAATATGGCACCATTTGAGATCTAAGATGGCGGGCATCTCAATCTGTTGCAGCAAGCAGAGTTCGGCAGAACACCCTAGGGCAAACATGAACAATCGTCCGCGTCTTTTATAAGACATGGGTGACTGAAGCTCTGGCGGATTTTCATCCGAGTCAGTGGTAAGGTCACGTTGGATATTTTCATCTTGTTCGACCGTGGCGAGCTGGTCATCAACCGTAGAACTGATAGCAGCTTCTGAGTGAGCGTCTGCACCAGAGTCAACCTGATAAGTCCCGCAGACAAACACACGTCTGTGAGGTACCACCGGACACCATTCCACAGAGTCTGCACTATATTTGGTGTTCCAAACATGAAGTGTTTTTATACTCGGCATTTTCTAACGATGTCTAGATCTTTGCTGGAAAATCAAAATATTTCTATTTGTTTTTTGTTTTAATGTATTATTTTATTTGGATGAAGCATAATTCTAAGAAAGTTTCATTGGATGAGTGTGTTACTACTAAATAATGGCAGGGTTGGCGTAGTCGTTTTGACTCCAGACTTTAACCAGAGCGGTCATTGTTTGATTTGATTTGAATTTCGGCCTGGTGCATCCTGGTGGTTTACTCCATTTGACAATATTGTGCTGGTCTGTAAAGTATTTTAATGTGTTAATATACATATACATGTGGGTGAATATTCTATTTCCATGGTAATTCGGGAAGCAAAAATCATCCTTGTTGCCATGGTAACAAGAAGGATGGATGGTGTAATAGGCTATGTAGGGTAAAAAGGGCCAAAAGGAATAGTTGTAGTAGTTAGTGATGATATAAATATTATTTTAGCACCGTGTCTTACTAAATGTTTGGGTTATACACTTATGTAATAATTACAGTGATGTGTTAGGTAAGAGGAGGGTGCAATAAAGAAGTGCACCTACATTTGCATGGAAGGAGAGTGAAAAGGCTCTGTAAGCCCAAATGGGATTGAACCCCGATCTCCCTGTCTTTGGCAGTCTAGTCTATTGCGAAAGTATCACCTTAGACCATGTGGCCACTGAAGTGGGTGTTAGGGATGATAGAATACTCCTTTGAAAATGAAAAATATGTAACGTTACCTTTCTGAACACACTAATTATACCTTTCTTGTGGGACTTCAAGTTGTATCAACATAAAATAACATTTTCTCAAACTAATTATGTCATTACACAAGCTGATCTAATACTAGAAAAGACACAACACCCAGTCCTCCGGGAGATAATTCACAGATGATACCTTTTCTCCCCTGCAGGGCATCAAACCTTGGATCCACGGCTCAGTAAGAAGACATGCCACTTGGTGTATCCAACTTCTTTTAAGTTTACTCTAGTTTTTTCCCAGTAATCCCAAATACTCTAAGTATTTTCCACAAAAATTAATGTAGGTCAAAATATATTATTCCTATCATCAATAAAACAAACAATTTTTTACTAAAATGTATTATTTATTTTTACTTGAAACCTAAATTCTAATAAAACAAAGCCTCAACTTTAGGATTTGTGGTTAAAAAAAATCACTCAATAAACCAACAAAAATGTACAATTTTTCTTAAAAGGTAGGCTACTTATTTCTGTGTTCAACAATGGTTGAGTTATATACAATACTATTAAAATACATGACTATTTTAAAATTAATTAATACTAGCACACCTGAGTAGTTTGTTTTAGAATGTGTTGATTATTAAAATTGTTTATGTAACTGTGGACAAAGCATTTTTAAAAAGAATCTTAATTTGTACTTAGAGAATACTCAAGTATTAGGTAATGCCAAAAATTGAGTCATAGATTTTTTTATTACTCTTCACACTAAATGCTGCAACTCTACCGACAAATTTAAAAAACAGTAAAATATAATTTTTACTAGCCTTTTAAAATTAAATGTTATACCTATACTGTTATTGTGTGTTTATTCCATGTATTCTACGAAATGTGATTTATTATTGCTTTTCAGATACTTATTAATTACTCATAGGTATTCCAAACACTTATGGGTAATGAAATCTCATAACTTTATTATAAATAACAAATTAATTCAAGAACTATTGAAAATTGTTTGGTGTTGAAGAAAGCTAAAGAAACAACGCTTGCAGTAACCTTTACACTTTTTTTGAAAATGTTGTAATATAAAAATCCAAACAAATAATGGGTTTGAGAATATTCAATGAACATAGTTTAGAAAATAGCGAGGTTCTGTTTTAGCTTTGACATCTGGCATTACATATGTCCTCCTGTTTCACGATATCAGCTAAACGTTAGGACCAATTTTAAAGAAACTTGGCAGGGACCTTTTCTAAATAATCAATCAAGTACCTTGGGTGTATTTTTTTAAATTTTGACTCATATATTTCGAGACTGACTTCTTAAACATCATAAACCATAGTTATTTTTTATGAATATAGTGTAATATTAAATGCCGTAAAATAAGGTTACTTTGCACCTATTGGGTGGGTATCTTTGCATCAAAAGCTTAAAACATGTTGTATAAATGTTAGTTTCTATTTTCTCGTGGAAAGCGTGGGTGATGCATATCTAAGAGCTTGTAAATGTATCACTCATTCTTTGTACAATTAACTATAGATTAGAATCAATTTCATTTGTTTTAAGATTTTGGTGCAAAGATACCACATAGGTGCAAAGTAACCTTGTTTTATGGTATAGTAGTGATTTGTTTTCTGTCTAACTTGATCACCCATGGAAAAATATTTACTTCAAATCCAAGCAGAGGTTATGGAAGATATTTAAACTTAAAATCCAATAAGTAACTTTTATAAATAGAAATGTTAAAATACAGTAGTAATGATAATGATATGACATAATTCTTAACATGATATACTTATCATTTTTGTAATTGAGGGAGTGAGGTCTAATGTTCACAGAACTACTAGAGTTTTGTTTGAAAAAATTGTGACGCACAGAATTAGTGTGAAGAAGATTGAAAATATTACTTGGAAACTAACACATTTATACAGGTACTATTTTGTTATATTGTGTGATATTTGTTTAATAATTTATAAAGTATGTCAAAACCTTGTGTCTTGTAATAAAACAGAAGTTTTTTTAGAGATTAAGTTATGTGACATATTAATAAAATGTCATATTATTACTTTTTTTATTTAGCACCGCATCTTACTACCCGTTCGGGTTATACGCTTAAGTACTAATCAAACTAATGGGCCAGGAATTGGGAAGGTTGAATTTAGAGGAAGTGAGCCCTCATTTGCATTTAGGGATAGTGGAAAACCATTTAGGAAACCCCCCCCCCCCGTTCACCTGACCGAGATTCGAACCTTGATCTCCACGTTCTAGGCAGTCGAGCTCAACACAAAACTAGTGCGTTGGCTAACCACGCCACCAAGACGGGTCGCATTATTACTGAATGTATAATTAAGTACAGTACCATTTTAACATACTTCATTTAAACAAATATGCAATTTTAATTATTTGTTGTGAAATCAGTTTTAGAAAACTTATAAATCTTCCTTGGATATTACAAACTACACTTTCAGTAAGATCACCAATAACTTGGAAATATGTTAAGCTAATATTTTACCAACCTATGTAATTGGTATTTCAACTAGATTCTACCTGTGTGTTAACAGTATTTATTAAATTATTATAATTATGTAAAAAGAGTTTCAAAACATGCTGGTATAAATCAAGAGTTATAACCATACACAAAAACACTTCACCTAGGTCAATTATCTTGGTTGTTGATCAAAACACGTTAACTAACTATATATATGACTCAATTTAATTGGTTTAACGAATATTAAAAACATAAATTGCAAGGATTAAAAAAATGATCTTGTTCTACTAGAATAAAACATAAACACACATTTAAGATAGATCCTGAGGATCTATTAGTGTCTTGTAACAAATTCAAGATTGGAGGAGTCAACAAAATTTGAATTAAAAACTAAGCTCGGAAGGGAAAATAGATCTAATATATTTCTTTAGTGGCTTACTACCAACATATTCACGAATTAAGGCTTTTTAAATAAGATAATAGTTTCAGATTAAAAAAAAACAAAAAAAACTGACACAATAATATGTATAAACAAACTTAAATGACTTTACTAGTAAATCATTAAATTATTTAATTCATTATATATATTTGGACCAGTACAATAAATGTCATTTATTTCAAAATTAACCAACACTGTTAAGAAAGAAACTGCATTGTAATTAATATAAATATGTAACTAACAAATTTGAGTTATCTATATCAGAGATATAATTTAAAAAATCAATATTTGTCCAGTAATATTTCATTTAAAAAAACCTTTGATATGATGTTTATTAATTTACAAATATTAATTAGATACCTGAGAAAATCTATTATGGTGTCCTAAGTTCTTGGCAATAACATTTTATATTGTTAAAAAGACAATAATACATTGTGATGGTCAGCAAACTACCATTTATGCAACCGTATTTATATTTACTCAAATAAGACCCTCTCTAATTTTTGAAGAGCTTTATTAACATATTTTGCCTTGCATATTGGACCCAACTTCACTTTTAAAAAAAAATTAACATTATATTTCAAGCGAAAGGACTGTAGAAGTAACATATTTCTCTACTTAAGCTTTTTATATCTGAATTCCTATACCTGCATCCCCTGCAAAGTTGAGTGCTGCCTGGTAACTTATAAATTAGTCGATATCCCGGAAAACATGTATATAGTTGTAAATAGTCTATATTTGTATTTTTTTAACTGCGACGATGTTCAAAATAATTGTCCTGTAGTATATTATCAAGTCTTTAGTATATTTATTGTCTATTTAATGCCTTGATTCCATACTTATTTTTGAGATTTGCACATCTAAGATCCTCAATTTTTCAGTATTAAAAATCAGCAAACATTTGGGTCTTATATGCGAATAAATACGGTATATTTAAATTTACTTAAACATAAAAAGAAAGTTTTTTTTACCTGCAAGAACCCAAGGAGTGCTTTTGTAAAAAATAAAATAGGGGAACACTAATATGTTAAGGCAGTGGTGCACAAACTTTTTGTGAGTGCAACCCCAGTGAAGTATTATTTTATTAAGAAGACACATGTAAATCAAATAAACCTTCTCATACATTAGATATGTGCGAAGCTTCAAAATTTTGACTTGGCTTCAAAAAAAATATCAGCTTCGACTTCACTTAAAAAAAAACCCAGCTAAAATACTTTATTAATGTTCAATTTTTGACATTCTGAGCTGTTATATACATTACAAATTAATATTCAGATTGAAAAAAAAAAATGGAAGTAATTGAATTTTAAGTTGTGATAGTAACTTGCTTTATCAAAATAAAACTCAATATTGCAAACAATTGTGTAATAAAACCTTTTCTAAGTAATTTTAGTGGTTTGAGTAATATAAAAAAAACACATAATATTTTTTCAAGCGTAAGACAACTAACAAAAATATTCGAACTTTGATTCAGCTTCAAGAATATTTCATATATATTCGATTCAAGTTCGCTTTGAATCTAAAAAGTGGACTTCGCACAGCCCTATTCTAAATATTATGTTTACGGTGAATTTTTGGTGACGTAAAATGTTTCTATGGCTTTCAAATGTCTATAACTAAAGTTATATTATTGCACATAAAATCTCCTTTAAGGATTACAAAGGCTGCATCTTATTTAATAGGGGCTTTACATATCCCCTTTATGCCCCATAAAAATATGTTGGTGACCCCTTGATAACTCGAGACCCCAAATGGGGTCGCGACTCCAGGGTTTTTAACCATGGTGTTTATGTACCAGAGGAAAGGTATGTGCGAGGTTTTTTTTTTTAAGGAACATCAGGGAATTATTCCCATCCAACCAACAGACAGGGATAACTTCCTGCTATTATAACCACACACTCACTTTTCTTATAACTTGATGTCACATTTTCTTTATACTACTAACATTTGAGGAACTTTTTATATATAAGTTACTTTAAAATTATCACTAATATAGCTTTATTTTTGATAAAGGAAGGCTACTTTATTTCAGACATAGGAGTATTAATGGATGAGTTGAGTTAATACACAATGTCACTGCGATATAAGAAACATTCATTTTAAATTTGTACTGGATGCTATATTTGTTTTTGTTTTCATCATTTCAAGCAAACAATTTCTTGGCTATATAATCAAGAGTGCCATCTATTTTCGGAGATGGTATATCATTCATTCCACTGTGTTATTTATTATGGGAATGAAAGTTCTGAAGTTTTAAAACTATTAAAACAATCCTCAATAATTATATTACAATTTTCTGTTGTGACCTTGTTAAAATTAACTATGTGTTTGAGTAAGCCAGAAAAATGTGTCAATTAACATTAAATGTAGCTGAAAATTATCTAATTTCACCGGTTAATATATATGCATAATTTTTAATTATAAAAATGAAAATGTAGGGCTTTTAATCTAACATATATCTATTTTTTTAATTAATATTGTGGGATTTCTAGACGTCTAAAACGCATCTCAGTAATCAGGTCGGTGGCGCCCTTAAGCTGAAGGTCTAGGGAATGCGAGCTAAGGCAAGGGTTTTTGGAGTTTTTAAAGAAAAATATTTTTGGGCCTAAATTAAACATTTTTCCAGATGAAACCTAGAACCTAATTTTTTTCATATGGTGATATCAATAGTTGTTGAATATCTGTCATGAGTATGGCGGCATTAGATGAGAAACTTTTTAAATGAAGAGAAAAAGTTGTAATTAAATTCCAGGACATCCTTGACAAGATATTCAAGAACTGTTGATATCACACCTTGAATAAAATTAAACTCTTATGTTTGTACTTGAGAAATATTTGATCAATTTCGACCAAAAAAAAATGTGGTTATAAAAACTGGGAAAACCTATGAATTTGCGAGACAATGCTGTCAGTAGGAAATTACTAAGATGTGGCAACCGGGAATTTAAACAAATGTTTTGCCGAAATCAAGTTCAGTGGTAACAGTCCCAATGAGTTGATTCCAAAATAATCTCAACTGTCTGAAACAATAACCTAAAACTTCCCCTTATCCCCCCCACCCCACCACTGAAAAAAAAAGCTCACAAGATTTCAGTCATCCTCAACTATTGGGCCTTATTGGCTAGTTGAATTACAGCACATAAGTTAGTTTACATTCATGATTACAAAGTTAATTATCACAATAATTAAACTAGAGTTTAGATTTTTACTAGACAATATTTTACTAAAAAACATACTCACTACTTATTGCTTACAATATTTCAATATTTATGAGGGGGGTGAACTTTCAAATTCTAAGACCAAAGTAAAAACCCATTTTATCTGTACAATAACTTAAATACTCTTGACAAATGTAATATTGTATATTTGTTATGATTCCTGTTGATACAATCCTGATTGATTTTGATTATTGTATTTCAATTTTCATACTATGATTTGCAGAAGCATAGTGAGATGGTATATTTAACAAGAGAAGGCGCACTTTTTTCCCCAGTCAGTATTCACAAAACTAATGATACTTGTTGAATGAAATAATAATAATTTGTTCTGTGTGTTTTGTCTTAATTTGAGTCTTGAACACATTCCAATAAATAAAATTAAAATAAATGATAGATAATATTGATTAATTTGTTATTAAATAATAGAAAACTGTAGGCCTCAAAGTTCACAACTAGAATACAACAAAACAGTATGTGTTTTACTCACTTCTGGTTAAGAAGGGGACTGATGTACCCTGTAAATATCATAATTATGTGTTTAGTTGTGTTGTTAATTATGAACTTTGAGGTCTACAGTTTTCTGGTAAGTGTGTAGGCTATGACCTTCTATCCTGCTTTCAAGGTTTAATCTAATACAGCCATTTAGCACCCTCTTTACTTTGTTTGTTAGTAAATAGAAAGTGCCATAACTATTAACATGGAATGTTTATCTAAAATGATTATATTTTAATATTACAAAGAATATAATGTTCAAGCTATTATTTTGATAATTGGTACTAATATAAATACAATGTGAATACATGTATTGTACAAATACAAATTTATAGAGAGAAAAAGGCAAAAAGTATTTATTTTAATTATGAACTAGAGTCAACCTCAGTCCTGATATGAAAAAACTCCCGCAATATTTTATTGATTTCTAAAACAACATTATCAAAAAAAAATATTTTAATTTTCATTATGAGTATGTGCACTTTCTAAAGTAACATGCTTCTCAAGCACCTGACAGAGTTACCACCCTACTAGATATATCTTGTACCCTGGCACACCTGCTCAAGTTTATGTTGCTGTGAAAACCTATTTTCTCTATATTTACTAGCAAACTTGCTATATAGAGACAGGAAGGCTGATTCATTCTGCTCTGATTACTACATTTACCACTAAGGTTATCAATGTCTTAATTTTGGGGATAAGGATGAGTAGTTTAGAAGAAGTGCAACTGCATTTAGAATGAAAAGAGGACAAAAAAAAATCACCCATGATGCACTCAACTGAGATTCAAACCTTAATCTTCTCGTCATCAAAAATACAGTCCATTGTGAGCCCGATGTCTTAGACCACATGACCACTAGTGTGGATATTCTTGAACTAAGCAAATACTTTATTAGCCAGGACATTTCCAAATGTTTTCAACATACTATATTTCTTTAATTAAGCTAAATTGTGGATAAGAGTTTGAATCTTAAGCGGGTGTACTAAGGGCAATGTTTCATAGATCGTTTCCAATCCCCCTCCATGAAAATTCAGATACATTTAAATTCTTAAATTGTATCTTAATCATACCTACCCCAACAGTGTAATTAAATGTAGATATTTCTGATAGATAGCATTAGAATGAACTTGAGGATGTATTGAAGTGGACTGGATAGAACTATTTTAGGATAGGTATAGGATGTAATGAGGTGGACTGGATAGAACTATCTCAGGATAGGGATATAATGTAATGAGGTGGACTGGTTAGAACAAGCTCAAGATAGTGATTTGGAGTAATGAGGTGGACTGGTTAAAGCACGCTCAAGATAGTGATTGAGAGTAATGAGGTGGGCTGGATATAACTATCTCTGGATATAGCTATCTCAGGATATCTGGTATCCGATGGCTCGTGAATAAAGCTGATGATTTCCGCACGTCCATCATAGACTCTGCCTTAAAATATGAGTGAAGAATGACCGTGGGCACGGGACGAATCCTGGATAGCTCAGTGGTTAGAGCATTGGCGTACTAAGCCAAAGGTCCCGGGTTAGATTCCAGTGTCCAGGTGTCATTTTTCAATTTTCAGAATATGATATCTAGATGGTAAATTCCTCTCTAAAATTAATAACAGCTTCATCTATTTGATTCTTATTAGGAAGGTTATATTTAGAGCAAGTGCACACGCATTGGCGTGGAGGGAAAGTGAAAAACCACCCTTAGAACACCCGACCGAGATTCGAACTTTGATCTCCCCATCATCGACAGTCTAGTCTACTGCGAGAGTAGCGTGTTATATGATACAGCCACTGAAGCAGGTAGTATGAAATTAAAGTGATATATTTACCTTGTATTATTATAATATTATTAAGTTTTTATTTTGAAGTTGGAGTCGATACATTTTTACAGACTCCAACCCCATGCAAAATTGCTCCCAGCTCAGACTTAAGACTCCACAGCTCTGATAGTAGCATTATGATTTTATCAATATGGTAAGATTTTAGTTTAGTTTTTGTCACCACATCTCACAAACGATTCGAGTTATGTACTAATTACGCTAATGTATTGAGGATGAAGAAGGTTGAGTTTAGAGGAAATGTACTCGCATTCGCATGGATGGAGAGTGGAAAAAACCCTTTAGGGAAATAACACCCTCAGTACACCTCACCAAGATTCGACCCTCGATCTCCCCTTACTCGGCGGTCTAGTCTATTGCAATAGTGACGCTGTAGACCATTCGACCACCTAAAGAGGGTTAGTATTATTAGTGAGCCTGTCTTTGTGCTGGACGATTTACTATGATGCAGTTCAGGGTTACACCTTTTTTTTTACTATTTATTGAAAAACCTGTTGATGGCCATAAGGCAGCAAGCATGCCGCAGATTGGATTCCACTGACCTGTATTTGTCAAGTGGGGTGATCTGCTCACCCCTTGAAAATTTCAACCAATAAAACATTTAATTAAACTTATAATGCACTTTTAAAAAATATTATATGAAAAAATAAATACACAGTATTATTGAGATGTAAGTTAGAACAATAATACCTTAAAGTAGCCCATGCTACATGCAACACAATATATGCATGGTCATCCAAGGCATTGTGTGTTGGCTGCATCCGGCTATTTTAGTGATCTGTAACGTCACAAATAGTAAGGTATGGACTTGGTTCATTAAAGAAATGCAAGCCAATGTTGTGATACAACATAGTTAAAGATATGAGCGAGTTGACTGTTCCTCCCCTATCCTTTTCACCCTCCCTAACCACCCCTTCATCAACCCACAGAAAATGTGTACTAAATACTAGCCTGTTATCTAATGATTATGATTGGCCTAGTAATTTAGTACTGTCTTATAAATAGTGGTGAAAATAAACTAGCAACTACTACTATCATAAAAATATGTTATTTCTCTAAAGAACTATTAGTCTTGGCGGTTACAGTCAATTGAACATCTGTAGGTTGATTGTGCATCTAGACTTTAGTTTATAGTTACTAGAAATTGTCTTTTATACTATCTACCAACTTTTAAAAAAAACTATTCATTTTTCAGGTTTTATAAACAGATGTGGGTGACGGTTTATGGCGAGAAATCAGGTGTAGAAAGTAAATACCTACCAATTTTAACAATTTAGTCGCCCCTTTTAAGTTATTTGGAATTAATTTCAGGAATAACTAAAAAAGGGGATGATTAAATGATTATTAAATACCTGTACATTTATTGGTGTACGTAGGACCAAAGGTATGATTTGGTTCAATAAAATACAGTACTCTTTCCTCTTAGAGTTGAGAGGATTGATTGTACTTTTAAATCAGAGTATATTTGGTCCATAAACAGTCCGCAAGTATTTCAGTCAGGTCCGGTACTAGAGTGTAGACTGTTAATATAAAAAGAGGGGGCGTATGAACAATGTGAAAGTTAAATATACACCCCAAAGACAATTTAATGAAGACCCTAAAATTTCTATTTTGAAACTAAAGTTAACAGTCTTGTGTTGTTGGATAGTGTGACTTGTCACAAACATGAAGAGGACGGGATGCCTTCAAATAGGACTCTGTTAACTTTGTTTAAAAGATAGTGTGGGCTACTTAGTTTCAACGCTTGGTCGGTACCAGCTACCACATAAATAGAGTAGCTAAGTTATACACCCCACACAAATTTCACACCTTCACCGACAAGTATAACAAAGAGTGCAAAAGCCTGTCACAATATAATCAAGTCATAAAATGACCTGTTAATATTGGTCAATGCTTACTTTGTCCTTTTCTGACATTTCAAATTTTACTAAAAAAAGGTTGTTTTGGATCCATACCCATTAAAAATTGGTTTGATCATTTATAATTAGACCTGCTTTAGTGGCTGCATGGTCTAAGGTGTCACTCTCACAATAAACTAGACTGCCACAATGACAGGGAGATCGAGGTTCAATTCCCGGTTGGGTGTACTGAGGTTTTTTTTCTCCCCTAAATGGTTTTCCACTCTGCATCCCCACATATTCGGGTACACTTCCTCTAAATTCAACCTTTATCATCCCTAGCACATTAGCGACATATTCATATAGTGTGAAAAGGTAGTAAGATGTGGTGCTAAAAAATGTTTTTTAAAAAAATAAAAAAAATTTAACACCACGTCTTAGTACTCAGTGGGACTACATACATTTTAATTATTCTAATTGGGTAAGGATTAGGAAGGCAGAATTCAGAGGAAAATTAATGTAATCACATTTGCGTGGAGGGTGAGCGAAAAACTATTTTGGGGGGGGAAAAGCATTCTTTGTTCCCTAAGCCAGGATTTAAACCCGGACCTTCTCATCCCTTCCGAACTAGACTATACGAGTCTGGCTTTAATCTGTGTGCTTACCGGTGAAAGTAATTTTATATTTAGTCAGTTTTTATCAACTGTTAACAGTGATGAGACAAATCCTTGAGGTAGATGAATCCAAAGATGATTTTAGCAACTTTTAAACTGTCAAAAAAGGCTAAAGTTATTGTGACCAGACTATACTAATAATTATAGTGATTAATGTTAGCAGAAAATGGGAATGTAGTAGGACAAATTTCAATCAGGGAAACTTATTAGATAGTATTTGGCTTGTGGTAAGATTCACATCACACAGTCACACGTGATATTTTTTTCAATTTAAAGATACAATTATTTCTTGTGCATGTATTCTTCAAGAAGGTTGTGCAGTACCGCATCAAACGAACCGTCATTGGTCCCGTGGGTCATTGTCTCGCACTACGTTCTGTCTCCATTAAACATTCCCGAACTAGGATCCTAGCGTGGACAATACCGCGCTTCAGTCTCTCCGCTGAGCTTTTGCTGCCGGCATACGTCGGCCTGATGTCCTTACCCATCTCCTCTATCACAGCCAACAGTTGAGCATACTTGGATTGTCCCGGAGGAGGTGGAGCCCCTGGGGAATTCTGTGGCAGACGGGTACTGGACACCGGGCTACCGACGGTCACGGTTTGGAACGGTCCCGATAGCACCGGCATGGTCGGTAAGTCTGATGGAGGCATCATTGCCGCTGGGCTTGCCCGCATCGGAGAGTCTATAGTTTGAATATCTTCGTCCATTTTGTTTTAGATCCTTTTTATTAAATTAAAATTTGCTTCAAGTCAAATTTAAGTTGATTTTCCTGTTGATGAGAGTAGGCATTGTTACATACTTATTTGCTACCTGAAGATATTTTAAAACCTCTTACAAAAACTCAATTTGAATATTATTAAACCCGCTTTGGTGGTCATATGGTCTAAGGTGCTACACTCACAATAGTCCTATACTTGATTGCAGATGACAGGGAGATTGTGGTTCGATCCCGATTGGGTGTAGCCTACCGAGTGTGGTTTTTCCTAAATCCTTTCCCACTCTCTCCACACACATATGGGTAAACTTCCTTTTATACATCCTTCCTCATACCTAGACCGTTAGCGTTATTAGTACACAAGTGTATAGACAGAATGGTTAGTAGGTTGTGGTGCTAAAAATACCCCTTCCTTAGAGCACAACCATACTTGTGACCTAGTCATAATGACAGAACTACTGTGACAAGGACACCAGAATGTCACAACATAAGATCCTTTTGCAGCCAAGTCTAGATGTATGACCCGCCTCGGTGGCGTACTTGGCTAACGCGCTAGTCGTGTTGAGCTCGACCGCCGAGGACGGGGAGATCGAGGTTCGAATCTCGGTCAGGTGAACTGGGGGTGGTTTTTCCTAAATGGTTTTCCACTCTCCCTCCACGCAAATGCGGGTTCACTTCCTCTAAATTCAACCCCCCAATTCCTAATCCATTAGAGTAATTAGTACTTAAGGTATAACCCGAACGGGTAGTAAGACGCGGTGCTAAATATTATTATTATTATCTAGATGTATGGCCACCTTTAAAGTAACGTTTTACATGGCGGTGTTCTGCTCACGGGAGTCCGGTAGCAAGTCTAACCATAGTCTAACCATAGTCTAATGTGTGTCCCAATAATGTATAAAGGGATTATTAGAATTATAGGCCTACTCTACTAAAATTGATGGTTGCAGTCAGTATGGTACTTAATATTGGAGTAACAACAAATATCAGCACATTATTATTCTTGCTACCACATCTTACCACCTGTTCAGGTTTTTGACACACGTCTATGATAATTACTTTAATGGGGTAGGTATGAGGAAGGAATCATTTTAGAGGTAATCCAACCGCTTTTGCATGTAAGGGAAGTGGGAAAACATTTAGGAAAACCCTTCAGCAGGTCAGGCTAACACAAAAGCTATGCCTTGAACCATTCAGCACAGAAGCGGGTGCATTATAATTGTAATCGGTATCTTACATTAAACACAAGGGTTGTTAGATTAATCAAAGAGTAAGAACATAGGCCTTAGTTAAGAAATGCATTTTCCTGGAGGGAGAATATGACAAAAATGAAAATCATTCAAATCTGAAACGAATTTTGACCTTTCGAGTCATAGTCAGGACTCGTGAAAACCACTGTACCAACCCCTGCCAGTAATGTAATAGTTGGTGTTAAAACAAAATTGCTTGTTATATAGTGCTTAAAAAGTGCCTGCGGAAGTGAAGGAATTGTGTGAACATCTGCAAATCTAGGAATGAGACAAGGTCACTCAACTCAGAGGAGATGGTATCAGATTTATTTTTAATAATGTAACCCCTATTTAGGATGGTTGTCTAACTATGAGATGGACAAAGTTCCCTATAAGCTATCTTAGGTCCTTCAAGATTATTTAAAACTCAGCTATACCTACGAATGATTAGAAACTAGTCATGCTTGAAATATAGCACGTTTGTCTCAAAACCTTAATATGAAATATTTCAAGTATAGGGCCTACTTATACCAGCTACTATAATAGTAGCATACATTCCCAAAATATAACCACAAACATTTAAAAAAAACCGCCTATTTAGGGGAACACATCTCCCAAATTTAACTATAAACACAAAAAATACATCTCTATTTCAACACACGCTCACCTTTCTGAATACTAAGTAGAATAGTAAGATAATTTTTGTCAATCCAAATTAATATATGCATGTAAACAATTTTGTTGATATCATTTGCCAATTGGCTATTATTACTTTAATAAAGATGTAATGAATAGCTACGTTTGGTTTAAGGTTGTAGATGCAAATATGTGGCAATGCACAGCCGCATATTTACCTAAAAATTATTTTCAATAAAATAATAACTAAACACATGATCACATTTCCAAATAAGACTTGTCTGCTCTCTCTCGAGCATTTTGAAAACATTAAGGAAAAAATCGATAGCTATTACGGGAAATTTATTTTTGTCAAATTTTTGTTAAAATTGTAAGTGCCTCAATGGTAACTAATATGGCTACCGCGCGCCATACTTATATATTGTGAAATGGTGAACTAAATTAAACCACGTGTATATTAAAATATTGCAAGCTATTTTGATTCTTGTGTTTGAAGTTTAACCTTATTATGACGTGGACTAATGTGTAAGTGCTCATTAATTTTAACTAAGAAAAAACTTTATAATACTAAAATAAGTGAATTCTATGAATATGATGGGAGAAATTTTTGTAGGAGCAACAAACCCCCCAAAACAGGAAATTGTAGGAGCAACAGACCCCCCAAAACAGAGTTCTATAAAACTGGATCATTTAAGTAAGAGTTTGTCAAATAAGAAGAGAAAAGCAAAAACCACACCGATGGTAGCAAATATGAATGAAGACGAAACAAACTCTTCAAAGGAAAGTTTAAAAAAGAAGATAAAATATGAGAAACCATCTTTGAATGTAAATAGTCGTGCTTCACCCTTGAATAAAGAAAAATTATCCAAGAAAGTTGATGAAGAAAATGAAGATGAAGTCGTCATTGAAACAAAGAAAAGTGTGGTTAAGAAGGTTGGGAAATTTGAGAAACAATCTTCTTTATCAAATAAATTAAATATATCCGAAAAATCTGGACAAAATAATGAAGTTGAAGGTATCATTAAATTAAAGAAAAATATGACTAAGAAGCTCACAAATTTTGAGAAACTAACTAATGAAGAAATTGCTGCTGTTTTAGAATCAAAGAAAGCAACTTCAAGCAGGCCTAGTAATGGTAAATTTTCCCAGAACAAGACTAAAGTTGTCGCCAAACCAAACTGGGCAAAGCTCAAAGAGGAGAAAAAGAAGTTGAAATTACACCGTAAGAAGGAAAGGTATTCTATTTTTGAGCGAACGATACAAGCAAAAAAGTTGTGGGAAAAAGTTAGACTTAGCAAATGCCCTCTAACAGAACGAGAAACTTTAATATCTGAAATGTATGATTTACTTAAAGATCACATGGTTGAGGTTGTACATTCTCATGATATGGGTCGAGTTATTCAATGGTTATTGAAATTAGGGTCAGAAAAGATTCGAGATCGTATCACCGAAGAGCTGAAGCAATCATTGGTAGAACTGATTCAATTGAAGTATGCACATTTTTGTGTGAAAAGAATGTTGAAATATGGGTCCAAAAAATCCCAACAATGTGTTATTCAGTCATTTTACGGCAATGTTGTCAAGCTGATGAGACACAAACTTGCGGCGCCTGTGGTAGAACTAGCATACTCCACATGGGCAACCAATGAGCAAAAAGCTGCTTTACGCCAAGAGTTTTATGGAAGTATGTACAAAGTAGACAAGGACCCAAAAATTCACAGTCTTGCCAATGTTTTCGAAAGTTTACCCGACTTTAAAACGTCCACTCTTGAGACTACAAAATCCAACATCATGAAAGTACTTGACAAGAAATCATCCACCTCCAGCCTAATGCACACCGTAATATTTGACTATTTGAACCACTGTTCAAAAGAAGATAGAATGACCATGCTGGAGCAGTTACGTGGTTCCATTCTTGAGCTACTAACTACCAAAGAAGGGGCCCATATCGCCGTCATGTGTTTACGGGATGGTAGTAATAAGGACCGCAAGCTTTACGTGAAGTCACTGAAGAGTCACGTCAAAGATATAGCAAAATCAGAGCACGGACATTTAGTTCTCCTTGCTATGTTTGATTGCATCGATGACACAGTCTTATTGAAAAAGGCTCTGTTTCCAGAACTTGTAAGTAATATTACGGAGATTGCAGCTGATGGGCACGGCAGAAGAGTTATACTTTATCTAGTGGCCCACCGAGATTCGCATTATTTCCACCCTGCGGGATTGGGTATCCTTAAGCAAGGGGATGAAACTGAATTCAGCAAGAAAGATGCAAATGTTCGCAGGGCTGAACTCCTTAATGGCATTTCAGATGATCTACTGAAGACAATAGAGAAGACACCAGAGGTGTGGCTGAGTAACTGCTCCATCACTATAGTTACATTAGCTGCCCTCAAGTACGGGAAAGGGCCAAACTTGAAGAAGGCTTTCCAAGCCATCACTTTGTACATCTCTGACCCTTTAAGTATGATCAAGGAAGACGATAAGACTTACCTCCCGATCGAACACAGTGGAGTTCATTTCTTGCTGAAGAAATTGATACAATTTGACCGAGAACGAGATCCTGAAGATTGTTTCAGTTCAGTTCTGGTGTCGTCGCTGGAAGAAACAACTTTTCAGTGGTGGATCCGCTATAATCGGGGGTGCTTTCTCATAGTTAAGCTAATAGAATTAGGTGTGGAAACGGTACAAGCCAAGATAAAACAGATGTTCTCATCAAAGACGAAGCAACTTCTCAAGGCACAGCAGTCAACAGGTGCCGCAATTTTGCGGAAAAAACTGGATGAAATTTGAGCTGTGAAGCTCAACAAAGCAGTTTGATTTTGGTAATAACTCAACCATTTCCTGTGAATATAATAAAACAAATATTTTAAATTGTTTAGTAAAAGTTTCATTTAAGCACTAAACTTCTTGCTCCTACCTGTATATTTGTTTTAGTGGTATCGCTAGTGTACCGACTATGATAGAATAAATAGCAAAGCTATTATATTTGATCTAGCTACAGTTATAGCTGTATCTAAATATTATTATTATTTAAATTGAAAATTGACACAGGAATCGGACCTTTGGCTTAGTACGCCAATGCTCTAACCACTGAGCTATTCAGGAATTGTCCCGTGCCCAATTTAATTCTTCATTCATATTTTAAGGCAGAGTTTGTGATGGACGTAGGAAAATGGTCAGCTACATAATATGTGTAATCAATTAATATCATGAGCTATCAGATAATGCTTAATGGTGCCATTAGTACAATGACAACTGTACAAATATATATATACACACACACACACACACACAAATATATATATATAACATTTTTTCAAGAAATTTGAGATTTGCAATAATCTCCAAAAATATCTCGAATAACTATAAAAACCTTGACTTGGTATAACAATTTTAAGCATTTGGTAAAAGGAATTGCATAGAAGTATGTAGTAGGGAGAATAACAAAAATCACAAAAAATTACATAATTGTATTAATACAATTTATATATTTGAAAAAAAAAATTGCTTTGTTGTTTACATAATACACATAACAAATAAAATATAATTTGTCACCGGTAGAGAGAGAGAAAAAATATTTATATATATATACACACACACACACACACACACACACACACAGAGGATTTGACCCATCTCTACTATTTAAAAAAATATATTTACTTGGTTCCACTCTCCCCCTTGAAAAAACTATCAAAACTTACAAATTGATGTGTTTGATAAAACAAAATTCATTAGCATACAACAATTTCACTTTTACTTTCTTCAGAGCTGTTAGTTGATGGCCAAGCCAACACACTACTGGACAAAATGTTAATGAATTTACCTCCTAAATTAGGGCCTAATAGCTTTGTTTCTTTAAAATTTGGACTAAACACATCACCATTTTACCAAAAGGGATTGTGAAATATGTATATTTAATTACCAATCAATGTATCACCACCAAAAACTTGATGGTATTTTTTTTATCCATATTTTGTATTGTTTATTTTGTGCAATCAATGATACAATTAAAGTAAATATCTGGCTGTTTTATTATGTTAGGCCCAGTTTAAAGAATTTACAGAAATGTGTCTTTGCAATTTATAGGACTACACAAAGTTGAAATTAGGTATTTTTAATAAAGGACTTACTTGGACCTAGCCTAGTATTTAAAAATGAAACTTGTGGATTGAAAATCTCAAGTTGAACATTGTAGAGAATAAAAAAAAACTAATTTGCATTATCTTATTTCAACTAGAGGTAACTAGAATTTCTTTTAGGTTGGCGTTTGTGCCAATCCACTTTTTCAATTCAAATATTTTTTGATTGAAAAAAAATTGTGGTTATTTATACATAACTTTATGCATTAGAATTACTTGAAATTGTTTTATTACACAATATTATTTGTGATATTTTGCTTGTGTATGATAAATTAAGATACTATGACAACTTGCAAGTTAATTACTTCAGTTTTTATCCATATGAATATTGTGATTTATACAACAGTTCAAAATGAGATTAATTGACCGACGATAAATTTAATATTTTTGTTGTTCATGATTGTCGAAACAGAAATTTTTTTTCAAAGCAAAGTTGAAGCTGACATTTGTTTCGAAGCAAATTCAAAGTTTTTAAGCTTCGCACACCCCTAGTTTTAAGTATTTAAATGCACTTTCTGAATCTACTGATTATATTAGCACGCAACTTATAAACGAACTTCTCTCATTATTGACATATCTTAGATATGCGCACCAATTGTTTGTTAATGTTGGTTACTATACATATATTTTGGGTTTCTCCTCAGTCTTTGTTTTAATTTTGCTATCAAATTAGGAGATGCGGCAGTAGGCCTAAAGTCATTTGGCCTAAAAGTCATTTGGCCTAAAATTCAGTTGGCCTAAAAGTCATTTAGCCTAAAAGTCATTTGGCCTAAAAGTCAGTTAGCCTAAAAGTCATTTGGCCTAAAAGTCATTTGGCCTAAAGTCATTTAGCCTAAAAGTCATTTGGCCTAAAAGTCATTTAGCCTAAAAGTCAGTTGGCCTAAAGTCAGTTGGCCTAAAGTCATTTGGCCTAAAGTCATTTGGCCTAAATTGAATTCTGAATAGAAAAAATTCGATGTTGTTTATTTCGTTAGGAGCCAAAAAAGTCATTTGACCTAAAAGTCACTTAGCCTAAAAGTCATTTGGCCTAAAAGTCAGTTGGCCTAAAATTATTTAGCCTAAAATAAAATGTTATAACCTTCGGGTATCTTCGTAAAATAAGAACTGTTGGTTTTTTCATCTGATTATAGATAGCACAAGTGATGGTAGATGGTGTTAAGATATTTCTAAAAACATAGACTTTATTTAAACACAGACTTAATCTACTTACTTACTCTATGGCATTAAAAGCTCGAAAGTTCATTGCCGCACTCACGAAAGTACGCCACCTATCCCTATCTTGAGCTACTTCTATCCAATCTATCTCATTACACCCTATGTTTCTTAGGTCTATCAAAATGTCATCCTACCATCTGTGTCTAGGTCTTCCCAGAGGTATTTTCCCATTGGTTTTGCCATTCAATACCTTGAACGCGGTCCTAGATACTCCCATTCACGCTGCATGACCTGCCCACCGTAACCTGCGGAATTTTATTACCCTATCAATGTTTGGTGATGAGTACAGGATGTGCAGCTCATCATTATGTAGCCTCCTCCACTCCCCACTATCTTCATCAGTTTTTGGACCCAATATCTTTCTAAGCACCGTGTTTTCGAACACTATAAATTAATTTTTGTTATTCAAGGTAAGAGACCACGTTTCACATTCATAAAGAACAACCGGTAAAATTGTGGTTTTGTATATTCTAAGTTTTACATATCTTGACAGCAGGTGAGACGCCAACAAATTACTGACCGAGTAATAACAAGCATTTCCCGACTGTATTCTTTTCCTAATTTCTAATATTGTTATCGCTAGTTAGAACTGATTCTAAATATTTGAACTCACTAACCCTATCAAATGGTATGTTGTTTGCCGTAATATCTAAACTAATGACCTCAATCTGTGCTCTCTGTGTGACCATATACTTAGTATTGTCATACTTGAATATGGACATTAGTTCTTATTCATTAATATGAATTATATGGTCAACACAATTCAACCGTAAAATATCTTCTAGAAGCAAAAAATAAAAAATAAAATCAACACATCAACACACTAAGTACAGTGGTTCACGAATTGTGCTCCGTGGATCCCAAGGAATCCAAGTAATCCGTGGACAATACCCAGGGGATCCGTGGATTAATTTCTGTAATGGCTTCTTTGAATTCTAATTAACTAAAAAATATGATATTTTGACTAAAAAAATTATGAAACTTCTTTAATTGGCTAAAAAATATGTTTATTTCATTATGACCGTCATAATAATATGTAGCCAAGAAACCCCTTGTTGAATATCTCTATTTCTAATTGAG
Organism: Timema podura; assembly: GCA_033556935.1. Classification (NCBI taxonomy): domain Eukaryota; kingdom Metazoa; phylum Arthropoda; class Insecta; order Phasmatodea; family Timematidae; genus Timema; species Timema podura. Next base: position 58,618,109 of record JAVRXN010000003.1, read on the forward strand.
CCATCGCAGTTTACACTGTCGGTACAATATTTTCTTGCATATTGCTTAACTAGGCCCAAAATCATACATGTTAGTTTTTGCAGTGAAATTGTTATTTCCCTCATTCTTCTTCAAGAATATCCTCAAGTGTTTAAATGGGCAGTACTTAAACTTTTACAGTTTCCAACAACTTAAGTGTGCGAAGCTGAATTTTCATGCTATGTGGCAACAAAATCTAAATATCATTGCGGAATGAATGTCACACTACAACCACTCCCAACTCTAAAGAACTGTGTAAGACGAAGAAGCAACACCATTAATCACACTAGTAACCTGTAAAGTAATATTGAATGTACGGTATATCATTTTTAAAGTATACTTTTTGTGTTAGCCTACATTTTTAATTTTGGGTACCAATCATCCGGACATTCTATATTTATGTGAGCAAGGATGTGATGGATGTTTTACAAGGTCTAAAGGGGTCTGCGAGCAAAAACTTTTTGGAACCACTTCACTAAAGCAATGTTAACTCGCATACATGCAAAAAAAAAATAAAAAATTGAGCTATCTTAAATTGAACTAACAACAACGAATGAAACAAGTTCCACGTACCTACACCAATGTCAGAATTCCCTTGGTTATTTATATCTATATTCTATTCTATACTACTTATAAAACAAAGTGTCAGTCTGTAGTCATGAAACTATGTATGTATGTATGTATGATGTATGTATGTATGTATGTATGTATGTATGTATGTATGTATGTATGTAGTATGTATGTATGTATGTATGTATGTATGTATTAGTATGTATGTATGTATGTATGTAGTATGTATGTATGTATGTATGTATGTATGTATGTATGTATGTATGTATGTATGTATGTATGTATGTATGTATGTATGTATGTATGTAGTATGTATGTATGTATGTATGTATGTATGTATGTATGTATGTATGTATGTATGTATGTATGTATGTATGTATGTATGTATGTATGTATGTATGTATGTATGTATGTATGTATGTATGTATGTATGTATGTATGTATGTATGTATGTATGTATGTAGATGTTATGTATGTATGTATGTATGTATGTATGTATGTATGTATGTATGATATGTATGTATGTATGTATGTATGTATGTATTATGTATGTATGTATGTATATGTATGTATGTATGTATGTATGTATGTATGTATGTATGTATGTATGTATGTATGTATGTATGTATGTATGTATGTATGTATGTATGTATGTATGTATGTATGTATGTATGTATGTATGTATGTATGTATGTATGTATGTATGTATGTATGTATGTATGTATGTATGTATGTATTATGTATGTATGTGTATGTAGTATGTATGTATGTATGTATGTATGTATGTATGTATGTATGTATGTATGTATGTATGTATGTATAGTATGTATGTATGTATGTATGTATGTATATGTATGTATGTATGTATGTATGTATGGTCTGTCTGTCTGTCTGTGTCTGTCTGTCTGTCTGTCTGTCTGTCTGTCTGTCTGTCTGTCTGTCTGTCTGTCTGTCTGTCTGTCTGTCTGTCTGTCTGTCTGTCTGTCTGTCTGTCTGTCTGTCTGTCTGTCTGTCTGTCTGTCTGTCTGTCTGTCTGTCTGTCTGTCTGTTGCCTAGGATCTTTGGAATAGCTCAACTTATTTCGATGGAGTTTTTTTTAATTTGTAGGATATTTATACAGGTAGGTTTTTTTGGACATGCGGCAGTGGACCTCTAATTATAAGACCTAAAGTCACAACTCCTAAACTAAATTTCTTAACTTCATAACACCTAACTTTATAAGACCTAACTTCATAGCACCTAATTTTATAGCTCCTAACTTTACTAGACCTAAAAGCACTGGACCTAAAATTCATTTTCCATAGATAACTTTAAAATATCTTTAACTGTTCAAACAGGCAGTGGACCTAAAGGCTCAAGACCTAATTTTATAAGACTTAATTTCACAAGACCTAACTTCACTGAACCTAATTTTATAAGACCTAACCCCACAAGACCTAGTCCCACAAGCCAACAAGCATAAGACCTAACCTCACAAGACCTAAATTCATAAGACCTAAATTTATATGGCATGCCAGCATAAGTCCTAAAACAACATTCTTTTTAGCTCAATGATAGGAACACAGACAAAGGCGTCAGTTTTGTCTTGACTAATTTTCTGATGAATGGGAGGTCGTAGTTTAAATCCTGCTGGGTGTATTTCTCTCGTCATATAAAACATACCTTTATAGATAAAGTGGTTTTAATAAACACGGCCAAAACGCTTGGAATGTGGAATAATGTCAAGCTCATATAATCTAGTTTTCCACTGACAAGGAAATTGGGAGTAGAATCTCGACCGAGCGTACCGAGGTATTTTTCCTAGAGGATTCCTCACTTTCTTTTCAAGCAAATGTGGGAACATTTCCCCTAAATTCTTCCTTTCTCGGTCACTTTAAAATAGTGAAATTAAATGCGGGAACATTTCCCCTAAATTCTTCCTTTCTCGGTCACTTTAAAATAGTGAAATTAAATGCGGATATTTCGAACGAGAAGTAAGATGAAAATCTCTGATAGGCAGGATTGCCTCAATGTTAATAATCTCGACTGACGTGGACAGCTTTATTTAGGAAGTTAATACTCGTCTATACTTTTCAGGTATGATAGGAGTGTTCTCCCACCTATTTGTCTACTCATTATCTCTCCACGTATTTCACCGTATTTAAAATAAAAAGATATTAAAAATGTATTGTGGGGACATAATTATTATTAACTAAAATAAAATTTAACTGTGAAATAATCGTGGCCCAAATTTTTGTCACTCGTATCACGTATTTACTATCACGCTCAGGCTATCCACATTTTTTTCAAAATGGTGTAAGAAAGATAAATTTACAATTTAGAGGATATGTACTCTCATTTGCGTGGAGGAAAACTCAGAAACCATTTATTAAAACTCACTCTCACTTGACTGGAATTTAACTGGGTCTCGCCATCATAAAAAATTCAGTCTACTCTCTGAATCATTCGATCACCGATGCGGGCTAAAGTGCAGTTATTGAGGGAACAAAGCAAATATCATTATTGGATGCTTGTATTTTATCAGCTTAATCTCATGGCATATGGCATTAGCAAACTTCACTTATTTGTTGAGTTAATTAATGAGTAATTCTTATTAAAACACATATTATATACTATTATATTTTAACCGTCTAAAGTCTTGAGAGCCGCCTCAATCACATAAATAGGTAGCCTATATAAATACTATTTATAAAATGTGAGTTTTTTATTTTATTGAAAGCCAAAGTATGTTAACATTAGGGCCTAATATAATAATTACCCTAATTAATCACTTTGGAAAATTCAAAATGACCTCCAAAATACCTTACAACGTTATGTGGAAATCCGAGAGGGCCGCCACCAAAATCAAAAATGGCCACTCCTATACCTTATAAGCAGAGCTGGAGCCCATTGATCTCTATATAACTGAATGTACATCTGCGGCTAAAATTTTTGAGCTGTCATTTGTAGAGCACTGTGAAAGAGAGAAGGAAACATTCGGGTATCTCTTTCTCTCTTATACACATACAAGACAATGTGGCATTTCAACATAATTCGCTAATTTTAATGAATTTATGAGATATATCAATGTATGATTAGTTAAACGAAATAAATGGGTTAATAAAAGGTTTGAAGGGCATAACTAATTTCAACACTCATGATTTGTTTCTTTAAATAAGTTGATTTAGGCTAAAATAGTAATATTTCCTACACGCCTATACACTAAATGATCGTTTGAACGTAAGACTTCTACACAAAGTTTGTCATTCGAACAAAAGTAGCCTGGTTTTTAGCGACCTTATTTCATTATAGTTATCTAACATTAAATATAATATGGCTTCTGAAAAGGCAATACACGCTAAAAGCCAACTTAATAATATTATAATATATTAATACTTCGTATAAGCCTCTAACCTAAATGATAATTTGAATACAAAACTACTACACAAAGTTTGTCATCCAAACGAATGTAATTAAGTTTGAAGCTATATTTTTTCATGCAGACCCCGTCACGAGGTGCACTAACTTGGAGTACCACTTTCAAAGTTTGAATTTTTTTTTTCCATGCCAACGTTTTGTCCTAGTTTTATATTGTTTTGTACCACAAACAAAAAGTTATGTACCCCACCTATTTTACACCTATGCATATTTCTACATTTTGTAAGGAAATTAGCCTAGTAAAAATGAAAAACCATTCGAATTAAAACAATTTTATATAAATAAATTATACATCTGATCCAACACAAAATAATCATAGCTCTTTAAAATTAACATTTATAGCACATTTTTATAATTCATATAATGATATTTGTTTTTAATTAATCACTTGTCTCTTGTTTGGTGGTGTCATGTGGCTCAAGTAATGGTGACACTTTGTGTGATTGATTTGATTGTTTTCAAACGCAAAGTTTACCAAAACAAGGAGTAATATAAGAAAGAAAAACTCTCAGCTCTTTGGTGACATCTAGTCTTGCACAATATCTACCCTTCAGAGCCGCCAGAGCTGAAAATATAGTTTCACACATGTAGATTGCTCTCTTAAAAATACAGTCAACATAAATTTATTTTTCTGTAACTTGTTTAGATCGAGTTAATAACAAATAATTGAATGTCATAACAATTTCTTGCGCTTCCCTTTAGCAACAATCGCGCTTGCCCTTGAGTATTGCACCCCACACTTTGATAACCACTGCTTTAGACCTTGGTAAATAGTTACACCAAAGAAGACTACATATATTTAGAAACGATAGTATATACTATTTAACTAAATAGGACACACGCTGCCCTCTATTAACATCTCAATACATCATAGCGAATGTTTCCGAACAAAACTTAGACATAGAACATTTATTCAAAGTCATTTGGCCTAAAAGTCAGTTGGCCTAAAAGTCATTTGGCCTAAAAGTCAGTTGGCCTAAAAGTCAGTTGGCCTAAAAGTCATTTGGCCTAAAAGTCAGTTGGCCTAAAGTCATTTGGCCTAAAATGTATTTCGAATAAAAAAATTGATGTAGTTAAGTTCAACAAAAGTCATTTGGCCTAAAAGTCATTTGGCCTAAAAGCCAGTTGGCCTAAAAGTCATTTGGCCTAAAAGTCATTTGGCCTAAAAGTCATTTGGCCTAAAGTCAGTTGGCCTAAAGTCATTTGGCCTAAAAGTCATTTGGCCTAAAGTCATTTGGCCTAAAGTTTAGGCCAAATGACTTTAGGCCAAATGACTTTTAGGCCAACTGACGGGTACTCTCAAATTATATACTAATTAAAATACATCACACTGGTGGGCAAGCCTACTAAAGGCTATACTTCTTGTTGGATTCACTGGTGAAAGAAGTCAAGTCGGGTGTAATGAGGCTGTCTTTTCCTGGATGGTTTCCCATTCAATCTCTACATATGCAAGTACACTTATTCTAAATTCTACCATTCTCATACCTACCCAATTGGTGTAATCAAATGTTGATGTAAATCTTCATACCGTAACCAAGTGGTTAGTCATTGGTACTGGTTTGATTCTGGGGCAGTGCTGATGATATTTAATATTTAGCACCGCGTCTTACTACCCGTTCGGGTTATACGCTTAAGTACTAATTACTCTAACGGATTAGGAATTGGGAAGGTTGAATTTTTGAGGAAGTGAACCCGCATTTGCGTGGAGGGAGAGTGGAAAACCATTTAGGAAAAACCACCCCCAGTTCACCCGACCGAGATTCGAACCTCGATCTCCCCGTCCTCGGCAGTCGAGCTCAACACCTGATGATATATACTTACAGGACTATAATTATCTAACCAGCAACTACCAGAGAACTGGTACTCTGCTTCAGATGCAACTTACGAAGTTGGTCCAGTCAATAATCTTGTTATAGAAAACCAAATTCAAATAGTAACAATATTTTTTTTATTTCCAACTAAACCATTTTTTGGATACAAAGTCATGGGTATACAAAATCAATTTTTTTGATAATGTGTGTTTATCTTTAAAGACAACAATAAAATAAATATGTAGGCTATACAATTTTTCATCAAATTAAAACCAGGTCAACCTTTGTGATAATATCTATAGAGCTAACGCCTGTATGCAATAAAACAAAGCTGAACAAAAACTGAGGTGGAGTGGAGTGGAGTTTGAGTATTATGGTACCTTGAAAGTTTTTTTGCACTACGTCTTACTACCTATTTGGGTAATACACTTGGGTACTAATTAAGCTAATGGGTTAAGTATGAGTAAGGGTGCATTTAGATTAAGTGTACTCTAACTTGCATGGAGGGAGAGTGTAAAACATTTTTGTAAAAAAAAAATACACCCCATCGGGATTCGAACCCCAATATACCCGTCATCTACAGTCTAGTCTAGTGTGAGAGTGACGCCTTAGACCATGTGGTCACTGAAGCATGTTCCTTGGGAGTTAAAGCCGAGTGTAGCAGGAGTCTGCTATGGAGTGACCTGTGGAACTCACTCTATTGTGTCATTTCTTGGAAATATATCTGCCGCACACTCGTATTAACAAGCAAATCAACTTGAGTAATCTGATCCACTCCAGCTACTGTTTTTCTCAGTTTCGTTCTTGCATATATAGGTTTATGAGTTACAGAGCTCTTACCTAAGCTATTCAATTAGTTATCCAAGCGGGCCACTCCAAAAAATCATAATATTTGGTGGGCTGGACATTTAATTAAATCTGGCAGTAATTTGTAACTTTATAAGATTATACTTTTCTAGTTTAAAAGAGGGGAGGGGGAATGAAACCTAATTTTATATTATATATAATGTTGATGGATTTCAGTGAAATTAAAAAAAATTAAAAGATGATTTTCATCATTAAGCTTCCTTTTCTTACTACTTAAAGCAGAAAGTGCCATTCTAGAAAACTTACAATATGACTAATTAAAGACAAAGCACTCCCCTATTACTATAAATAACGCACGAACAATAAGCTATGCAAATATCAACCAGTGTGACATCGGCTGCTGTTGGCTGGAGGGGAGAAGAGGTGTGAGTCACTCTCAGCCACCCTGTCGTCCACCACCTGCATTGTTCAAGGTCAAAAGAATATGTTATATAGCTCGGCAGTTATGTGGTGGCGCTTGGAGGGAGAGATACCAGGTCTAGAGTGGGGGACGCACGCCGCTGGCGGGTAAGCTCGTACTCCCTTTTAAACACACGGTGTTGGTGGTGCCAAGAACCAAGTAACACTGGGCTTGCTGCTTCCCCCGCCAATGATAAAAGACTTAAGATCTCTCTGGCTGTTCAAGTTCAGGCACCTCTACATACCGTCTGAACTATACGATGAATCTCCAGTGGTACAGTAGTTGGACTTTTAATCTGCGGGCCAATCTATGTAGCTTGGCGGGTCGGATGTGGCCCGCGGACCGCCAATTGAATAGCCCTGCTCTATATGCTGGAAAATTCATCTTTGTTAAGTTTTATTATTGTTATAAAGTAAAATCTCATTTGACCAGCACTGAATTTAGCATCACATCCTAGCAGCATTTTCCTAAAAAACACTTGAGTAGTAGATAATGTGATTACTAAAATAATAAATAGGCTACAGACAACTTTAGTTTGGCCCTAGTTGATAAAATTGACGAAAGTTAAGTAAACAGTATTACTGCTATGGTATCATCAGCACACAATACTGTTTTGATCTTCAGATGCTTAACTTTGTGAATACCCACATACATACATGTGTGATTTCTATTATTTACCATTATTTAATATATGAAAGTGGAGGCCATGGGAATGATGAGTGTATATAAGATAGTAGAGGAAGCAAAGGTAAGATGGTGTGGTAATGTAATGAGGATGTTAGAGTATATGCGTTAGTAGAGGAAGCAAGGGTGAGTTGGTATGGTCATGTAACGAGGATGTTGAAGTACATGAGATAGTAAAGGAAATAAAAGTTGGTGTGGTCATGTAATGAGGATGTTGGAGTACATGAGGTAGTAGAGGAAGAAAGGGTGAGATGGTATGGTCATGTAATGAGGATGTTGGAGTACATGAGATAGTACAAGAAGTAAGGGTGAGATGGTATTATCATGTAATGAGAAAGGAAAAGGAAAGAATTGCAAGGAGAATGCTGGAGCAAGTATGTAGTAAAAGAGACCATGAAAACCAAGAAAGAGATGGGAGACCAAGTGTGTGAGTTAGAGGAGAATAAGCGAATTCCCTGTTTTACAGGTCACTGGACACCCTGTTAATGCTGATATTCAGTCCTTTGGCTGTAAAATTGAGTTGCGTGTTCATACTTATTAAAGAAAATTCGGGAGAGTTGGCAGCTCTACCTTTTAAAGGCAATGCAAAAAAAATTGGGAAAATGCCATGAACCCTTTTAATTGGGTGAGGTGAGTCCCGAGCCTACTCTAATGAGAACTAGAGTACTATTGTTATTAAATAAGGGCTCTCAATCATTAAAAAGTGGTTATACCCAATTAAAAGAGAACAATGGTCACACACTTTAATAACACAAAAATGATTGTTCAACTTGCAATGATTAAGGTTGTAAAGCGTTACGGTTTATTTTTATATAAATGTCCCGCGATTCGGAGCCAATTAGAATGTTCTTGAATTGATTGTGAGATAATTGGTATTTATAGCCCTGTGATCAAGTGCCAATTATGATGATACGGAATTATTATTATGCCCCACGTTGGGCGCCAATTAAATCGTTCTGGTCGCGAGTTCGGCGCCAATTGAAGTGATACGGTTTTATTTGTGATAATTGGTAATTATAGTCCCGTGATTGCGCGCCAATTATTACGATATTTTTCTTGAATAAATACAACTGTTAATGTTGCACACAATTTATTGGAGTGATTTTATTTTCGATACAAAGATATTATGTAAAATTATAAAGTTTTACTTGAACTACAGATTATTTTCTGTGTATTCTTTGTATTTAAATTAGTAGTATTAGGTTTATGTCGCTGGCACTCTGTATGTTCATACGCACAAACAGTTTATATATGACCTACCCCTTGCCCCTTGCACCTCTCGTGACCAGTGTCAAAACCAACAAATCGAAAGCATCCCTGCGACAGGTGTCTTAAAGGCTAGCTTCCTATTGGGTATAGGGAGCTAACGTTTCTTGCTTGTTTGGTAAACACTACGGCGTTAAATTTTGAAATAAAAAATAAGTTTTAATGGTGCAATCTTTCTACATTATTTCTGAAAAGTGCGTGATTCTCCATTGATGAAATCTTAAAAGGATAATTTATATACAGTTTATTGAAGAAAAATACCTTCATCCTTGACTTTTTAAATATATGAGAGCGGGCCAAATCAGTAGCCTATCATTACAGTTGTTTTTTGTGTTTCATTCTATGTGTAGAGAATTTTGTGTTTAAATAACACAAATGTGTACATTTAACATTGAAAGAATAGAAGAACAAGGCCTACACTTACTAGAAAACTGTAGGCCTCAAAGTTCACAACAAAACACATAATTATGACATTTTCAGGGTACATCAGTCTTCTTCTTCAAAATAAGAAGGATAAAAACTACTAGCTGCTTTATAAAATGGAGTATTGATAATGAAAATAAATATATTTTTAAAATTCCTGGTCACAAAATATATCTTTAATTCATTTCTTATAGGCCTATATATAAATGTGTCTGTGTTTGTTTTATATATGTATATATTATTTTTAAGAAATTAACCCTGATGCAATTTAAAATAAATAGCAACTAACATGGTTCTAAACATGAAAAATGTTCCATAAAACTACAAATGTAAATTATTATATAAATGTTACATTATATGAAAAGTTAAAACCTTAACCCTTTCCCTGGTGCAGGCGTTGATCAATTCCTATGTTTGCCTTAACATTCCCTTGCATGGACACGAATTTACATTTCATTGCAATAAGTTATTGTAATGCCATCTATCAATGAACCACTGAACTTTTAGCCAGTCTGAATACTTCATATTGAAGCAGATAGATGGGGCTACCAGTTATTATTATTTAGCACCGCGTCTTACTACCGTTTGGGTTATACGCTTAAGTACTAATTACTCTAATGGATTAGGAATTGGGAAGGTTTAATTTAGAGGGAGTGAACCCATATTTGTGTGGAGGGAGAGTGGAAAACCATTTAGGAAACCCCTCCCCCCCAGTTCACCCGACCGAGATTCGAACCTCGATCTCCCCGTCCTCGGTGGTCTAGCTTAACACGACCGGCGCTTTAGCCAACTACGCCACCGAGGCGGGGCTACTAGTTCAATGATCCTATTAATATGATTAAAATAATAAATGAGCAAACAAATTAGCAACGAAAATATTTGTCGGATAAGAGTATGAGTAGACAAATGGTTAACAGGCCCATGCAGGTCGCTGTGCGCCAGGGAACAGGTTAAAACAAGCAGGTACAATTTCCTCACATTATAATGAAAAGTTTTATAAACTTCACATTTAAGAATATAATAAAGCTTTGAGCTTCTCGTATTAAAAATAAAACAAGTAAATTAAAATTGTTACTCCTGTCAACTGGTCCAGAATAATATAGTCGGTTGGGTGTTAACTGTTATTTTTCTCTGATAAACTCTGTTCCTGTCCAGAGCTGATGCTGTATATACACATGCGTCTCTTAACAAAAGGATGCACCGAACTCTCGTAAGTCATACCCGTCCCCGATTTCTGGCATTCTAAATATTTCTTCACGAAGAACTTGTTGGTTTCAATAGTGTGCGGACTGTTTAGGTAGTCATCGACCTGAAAATAGAGAGGTAAAAAATCTCAAACAAAACTTAAATTATGATGGGGTTAATTATTTTCCGTGCAGCATATTCTTACTACCCATCTAGTCTATTGACATATTTAAACGAGTGGTGTAGGACTGATTAAGTTAAAATTCAGAATAAACGTACATGCACTTTCGTGGAAGGGGAGTGGGAAATATTAAGGAAAACCAAATCCATACATCAGGCCGGGATTCAAACATGGACCTCTCTATCACAGGCAAATCAAGAGTCGATGAGACCGACGCCTTTATCTGTGTGCCTGCCCATGAAAGTGAATTTAGATATAAAATTCTAGAAATAATGTAAATGTAAGCATCAACACTCATATCCGCAATTAGAAAATAACTCTAAACATGCAATCAAACTCCTTTACCTAATACTACAGCACCTTTATTGGGAATAATTTAAGAACATATTGTACTAGAGATGAGGCGAGTGACGAATACTCTAAATCAAATCATTTTACCAACAGAACTTGAATCGGAATCTTAGGAAACATGATAAGCACTCACAAGAGATTAACTTTCATGCATTGGTACAGTTATGGTTCTTTTAATTTTGTTTTCATTAATTTTTAAAAAACCATGTTTTGTCTCACTACCTGTCCGGGTCATACACATATGTAGGCCTACTAAATATACTAATGTGTTAGGGGTAAGAATAGTTGAATTCAGAGTATGTGTATATGCATTTGTATTAAAAGAGAGAAGGGAGCAAACCATTTACAAAAAAAACACAATTCACCCGAGAAGAATCTGAACACTGATCTCCCTGTCATCAGCAGTGCAGTCTATTTAAAGAGTGACATCTTAGACCATTTGGCCATCAATGCGGGTTTCACATTAATTTCCGAGTTGCTATGTAACATAAAAATCATAGCTAAGCGATAACACTGTTTTGGTTATAATGTGAATTCACCATCAGTTTAAAGTGATAAATTAATGGTCTGGAGTCTGGTTGTTAGGTTTATCCTATAATTATATTGGGCTAAACTACTAGTAAACATCACACTTAGATCTAAAATAAACACAGATTCAAACATTGAAAAAAATAATAATACAGAATCTGAAATGTATTCATCTCCTCTTAGGCATTATAGGGAGAAAACCCACTTCCTAAGGGTGCAGTGTGGAAGCTGACCTTCATCCATTGACAAGCTGCTATTTCTCGAGGACACATGTTTATTTCCTCAGAAGTTGGTTTCAGGCTGACGACGAAGTAACAGTCGGAGCAGCCAAACATGGCGCCGTGCATGTGACGAAACGTCAAAAGAAACTGGAACTCTGTCTTGACGCCGGTTTCTTCCAGGACTTCGCGCAGAGCAGCGTCTGCCAGATTTTCCCCTGTAAATAGACATAAGAACAAAGATTTAAAAAAAAGAAGAAAGCATAACATTTTAAACAAACTACAACGAACATAATAACCCGTATCAGTGGACAAGCAGTCTAAATGTCTAGCTCACTTAAGAGTGGTTGTCCGCCATTGGCATGGAAGTTGGGTTTAAAGTATTAATTAAATCAATTAAACATCTTCATCAACATTTCCAGCATGTGGCTGGGTCTGGTTAGTAAAATGCTTTCATAATCTCCTTTCACACACACACACTCGATATTATCTGCTCCTTCCATCTCTTTCTTGGTCTCCCTTGCAGTCTTTCCCCTCCAAACTTCATCTTTTCTTTTCCATTCTAATTACTTGTTCATACCATTTCACCCTCACTTCCTCTACTATCTCATGTACTCCAACATCCTCTTTACAAATAAGAGAAGTGGTGGGAGGCCCCGAACATAAAAGACAAAGTAATTTAGCATACTCACTCGAGGTAAGGTCAGCTCAAATGTAACGCAGTATAATTACAACATACCCGGCTCGACATATCCGCCCGGCAGCTTCCAGTGCGGGAAATCGGGCAAATATTTCTCTTTGACCACTAGGATCTCCTGGGCGCTGTTCACGACTATCGCACCGACACCGAACATGGTGTGGGCAAAGGGCGGGATGTTGTTCAGTTCAGATACAGGCAGCCAGCGGCACATCATCACATAACCTGGCTTGGCGTGATGGAACACAAACTCATTCTGGAATATGTGCACACCCCACAAGGTATATAAGTTCAACCCTATCTGGTTTGAAAATCCAACATTTATAGCAACTGCCATGTGAAATTTATTTTCAGAAATAAACAGATATATACACTTTACACACAAATGTATGCAAGTAGAGGTATGGCTCGAATGCAGGCCGACACCATGGATTGTTGCATTTTACAGCCCAGTGAACATAAAAAAAGGTTTGTTGCTATGCTGGTCATGTGCCCATATCTTGATCTATGAAAATATTTTATCAATTGGGCTATAATTTGGTAGCTAAGGTTTTCATGGGGTTCACCAGGGGAATTTTTTTAATTAGATATCTAGTCCTAAAAGTAAGGGTAGTTTACTAAAGGGGCAAAAAGAGGAAAAATCAATTTTCTCAAAATACCCTCTTAACGATTTTGATAAAAATTCGTATCTAGACACTGTTTAAAATTGTAAACTAGATGTAAATTCTCATTGTCCATGAAAATTACTGATGGTATTTCACATAAGGGAGAATTTTTAATTTTGATAATATATCCACAACTATTCTAAATATGAAATAGCTTAACATTGTAAAGTTGTAGTGGCTCTAATGTTTGAATAAAAAAACTTTTATTTAAAATGTATTTTTATAAAACCAATAGTTTCCGAGCTATTAGCAAATATTTTTGAATTGAGATCTGGGAAATTGGGAGTTGATTGTTGTGCTCTTAGGGTGGCGAGAGAAATGTAATGGCTCCTCCCCCCCACCATCATGTTCCTGTAACAATGTCTACTATTGCATTTCACAAATCTTATGAGTTTTAAGTAAATGTCTCCATCTTTAAATAAAGGAGAGAGAAAGTCGAGATATTTATTTTTATTGACATAAAAGTATTAAGCCTTTATTTTAATATTGCTATTTTAGAATTGGGTTGGTGGTCAATACTCCCGATGTTGACTACCGAAGCTGGAGCTAGTCCATGACCAGATATATGTTAGTCACCTGTGATTTAGTCTATCAATGCGAGCCTAATGCCTTATTTCGCATGTTCACTGTCCGGATACATAGGCACATCGATAAGGTATATCTATATTGTGTATAATCTCACCTTAGCAAGACTAGGCACCCATGAAGCGTCTTCTAGAGCAACTTTAAACCACAGTCCACGAACTTTCTTTTCTTTCCAGGCAGTCAGTGATGCTGAAAGAATATTTTTTTCATATAATAGTATATATATATATATATATATATTAGGACTACGTTTTATTACCCATTGTAGTTAAACGCATATGTACTAGTTACACTATTACATGTTAAGGATGAGGAAGGTTGAATTCAGAGTAAGTGTACTCACATTTGTGTGGAGGGATAGTGGAACACCATTTAAGACAAACTGCCCCAGTACACCCGACCCGAATTCAAACTCCGTTTCTCAGCGCCATACGCAGTCTAGTATATTGAGAGAGTGGATCCCTTGACCAAGCGGCCATTAAAGCAGGTTTTTTCATATATTAAAGTGGTTTTTTTTTAATATTCACCAAACAGACAGATTAGAAAGTACTGTTCTCGACAATAGAGTTAGTTTACCTTCAAGTTTCTGATCAAATTGTGATGGAAGACAAGGTTCTTCGCTGGACATCACTGTTATGCCACCAAACCGATCAGTATGGCCAGAAAACAGTTTGAGAGAAGATCCATCGCAATGAGCTGGCTTGCTTTGGGGCATTTTGGTGTCGTGTAACCCTGCTACCAGTACAGTAGAATTTCTACAACATGAATGCCCGGATTGTAAATGAGATGTGTTTTAGACAATACTAGATACAATTTACCTTATTATAAATAAGTAGCAACATTTTAAGGCACTTTACACTGTAAAATACTTTAGATAACTCATATGCAAACTTTGAAAGTTTAAAAAGATGTTGCTGTAAAAAATTAATTAATCTCCAACTAAAAAAGAGAACAAAAATGAATCAATGTTATTACATTTCTAATCATGAAATTAATGCTTTCAAGTGATATGTTGCATCAAGTTAAAAAAGTTTGATCAAGCTAAATAATATGATCTTAATATGGTCAATTTAATGACTTTCCTACAAATATTTAATGAGTAAAACAAACATTTATAGTAACCTAGACACACCTCGGTGGAGTAGTTGGCAAAAAACGTTAGTTTCGTGTTGAGCTAGACTGCCGAGGACGGGGAGATCGAGGTTCAAATATCGGTCAGGTTAACTGGGGGTGTTTTCCCCTAAAAGGTTTTTCACTCTCCCTCCACACAAATGCGGAATCACTTCCTCTAAATTCAACCTTCCCAACTCCTAATCTATTAGCGTAAATAGTACTTAAATGTATAACCTTAATGGGTAGTAAGACGCAGTGCTAAATAAGTAAATATAGTAACTTATTTGGGTAAATACAAAATCTACTTTTAATGTTTAAAAACTTGTTTAGTTGGATATGCTTCAAAAGGTAACCAACTAATAAATATATATAATTAATATTCATAAAGTAACTTGCTACATTAGGAAGAAACAATGACCATATTTTTGGAGGCGTACATATGAGTAAGTATGAAAATAGACATTCGTAGAATTACGTTGGTTGCTGGTTGCTCTGGTAGAGGTTGAAGACGAGAATGAGAGATGAGAGTTTTGGAATGAGCTCAATGAAGTCTTGAATGCATGTGAATTGGGTGAAATAATTATCTTGTTCTAAAGGAGATATGAATGAGTAGGTGGGTGCTCAAAGAGAAAATTCAGAAAGTGTTAGGAAGGTTTGGTGATGAAAGAGTAAACAAGAATAGTAATGAGTTCGTGTTTAGAAAAAGGTTCATTTATGTTGAACACATGAGTTAAGCACAAAGATATTCACGTATGTACATGGAAAAAGAGGTGATTCAAGAATGATGATTTGTTGTGTATGTTGAGAGACTGAGAAGTTTAGTAAAGAATACTAAGGCTGTGCATGGAGCTGAATGTGGGGCAGATCACTTCCTAGTTATCTCAATGTTAGTTCAATTAGGTAGGAATTTTGTGAGGAAGTAGCGCAAGAATATTAATAGTGAATGTGGGAAAATTGCAGGATAAAAGTGTGAGAGCACAATATGAAAGATTGCTGGGCGAAAAATTAACTTTACAAGAGCAGGAATGGAATGTAGAAATAAATATGAATGGTACTGAAAGGGTTTGAAACATAATAAAAGAAGCTGTAGTCGAGTGCGCGAAGGATGTGGATCTGCGATTGTGGGAAAATTAAAAAGAGATGCATGATGGAGTTAACAGGTGGAAGAAGCTGTGAGGGAAAAGGAAGAAGCATTAACAAATGATTGCTGTGAAAAGGGAAAGAGAACATAAGAGGGTGTGGGACATAAAAAAAGATGAGTGCAAAGAAATTAGTAGGCTTAAATGAGAGTAAAGAACAAATGAGAGTAAAAGAAGAAGAAATAAGGAGTTGTTCTGGAAGTGGGTAAAGAGCACAAAACAAGGAGTGCAAGGAAAGACCTACGGCATTCAGAATTAATGTGATGAGATGATCTGTGATGAAAACCGTATACCAGTATGAGAGCGAGGGAGTATTTTAAGCAATTTTGTATGATGAAAATATAGAGAAAATAGCAGAAAATATGGAAAATATTATGATGAGTGAAATAATGAAAGAGGCAAAAGTGTTAAAAGTGATGAAAGTGCTAAAGAATGTCAAAGCTGCAGGTGTAGATTGGATCACAAGTGAAATGCTTAAGTGTAGGTGCATGATACTACTTAACAGATTGTGTGAGTTATTCAATGTGTGTGCTGGGTTTTCGAATGTTCCTAATGACTGGAAGAATGCTGTCATCATTCCTTTGTTCAAAGTCAAAGGCAATAAGAGTGAATGTAAGAATTATAGGGCAATTCGTTTGTCGAGTATTCATGTCGGTTTTTAGGAAAGTCTTAGTTGAGAGAGAGGGTGTGTGAAAATAGCTAAGGACAAGATTTTGGGTGTGCAATGTGGTTTCATGTCAGGTAGAGGTTGCATGGACCAGAAATTTGCATTACAACAAGTGATCGAGTAAGGCAGTAAGTATGGAAGTAAGGAAGAACGTTATTGTGCATTCGTTCATCTGGAGAAAGTGTACGATTGGATGAATAGAAGTATTTTTTTTATTATTATTATTTAGCACCGCGTCTTACTACCCGTTCGGGTTATACGCTTAAGTACTAGTTATGCTAATGGATTAGGAATTGGAAAGGTTGAATTTAGAAGAAGTAAACCCGCATTTGCGTGGAGGGAGAGTGGAAAACCATTTAGGAAAAACCACCCCAGTTCACCCGACCGAGATTCGAACCTCGATCTCCTGACAGGACTGATGGAACACTACCCGATCATGCCACCGGCCGCCAAACAGAAGCTCCATCACAGAGTGAACATGATCTACATAGCAGTGACGAAGAATTGGACTGAGGCCATCGCAGCATCGGGGGACGGTGGATCTCCTGCGATCTATCCACCGAATTACCAGCCACTAGTCGCCCCAACGATCGTCTAAAGGGACAGACCTCAGCCCCGAGCTCCCCGAGGCAGAGGACAACGAAGAGCCAAGTAATACAGTTTTGGACGCGTCTTCACCTAGAACTTCGAGTCCCTAGGGTTCTACGAGGGAAAGACCACCCGTTGACAAGACGCCAGATCAAGACCTTAGGTTTAGAGAATTTATATCTGTAATACTTGTATGCTTTTTGTTAAATAAAGTAATGGGCCCCTAAAGAAGCCCGGGTAACCTTCCGCCCTTCGGCTCGTCCTGCCGGACTTTCCCTGCCTCTTTGTACCGTTGAGCCCTACCAGGGCGCAAGGGTATAAAAGGCGGGGGAACTCTGGCTCAGGACTGCAATCGGAGGACGGGAGGCCCCAACAACATTTTGATGAAAGTTGCATGCTGGAGTTATTGGATGAATGTGAACTATTGCAAAGAATGAATTGGCATTGAGAGAGGCAAAGATGGCAGTAGATGAAAGTGTGTCAACATTGTTGTATAGATGTGAAGCATGGGTTTGTCAGGAGAGACACAAGAGCCAGGGGAATGTAGTTGGAATGAGATATCTAAGAAATATATGTAGAAAAACTCGTGTGAACCGAGTCAGTAATGAATGGGTTGTGAATGAGTGCGATTTGAAAATAAATCCTATAGGTCAATTTGAAAGAAGTGTTATACATTGGCTTGGGCATGTTGAGAGGATGAGTGTGGATCAAGTGATGAAGCAATATGAAGGTAGAGTGTATGGCTCAAAAGAAAGGGGTAGGCCATGTAAGACATGGCTAATGTTGTTGATTAATGTGTTAAAAAGAGGAACATGAATGGATGTTGAAGCGAAGAGAGTATACAAGGAAAGGGAAGTATGGAGAAAGTTAGCGAGGAAGGATTATGTACGCATTTGTTGTTGCAGTTTCTTGCCTACGCTCTCTTTAAGTTTGCTCTGTATGAATAGGTTTATACTTAGTAAAAAGTGGCCATAAAGGCATAAATCTAGCTTTATTAATATTAAAATGTTTGTACCGCTAATATACCGTAGCAGTAGTACCGTAAAACGAGTAAGAATTTCTAAAGCTTAACTTTAAATTATTATTATTAGGATTTTAATTTGTGTACTTCATACTTTAATTTTTCATTAACAAATAACATTAAAACATTAATTGTCCGCATATATCCGTTGCAAACACGTGAAATGTTTTCATGCCACATTTCTCTTTGAATCCAGTAGCTCATGTAAAAAGTATGATGAAAAATCCAGCTTTTTGTGGCTAATTATTATTTTAATTAATCTTACCCAGTTTTATCTGATATGATAGTCCTACTGTAAATAGCTGAATCACAAGAATGGTTGGATATAATTGTAATTAAATATACTTGTTTATTAAATATTTGTCTTTGTAGTGACCTATTAATTAAGCTACACATCTATTTTGATAAAAATTTATAAAAACACGCATGACTCAAATTTTATGTCGTCTGCTATCAGCTGATTTCATTTTCAGATAATCAAAGTTCAAAAAGTTGCTTTGTATAAACATGCGCATACGTGTGTTTAAATCATGGGGTGGGCACTTTTATAAACTAAGCTGATCCCATAAAATAGTTTGGGGCAATATCGCTAGGAGCAGGCTGAAATGACGTCACATAGGAATGCCCATGCTTAGACGTGAATTCCATGGAAAGAAAGTGGGAAGTCTATATAAAATTCACCATTTCTGTTTGATTATCAATTTGTCGTTTATTATAAAGGAGTTTAGCTGGATTTGATAGATTTTACATTTTATAACGTGGTTTATTTACAAAGTAATGGATTTAATTATATTTGATATAAGAATTGATTAATTAACATTCCGCAATATAAAATGCCTTGTGTTCCAAGTGTAACGTCTCGCTTCTAATCGTTTAGCTCGTGGCACTAACGCCGTGAGCAATATCGATCTATACTTATTCCTTTTCTATGGTTCAAATGCACATTTTGTAAATTCAATGACAACACACCAAATTGAATCAATTAACTATTTACGTCACGTATTATTCTTGTATTACCTGGCTTACAAGTGTTAAGTAGCCTAATATTCGCAAATTTACAAATTACAAACATGTTTATCTAATTATTATAGTAGGCTAGGAAACAAAGCAGTAAAAATATTTACAAATAGTTTTTTAATTAATACTAATCTTAATTTCAGGGTTAGACCGGTGATCTCTATGTTATACTGGATGGACATAAATATACGCATTGCCAAGGTCTAAAGCGTGACGCTAAAGTTTATAACCTGCTACGCTATTTGGGAGGGGGGGGGATTTAACGGTTTCTTTCAATGTTCTTATGCGAAAACAGGTATCTGAGTGATAAAAGTGTTATTGTTTGACAATAGTGAAGTATTATATCACACTTGCATGAATAATAATTTACATTAAAGAATATACAATTCAGTTTTACAGGTAACACTGTACAAATACGAATAAAATCTTTAATGCATTTAAATATGTAGCTATCATCCATTTTGAGGATATTGTGTAAGGAACGAGCTTGTGAGAATATTAGATAAGTTGAAAATAGGTTAATGTGAAACGGTTTATAAGTTAAAAATTATTATAGAAATTTAATAGAAATTTGAAGTTAAATAAATTAAAAATATAGTTAGGATCACCACATACAATAATTGAGAAAGAGACAATTACAGTAATCCTATTAATACAAAATAGGCCTTAATATTAGATTAGAAATTGAAATATACGTTCAAACGACCACAAAAGTTATAGGCTTGTAGAAATTATTATTATATTATTAATTTTTTTTAAAGTTGGCTCATATTTGGTATATTGCCTTCATAAGCTATATTATATTAAAAGTTTGATAATTATTTTGAAACAAGTTAGCTAAAAACTGTATTACATTTGTTCGAATGACATATTTTGTATAGAAGTCTTACGTTCAAACAATAATTTATGCTATAGGCTTGCAGGAATTACGGTATCTATAAACCATGATTTTAGTAAGAATCCCAATCTGTAAGGATTTATTCCGTGCCAGAATACTATTATATATTAGTATTTTAGTAGGATAAACGGCCTTTTAGAATGGACGTATAAATTCCCTTTTGGAAGGTCTTTTATCCTACCTAAATACTACTATAGGGTAGGTTTCTGGTACGAGATAAAGCCTTAAAAACGAGCTTTCTTCAAAAAATTATCGTATATATTAGCGTACATCAACTTTATTTAAAGAAAAAACTCATCATTAGAACTTTGTTATGCTCTTCAAAGCTTTTGCTAACATATTTATTTCATTTAACTAATCAGACATTGATGTATCTCATATATACAATCAAATTAATGAACGATGTCAAAATGCCACATTGCCTTTTATGGGTGTAAGAGAGAGATACCCGAAAGTTTACTTCTCTCTTACACAATATTATGCAGACGACAAGCTCTAAAATTTTAGCCACAGATGTCCATCCGGTTATATTATAGATATCAATGGGTTATATAGAAACACAGAAAGTTGGCATGGCAAAGCCCACTATATAGGGTTCAGGGGGGTCATGAAACGTCGATATTCATCAAGATCTCAAGTTCAATTTTTTTGGCGATCACGTTGTGAAAAGGCAAGTTTTCGTTAGTCAATTGGTATCGATATTATAGATCAAAGCTTTTTAGAGCTCATAGTATCACGACTGGCTATGAGTGTCTACGACCAAGAATGTTCAGTTTAGAAACGCTTTGCCTAATCGATATAAACAGCTTGGTACTGACCATTGAACTGATAAAATTGAAAATTGAGCTGCTTGTTTCCATTCACACTAATTTTTTCAGGACCGCTGAAATTCTCCTGTATTATTATGAGTAAATAAGTGAAAAACATGTTTTAAATTAATTAAAATACTTTCCATGGTGAGATTATGTAGTTAATTTATTTTTATCATTAAAAATTATCTTTAGCTTGCTTTGGAAACTAAATATGAAATAAAACTATCCCCCGATAATACAAAAACCAATCTCCACTCCACCTATCTGCCAAACCTGGAAGCATTAGTGGTGTGACGTTAGTGAAGAAAAAGAAGGTAAATTTACTCAAGCCTATATTGTCCTACCGAGTTGCACCAACTATCTTAATAATTAATATAAAATAATAATTAATGAAATGTAAAATCTTACAAAGAGTTCATCTCAAGGAGTATATTATGTAATGATAGAAGATGGTCAATTAACTTAATTTCACAACATTCTATTTTAAAATAAATCAAACCATTAATATATATAATTATATAGTTTGATTTATTTTGATACATACATATAATTTAGAAATCGCTCCCATAATTGTAATTACCTAATAATGTTAAACGAATATTTAAAATTATAATGTCACCCTTAAATTAAACTGCTCTATGTAACTTTAATTTTAGAGGTGATTGGTTGGTTTGGTTCTTCTCCACCAAGATAGCAGCACGAGATGGTATCGCTCTGATTCTTGATTTTGCTGCTAGATGGTCACTCACTCACAAATAGTGTTTTAGGATGTTTTGGGAATAAATCTAAGGTTTTTATTAGTTTTTTGAAATACTAATAAAACCTTATTTTATATTTACATATACATTCTAAATCCCAACATTTTTTTTAAAAATAATAATCTTGGCGGCATCCTTGAGCTTCGTATTTGTCAAGCATGACTGTGGCTTTTTTTCGCCCCGCTACGAAGACCTAATAGAAGTCAACTCAAACTTGCTTCAAGGGCATTCAAATGACTTGTGGGATGAAAAGGGGGAAATGAGGTGAGGCACATACATATTCGTAATAGGAAAATAAGCAAAATTTGAACTGCTTCTCTCTGCCACGGAGTATTTCAGCCAATGGAATAATAAATACGTCAATTCTAACATATCTTGATTAGTATTTTTTCCCATCCTCTGTGCCACACACACATATTATACATATTAATTTGGTAGTTTGGAATAATTTTATGTATTCAACATGATAATAAAACAAATTTTATGCCACTAAATTTAATTAAATAAAAATAATCTAAAGCCCAAAGATAAAAACAAGCTTCAGAACATTTTTACTCCTGATCCTACACCCAAACTGCTTTCTTAGATCCCGAGGCTACTAACCACCGCTTTTGTTGACGTTCATTGGGCCCACAACAATAATTATCATAGTAGAAATTTTTTCAACCGAACTTGATGGGACCATAACCATTCCATAATTTTGAAATTTTTTCACTGCTAGAGAAGTGGAAAAACTGAGCGTACACCATATTTAGTAGAAATAAACATTTATTTATAGTACAATATGTACTGAATGATGAATAAGTCTTTATTCTTTGTAACAAAGCCAGATTAAAGCCTTACAGCTTTGAGCGCAATTCTAGTTTCTTCCATTCACACTGCATTTTCCATCCAGTGTCATATTTACATATGTGGGGACCTTGGGGTAGAATACAGTGTGGGGGCCACATAAACTCATGTTTTTTTTTAAACTATGTCTTACTATCTGTTTAGATAATACGTTTTGATACTACCCTGGTGGAAAAGCACACGTGTAAGCGACAGAATCCCAAGGAAATCAGATATGGTTTTTAAAGGACCAAGGAAATCCAGACCATTATTGATATATGGGATTCTATGGTTCTCTCAGGAAAGTAGTAAGCCAACGAAACCCATACGTCACCTGTAAAACTCTGGGATTATGGTTTAGTCTGGTTTTCTTTGGAAGGGAACCAACCAATGCAAACTAGACTGTCTGAAACATCCTGGGACTGTAATTTTTCCTGATTATCTCTGGGGTGGAACAAACAGAATTTTGTCAGCTTTGTCAGTATGGGAGGGACCTAATATTGATGTGAATTTTTGTAAAGTAAATTTAAGCATGGAACATCCTTTAATCTGGTCTTTTGAATATCTTAATCTTCAAAAGGCTTGCCTCATTTGATTTATATTAGACTGTTATTAAAAAAAATTTAATAATAAAAATGGTATAGTGAATAAATTACAATTAGGTTGAAATATATTTAAAAATAAAAATTTGGGCCAAATTAGAGAACGACACAATTAGTACATGTTTTGTGTTCTTTCAAAACAAACCATCACCCCAACCATGTACCATGTTAAAAAGCTAAATTATAAATTGATATTGTTTAAAAAGTTTGCTCTTCTTAGGTTATTAAACACACCATACAATAATTGAGGGGTTTGGGGAAAAACACAATAACCCCCATAGATTTAGATGGGATATTTTCACTATGTGAAGGTCTATAAAACCCGTAAATCTAGCTATAAAAATAAATAAAATACTCGTTGATATTAGCTATTGTCAAAATATCGACTGACTATAAAATTCATTTGTAATTTAAGAAGTAAGCTACCAAAATCCATGCTAAAATATTTTTTTTATAGAATGAAGGTTATCGGGTTTTTGCCCCAACCCTCTCAATTGAAAACTATGATAATGAATACTATCTTTTGGGTCCATCTAGGCTCTATTAAACTCGCAAATACCCAATCTAGGCACAAAGTGCAAACAGGAAAGTATCCTAGAGAATGGATAAAATATTTGGTAGTCTTAACATGAGGCTTAAAAGATTTGGCCAAACACTATAAAAGGAGGATCAAGATTACCCATTAAACTGCAATACACGACACACAATAATGAATTATATTTTATAATAATACAAAATAAACTAAGATATAAATTAATTATATAATAATATGATAAAGCATAGTCAATTGTTGTTGAAACGTAAGGCACCGTGTTTAGACTATAGGGGTGCTAGTGAAACGCATGAAGTACCCATGTGGCGAAATTTCTAAACTTGAAAGTAAAACAGTTCAAGTTCGTTAATATAGTTGACGTATATTATCGCAACAGTAATGGAAAAATTAATTATTAAATATTGTTTCCAAAAGGTTCATCCTGGCTATGGCCCTGAACAATCTTTTAGGAAGGATTTATATTTATTTAAAGCCGGTCACATTATTGATTTGATCGAATTTCAAGCTGAAATTCAACTTTTATAACATTGAAATTTGTAAATCAGATGTATGTCGGTTTAAGATAGTGTGATGTTAAAATTGAAGTAAGTACCATTATATTGCAATACTTTCTCAGTAGAACTTTAATATGTGTCGTCAATTATTTTTTCTTAATGTTATACCATTTTATTTACTTAAGACAATTTGTTGCAGGTCAAATAGTATTTACTGTGCCTTGTAATGTATTGTACCGTATCCAATAATATTTACAAAAATTTGCTCTATGGATGTTAAATAGAACTGTATTGACAATTATTTAATAAAAAATATTTTAAAAATATTATAATTTTATTATCTTAGGTATTATTCGATTCTATTTATACTTGTTAATGTAATAATGGTGTTAAATAAAATTAATATTTGATATCAGGTATATGAAAAACTGTTGGGGTTGTATGGAAAACAGTCGAAATTCGTTATTTTCCTTTCTCTGTCAAATTATGATAATTTTACGGTTTATAGCACTCAAACACATACGATAATAACAAAATAAACATTGTCAAAAATTCTAGACAAAAAAAAATTCTTTAAAAACTCACCATCTTGTCCTTTTATTTCGAGTCGTATTCTATTAGTCCGTCCACGTCAATTCCTTCTTTCAAAGTTATTCTTAAAATAATAGTAGTTCGATTTTTTTCATCTATTCACACAACTTAGCCCATTATAGACAAACCTTAACAAATAAGCAATAGCAAAAGTGGGACTAGCTCATTATTGTTTAGACAAACACACAAGGTGAAATTAAAGCCATAGATGACTAGTATTCCTCTAGTAGATTACTACAAAGATTGTCTGCTAAGTTTAATTTGATTTACAAATAAAACATACTTTTGAAATGATTGGTTTCTTAACATAGTTCTTGTATTTTCTCGTAATTGAGAACGAGCCAGAACACCTTTTTTTAATGAATAATAATACTTAATTCTTTCTATTGACAGCTTGAATATACTTGGTTCGGTTTTCTTAAACACCTTCGCCTAGCAGGTAAATTGTAACATTTTATGTCTCGTAGTGTTATAGTATCGATTTGAGGATCCAACTACACAATAATTTTTATTTCCTACTCCGACACTTTAACTTGATCCATTGTATCGAAATTTATATAATTAAATTAAGTTCAAAAGTGTATAACGTAAACTAATATATAATTTAATGTGTGTTCCAATGTTGACCATCACTTCAGAGCTGCAAATTTATACCGCTACAGGCGCCACATTCATCAACGCATGGTCCCTAGAGAGAGTTTACTAGTGTCAATATGCAAGGCCAACTTCTATTGATAAATGGATGCAATTATTTCGTGTGATTTGCATTTTTAAATAATAAATTGTGTATCTCAGTAAGGCACTTCTTCATTTTGTATTACTATAAACTCAGTTAAAACTAAGGGACCCTACCAATCATCTGTTGGAAAAATGTAATGTGTAATATAGATTATTATGAAAAATATTTACACATGAGACGGTATGCTGGAGAAGCCAAGTCTAGGAAGGCCGCTTTACGTTAAAGAAATAGCTAAAACATTTTTTGTTGGCAAAATGTAACAAAGGTGTTAACTATTCTATGACTGTTTTGGTAAATGTTTACAACATCATAATCGTGAACATCAACTGTCTCAAGCCTGTGGCCGGGTCAGCTTAGTAAAATGCCTCCAGCTTCCTCTACTCTTCCACCACCTTTCACCTTTAATTTTTCCCATTCTTCTCCTCTCGCTTGAACAGTTTCTTTTATTTTCTTCTCCCATCTCTTTCTTAGCCTCCCTTGAGGTATTTCCCTACATACTTAATTTCATAATTTTCTTCGGCATCCTTCTTTTTCCATATTCATTACATGCCCATAACATCTGAGTCTTGCTTCCTTTTGTAACTTATGTACTTCCTGTACTCCTACTCTCTCCCGGATAACTTATTTCTAATCTTGTTTCTCTCGTGACAGCTACATGCTCCTCACAAACTTTATTACTATGTCCTCCACTTTCATAGTCTCTCTTACATTCAATGTCCATGATTCTATTGCATATGTGACAATGTGTACAAAGTACGCACTGTACAACAATTCCTTACACTTTAAGGAACTTACCTTTTCCATAGCATGATGTATTATTATACACTTCCTCAATCTATGACTGTGGGAGGGTAAGTCCTTATTTCACCATTATTATTTACTTCGTTCATGCCAAGAATACAAATACGCTACTTATTGAACTAAGGTATTTTACACTGGTTAAACTCACTAAGATGATTGAGCTGCTGTCCCCCGAATCAAAGTCAAAAACTATAGTAAATTCTTCATCTTTAATTCGTTGTAATTTCCATAAAGATAGTGGCTAGTATGAAAAAGGGCACTTATAATCAGTAACTTATTTAAATATATTAATTAACTTTTTACAAAAGTACATTAGCATGCATAGACATATTAATCTACGGTTCATACACTTGATATGTTAAAGGAAGTACAGCCAACAAAAATAGTAGCACATTCACATGTTTACCACAAACTAGTTGTCAGCCGTTTTAAAATAAATAAATAAAAGAATATACTGACCGTTTCACGCGAACGTAATGATTCCGCAGGGTTGTTTGTTAATATAACTTATCCTGATATATATGTCCCAGATTATCTATTATTTTGTCAATAGCAAGCAATCTCTGAGCAAATAAAGATTCGTTTGTTGAAAGAAACAATTTAGATAGATGAACCTAATTTAAATACACTGCTTCGTGAGTAATTGATCTGTATAATGTGCCCTGCTCTATAAAAAATGTTCCTATTAGCTGTATCTTAAAAGATGCACAGTATAATAATTATAATTATTATTAGTTTACATCACCCATATGACACACTACTTAAAACCCATTGTAAAAGTTGATTAGACTTTGAAGTTTTTTAGTTGCACGATTTGCCATCATATGATAAAGCGTTGTGATCGTTGCGGATAGGTGTGAAGTTTTATAACAGCTTTTCAGATTTTAAAGATTTTTATTTCTACGCAATGGTTTCAAATGTCAAAAATATAAATAATATATTCAATATTACCAGATTATTTTAAAACTGACGTGTCAACGTCTATACACCTCAAATATAGAGAGACACGCTTGTAAGGAGAAAAAACAAAGATTTCTGGTCAAAAGAATTTTAGAGAAAAAAAAATCTAATGATAGATTTTGTGAAAAACCTTTTTAGGCCAAAAATATTCTACGAGAGTGGATTGTAGCAGATAGTGATGAAAGAATTTTGCAAAAGGAAAATGTGCGATCTTTTTATAATTTAAGATTAGTTTTTCTCTTAATTATTTCCACATTGGTTGATCAATGTTTGCAATAAAAAAATATCTTTAGATATCAGTTATCACCACTCCTATGTTCATTGGCTCCTTGTATGTTTATTTATAACTATATAACAGTAATTTTTCTACTACCTTAACTTCAGATACTTTTTATCTACCAAAATAAAAAGTTTATTTTTTAATTGGGGATGGTACTCTAGAACTTATACAAGTAAAATACTGTATTTTCTCAAAACAGCAAATCACTAAGAAATTTCTATTGCAATTTATACTTGCAAGTAAACGGCAAATCAAATGATACCCTAATCATATCTAGGCCTATTAATATGATTTGATTTTGTAATATTCAGACATCTCACTTGAATCAAAATCCAGACGAAGGACATTTATTTGCACACGAAAGGTTAGAAAGGTTCGGTAAGAAGGGGGCTATGCTAAAAAACCTTACCCACAAATATTTCACTTAGTTTTGTTAATTATTAAAAATTTGATAGTTTTTTGTATCAATACACTCACAAAGATATGGAGAATCGATAAAAATTAAAAATTATATTATTTGCATTCGAAGGTATTTGACAATAACACATTAAAAAAGTAACACTATTGATTTAGTTTTTTTAATGGCACTTGCCACAAAAGTATTAAATTATTCATAGAAGACTAAAACTGCTCACATCCTGACATCATAAACTCTCTTAATATGACTGTACTACAGCTTGGTAGTAACAATCGATATGTTGCTGCAAGTAATATTACTACAGTAATTTAATTAAATAATATTTAGCGGTGCTGGGTACTATCAATAATTGTCTTGGCACTTAAGTCAAATATAGTATTTGAAAAATTTCTACTTGAAGGCGGGAAACAAACCTGGGACCATTATAAAGACGGAAGTACCAAACTACTATGTTTGAATCTCTTTTTAAATAATAAAACTATATTGAAACTTTATTGACTGTATGCAGGAACGAAATGATAAAAGTGGGAAGGTGAGTGATATTGATTTGCCTCGGTGTTGGCCTTCTGCAAGAACTACCCTCTAAGATAGCTAATTAACACCACTCACACTTTAGAATGTGAATTAATATATTTTAAATGTACTCGAAAATCACAATTCTCATTCACTCTTCACGTTTGCTTATTTCATTCTTGCATTCAGCCTTATCCCTTTATTGAAAGGAAATACTCTAATTTTTGTATTCAGACAAATTACCTTTAAATGCTACTCATCAGGATTAAATCAAAAATCCCCTCAGATGCTATGAGCTAGAATGGTAATATTGATTAATGCCTTAGTCCCTTCATACATCAATTTATTTTTTAAATAATAATTTATAGCCATGTTTATATGATCCAATTTTACCAAACAAATAATACCATGTGATTTATAATACAGTATTTCAAATTTAAATTATCTTAAATCATGAGCAAATGATTAATTGTAATTTGTGTGTTATCATTTGATGTGGAATATTCTTTTTATTCACTAGTTATCACATTCGGGATGAAATAATTACTGTACACAGTAAAATGTAAACTTGGAGGTTCAAACTTCTCAAAATTTAAATTGCGCGTGCGCTATTACACAACGACACTAACACCATTTGGTTTCAATGTCTGATCACTGAAACTCAAGAGTAGCCAGACCCGTATATCTTTGACTCTGGTTTACATATATTTTTTATGATACAATTTTAACTTTTAATGCTCAAATTAAAGTTTTTTTGTGTGATTTTATAAATAAAAGTAATGTGTAAATTAATTTGAGTCATTATTTGACCTGTATAGCAAATTTTAATATTTTTTTAGAGTGCAGTGTGTATGTGGATTATAGTTTAATTTTTCAATGATTGCATGTCAATTACTAAGAATAACTCAAATGATCGGATTGAGGGAGAATTTAAAGGAACTCTGAATAAATTTTGGAATATTTTTTTTCTGACTAATTATTATTATACCCAAATAAAAATCATTTTAATATTTGGCTGTATCCAAATAGTCAAGTACACTTGACTTGATGCAGACTTGATGACTTCACACTTAACACACACTTGAGATCAAAGACTGCAACAGACTATTTGAACAGCAAACTATCCTTTCTACATCCTTCATTCCGCAGTGCTGCTTCTTAACAAATAGCTTAGAAACTATTTTAAATGCACATATCAGCCCGAATTAACACAGGTTACTTTCAAATTTTTGGTTGCTTCTTTTCACTGGACATGACAAATTATCCAACACAACACAACCGCCAACCAGTACAATTAACATAACATATTATCACAGATCACATTATGTCTCTAGCAGACAAAAAATTAAACAGTTTCTAGTCAAACACTGCATCGACGGCGTGTCAAGGGTGACTTGCCATCACCCTTGATCTCAAGTGTGTGTGAGGGGTGCATCAGCACACTTTCTGACTATTCGGGTCAATCTACACAAGATCACTTGATTACCAATGCAACTATCAAGTGAATGTCAAGGGTCAAGGGTTGATGTCCGCGTGAAGTAGACTTATCGGATACAGCCTTTTTTTGTTTACGGGCTATCAGTAGCCTACCTATCGGCCTATTAAGTTTTAACATAGACATAAATATTTATTTAAAAATTTTCTGTACAAATATGTTACTATAAATAAATGTAAAATAATTCTAATAAACAATCAAGATAAATGTTATATAAATAATTTCAAATGTATGTAAGCAAGTCAAGTTTGCTAGTTATGAATCAAGTACATAGCTGCATTCATGAAATCACCAAAACAACTTTAAATAAAAAAATAATAAACATGCATAGTTTATTTACACCATGTTGTGTGCATAATATAGGAACAAGGTATTTACCAAGTCTACTTCAAGCCTGGCCACTTTAGCAATATTGTTTTCAACAAAAGAGATAAATACAGTACAATATTTTACATACATATATAAATAACTGATTTGTCTAATAGTTATAGTTACATAATTACAATTAAGGTTCTAACTCGCCTTACAATACTAGTATTTTTAACTAAATATAATTTATTCTTAATAAAAAAAAAATAGCAAATACTTTTTTACTTACTACCTCCACTAAATATCACCTCTGAGGTAACTGTATGTCTTATGAAAGAAAGTTTTATCTTCACTTGTCCAAAGTTATCTGTTGCCAAATCTCCTAGCTGAAGGGGAAGGGTTTATTTGAAATCTCTTCATTCTTCCATTAATAAACAGTTCAGTTAAAACCGAATACCCTGTGCTAAAACATGCTATTGAGACTCATATGGGTGTTTGAAAGGGATCATGGTACAAAATAATAATTCTAAAATAGGAAATGATTGTAATCACACGATGATGATTTTGTTGACGGAGGAAAAGTATGATATAAACAGTTAGATATTCAAGAGGATGTTCAAATATTACATGAGCACATTTTTGGCTATTTTTACCCCTCTATACTTTGTATGCACAAATAAGCCCGACCTCCTGTATCCCCTCCTATCGGCTCGTTTTGCTAAGTTATATTTTTCAACTTTTGTTCATAGGATTAACTTTTTTTTATACAATTTATAACTTGCTTTTAATTATTTTTTGTAGAGGTGTAATTTAATAGTGTAAAATAATTAACAGTGAATACTGGTGAAAACTGAATTTAAATTTGTGAATACCTACATGAATTATTATTATTAAACCTAGTTATAAAATGTATCAACACTTAATTATTATGTGTCCATGTCACTACTGCGCCATTCTTACCCATCTCGCTCTCTTACATAAGTATTGTTTCTCCGACCTCCTCCACCCCTTGTCAGCAAAAATAAGCAAAGCTCGAACCCCCTTACCTTCCTCCCCCCCAAGTGCTTACATAATACCTGAACGTAGACTGCAAAACTACTTATGATAATTACTAGGCCTACTGCAAAAATAAATAATTTCTAATCCTAATACTGGCCAAGGTAGGGAGGGGTAGTTTAAAGAAATACATTCACCCGTAATGAGTGGGAAAGTAATAATGTTTGTTAAGATATATTATGTATTTAACATTAACTTTCTCAACCGAAAGATTATTTCAGAATCACACTTACAGACTAACGCACCACCAACTGATCTAAGGTATTTTGCCTATTAAAGAATGGTTTCAAATTCACATGTTCACCGTGGTGGTGCGGACAAGTAGTTTAAGGTGTTAAATATTCACCATCATAGTTGGTCGAGGGCTTAGGTGAGCTAGGAGGCTTTTTTTTTTCCCCATCCTTTCTTCACATTAATTGGACTGTAATTCCTCTACAATTTCCTCCACAATGTTACCGTTTGGATTAAATCGTTGAGGCCACACTTAAGTAAATGAAATATTCACTCTCACACTTAATTATATTAACAATTAATCTGAAATAGATTTGAAAAACTGACAAAGTACCTCGTATATTTGAGCCTAATACTGTTTGTTTAGGAGTAACCTAGAACTATATTATCCCAATCTTTGATATCGATAAGATATTACTTTGAGATTAAATATTTATATCTTAATTAGATGGAAAATAATGTCGGTAGCGGCTGTAACCATAACCTAAGATATTTCTTCTACTACATATTCTATTTAAAGGGATTTTCAGATTTCTTTAAATTTAACTTTTTTTTATGTTTTAGGTAACACGATTCCAAATACATCTGGGAAGTCAATTTTCCTTGGTTTATTATGATGAGTAAACACATTCATTTAGAGAAATGTTGACAGCTGACGTTGATATGGCTCCTTAAGTGCACCGCGTGCCTGAAAGGAAAATCTTCATACGTTACTGCGGTATTTCCATGAGAAAGAAGTTTTGTAAACTTCAAAACCACTAAAACAATCCTCAATAATTATCTCAGAATGTTATGTGGTGACCCTTTGGGAAGGCTATATCTATGTTTTAACCACTTACTTTGACCTCAGAACTGATAAGTTTCATGGGAAACGTCCTTGAAAATAAGCTTATTTCACCTTTTCATGTACTAAAAATAAATAAACTTAAAACCATGTTTTCAATGAGAAAGGTACACTGTTTATGCTTAAAGGTAGCAGTCTCTCCTTGATGGATTACACTGTGGCTCTATCTTTAAAATACGCCAATACGCGTGCAAGGTAAGCGTGCAACCTTCTAGGGTTAGGGAAGTGTTTCACCTCCATTTTGGCGTGAACCTTTTTATGAAATAGTAAACTACTTCTTTAATAACTTGGGACCTCTCAACGTCCGCAACACGTCTCAATGATACAAAGGTTTGCCACCCTTAAACGCAATTTTCTTTTTAAATATATTGTTCA
Source organism: Timema podura (assembly GCA_033556935.1). Classification (NCBI taxonomy): domain Eukaryota; kingdom Metazoa; phylum Arthropoda; class Insecta; order Phasmatodea; family Timematidae; genus Timema; species Timema podura. The sequence continues at coordinate 58,651,077 of JAVRXN010000003.1, forward strand.
AAGTAGTAGTATTTTATTGTCTTTGCCTGCCTGGTCAACTCTTGGCCACGGTGTAACCTTTTCTGCAGTCCCTCCGCACACTCCAGAATTTGTCCAGGTCCTCATAGACCTTCCTCGAACGTCCGTTGTAGTTGAGAGCTTCGCACAGCCGGCAGTAGTGGAAGACTGGCGCGTTCGAAGTATCCGTGTTCATTCACCACCTTGAAAAGCTTCTTCCACGCGAAGAAGGCATTGTATTCGGCGGGCATCGCCGCGAGATGCTTCAGGTAACCGGCGAGGTGTGCCGGGGACTTGAAGGCGTCGACGTGGACGTAGGAGCCCGGGGGCAGGAAGCGACCGCAGTCCTCCAGCGACGCCCCCATGATCACTGGCACGAGTTCTTCAGGTAAGCATTGAACCAGACCTTTTCTGTCAGGTATCGCGACAATTGGAGTTCTCAAACGAGAGGTAAAACTTGTACTCATTGGGTCGGAGGCAGTTCGACTCGTAGTGGCCCTCGCACCTGCGTTTAGAAAATATTCACTATAAAGGTTGTCACAAATGTTACTGTGCAGTAAAGTATCATGTACCTCACTGCAATTCTTCCTATAACATTTATTTATTTGGGGAATTTAATGTGCGCTTTCTGAGCCGATTGATTACATTAGCACACGAGAATTTCTCTGAATGAGAGTGAAAGGGACTACCAATTTTGACGGCTAAGGTATTTTCACATACCTTGCAAGGTTATTTTACATGCCAAAATTGACATGGGACTGATTGTTTTACTTCCCCTCTGAAGGAAGTTCTGCTACAGAAGCCTAAATCATGGTGAATAAAACCTAAACTGTGGTAAATAAAGCCTAAATCATGGTAGATAAAGCCTAAGCCATTGTAATTAATAAAGCCTAAACTGTTCTCCACTCACGGTAGGTTCCCGCAGTGTCCGTACACGTCCACCTCCAAGTGCCTCTTAAGTTCGTCCAGGTACTTGACTCGACCGTTGTTGCCTCCGCAGTTGGAGATGAGGATGGCGGCCATCTTGGTGTTGTTCCTGTGGTAGTCCTTGTTGGCCTCCCTCATCGCCATCTGCACCTTCTCCACCCCCGTGAGGAGCAGCGCGCGCCCATAGGGCACGGGTACGTCAGAGTCGGAGCGGTAAGACATCGACCAGTTGAACACGCCGTTGAACTCTGTCAATTTCCCTGGGCAAGGAACAGTCAACGGGTCAGATGTTCATTCAACTTGGGTGCTCCGTCACATCAGCTCACTCGCTAGCTCCATTGTCTGCCTAAATAGGGAGCCCGGGTTCGAGTCTAGGTGCAGCCGAAGCAGGTTATTATTGGTAAATTTGGGGCTTCCTTCTTTCACAAATATATTAATTGATGGCCGGGGGACTAGGCATTGTGTCTGGTTTAGCGTTTTTTATGTCTCCGCATTGTGCTACCTGTTAGGGTTGTATGTGCGTATATGTACTAAAATACGCAATCGTGTTAGAGATGAGGATGGTTGGTTTTAGATTAAGTGTACCTGTATTTTTGTGTAGCGAGAGTGGGAAACTATTTTGGTAATAACTAGTCTCAGTACACCCAACTGGGATTCGAACCCCGATCTCCCTGTAATCGGCAGTCAAGTCTATTATGAGAGTGCGCCTCAGAGCACGTGGCCACAGAAGCAGGTTTATTCACAGTTAAGTTAGTATCAAGTTTGTGCAGCTTTGAACGATGTATTTAAAAAGCAGAGTCCACCCATTAGCTCAGTCGAAAACCTGTCTGTTTACTGGATTAAAGGTTCCTGGTTCGATTTCCAGCGTTTCCCCAAAGATTGTTGATATTTGTTGATGGGTCGTTGGTTACGGGACTTGCTGTTGTATATGTTTTTGAGATAAGTTAGTTTGTAAGTGGTATGCTGATATAATTTTTGTCTTTTAAAAGTACAATCCAACACATTAAGTGCATCTGTCTACTGAGCTATGTGTTCCTGGTTCGATTCCTGGCGTTATCCGTAAATCTTACCGTTTGGAAAATTGGGGTATTTCGAAGGGATGGAATTATGGATGAGGGGGATGGTTGATGTGTCTGTATACTAGTAAAGTTAGTTTGTAAGTCGTGCATTGATATATAATGTGTGTTCAAAAAGTGCATTTTAAATAAATAATAAACTAAGAGTTATGTGAAAAGTAGAGCTCTTTCCCTCTATATTATCGTTACTACAGTCTTACTAGTAGTTTGTGAACAGTAACTCCTCCACCATGTTATTTCGGTACTACAGTCTTACTAGTAGTTCTGTAACATAGACCTCCCTCCCACCATGTTATTATCCTTACTATAGTCTTTGAACTGCTATGTATATAAATCCTTTGGCCAAAGTTCAAAAAATTTACCCCGCCAAGTTAAGTTAAAATTGGTTCATGCATTTGGCAGTTTTCCAGAAAGAGATACAGATAGATGAAATGCCAAATGGTCAAGTTAAAACAGAACCTGGCTTTGCTAGGTCAATAATGTTCTTAATTTTAAAAGTTGTTGACAAAAGTGTCTGGAGCCTACCTTCCGGGATGGTGTGGTATGGGCTCTCGTCTGTGAGAAACACCCACCGCTGGTGTTCTGGCCGCACGCCCTCGGGAGGTAGCGTCTTCCTTCCCCGGGTGCGGTGCAGGTGGAACAGGACGGCGTCCGCCGTGGGCAGAACCGACTCTTCGTACGTCAACTTGCAGTTGGACACAGGGCAATCCTCGAAGGCGGAGTGGCTGACGGACACAGGAACAAGATCGACATTATCCCTGGGGTCTTTGTCCCAGTATTTGATTTTATAAAATACTACAGGGGCTAAATAATTTCTTACTAAACACAATTCAAGGTTTTTTATTTTAATTTTAAGTTTAACCATTTTGTTGGCTTCCCGTCAAAAGCCCCACTTAATTTAAATATTTTATTATTATTTTATGATGTATTAAACATGCATTTTCTGAACCAACTGATTATATCAACACACGACATACAAGCTAACGTAAATATAAATAGACACAAGACACCAGCTCCTCAATTTGAAAGATAAACCCAGATTTAATCAGTTATAATATCTTTTCTGATTGTACCGGAAATCAAATCCTGGAACCTTTAGCTCAGTAGGAAAACATTCTTTCATTAAGCTAAGGTGTCGAACTTTAAAGAAAATATACTAACACGTGGTATTATTAACTATAGAAATGATAGTTCTGAAGCTTCAAAACCAATTAAACAATTCTCAAATATCTTAGAATGTTCTGTGTTTTTAGCACCGCTTCTTAATACTCGTTCGGGTTAATCTCTTATGTACTAATTACACTAATGGTTTTAGGAACTAGGAAAGTCATATTTATAGAAAACCAGCAATCCCACACGGCGTCACCCGTGACCCACTGTGGTATAAGAATTATATAACTCCACCTCCCCCTCCCCTCAATGGTGCCCTTATCTCTGAAACGTAATTCTAAACCAGATAAATATTTTCTTCAAACATTTTTTAAAAATAGCCTAATTAAAAAGCTAGTTAAAAATTTAAAAATCAGGCTTCGAGGTGCATTCGGACCCCCTTCCATCCACCTAAGTTAAAAATGTCAGATCTCTGCATGCCGTAGATTTGGCTGGGCATCGCACACAAACAAACACACAGACAAACACTTCCTTTTATTATTACATATAAGATTTACCCGCGATGGAAAACCATTTTGAAAAATCACCCTCAGTACACCCGACCGAGATTCGAACCTTGATCTCCCCATCATCGACAGTCTTTTCTACTGCGAGAGTAGTGCGTTGTTCTGTTGTTACCAGGTTAAAAATAACTTTTTGAGGAAGTCTTGATTTATTTTTCTAACCATTTACTTCAATGACCTTAAAACTGAAACAATTAACGCCCTTGAAAATCAACTATTTTTCACCTATTATTTTTGTTAATACATAAAAGCTAAAAAAAAATGTAAGGTAAAAGTAGATGCCAGCCCCTACAATTTATTGGAAAACCTCCTGAGGAACCGCCGCTCCAGGTGAGGCCCGTTTTTCCAGACCAGAATGGTAAAGTTTCTGGTCTTGTCTTCCTCTCCCACATCTTCCCCCAGGAACATACGACGTCCCAGGACTGATAAGTTGCCGATCTGGAACAGCGGGAACACGTGCGAGATATTATATAAAACACTGTTAGCACTACCGTCTCAATGTGAGAATAGTGGCGAGCTGTGTCAAGCTGTCATAATATGACGACCGCTACTCACTTTGATCAGATGAGTTTCGAACGAGAAGAGGAGTTGGATAGGTGTAAATACATTAAGAGGAGGCTGGGAAAGGAGTAGATAAAGGAGGTGGATGTAAAGAACGAAGTACAGGCGGGATAAGAGAAAGATATAATTGAATAGATAGATGAATATTTGGTATAAGAGGAGCAGATAGATGAAGACTCAGGATGACTGGAGGAGATGGAGGAAGATACGGGATGATAGGAGTAGTTAGAGGGAGATACGAGATGATAGGATGATAGGAGAGATAAAGGACAATTTAGGATGAGATAGAGGAAGATATGAGATGATAGGAGGAGATAGAGACAATTTAGTAGATAAGAGATAAAGGAAGATACGAGATGATAGGAGGAGATAAAGAAAGATTCAGATGAGAGGATGAGATAGATGAAGATATTAGATGATAGGAGGAGATAAAGGAAGATTCAGGATGAGAAAGAAGAAGATACGACATAATAGGAGATAGAGGACGATACGAGATGATTGGAGGAGATAGATAGGAAGATACGAGATGATAGGAGGAGATAGAGGAAGATACGAGATGATAGGAGGAGATAGAGGAAGATACGAGATGATAGGAGGAGATAGAGGAAATAGTTAGGAGATAAGGAAGATACGGGATGATAGGAGGAGATAGAGGAAATAGATAAAGGAGGAGATAGAGGAAGATACAGAAATGAAGAGGAATAGAGGAAGATAAAGTGGAGTAGGAGATAAGGAGAATAGGATAAGCGGGGAGGACAGAAGGGGAAGAAGGAGTGGTAGAAGGATGTGAAGGGTGATAGGACTAGCCGGCCCCTCTCCCTTGACTTAAAACATCACACACACACACACACACACACCTGCTCCCGAGACAGTCTCCTCCAGTTGCCGCTGGTGAGCAGCGACACGTTGGTGAATGTCACGTTCCCCCAGTTGAGACCCGGCCAGTCCTCTGCCTCCCTCCCCTCGTAGTAGAGCTGCTCCTCCTCAGTCGTCCCTTGATACAAGAGCAGCCACACGGAGAGGGTGGAGAATGCCACCAGACAGAGGACAGGTCTCTTCACTGGCCCGCACGAGATCCCATTGGTCATGGTACTCACGCGGTCCCACCTGCGAACACAGCACCCATCAGTCACCCTACAGTCGACACCTTAGCCCACTCAGCACGTCTTGCTAAAGCTCGATTTACACGTTTACCGAACATAGAGGGCAGCATCTGCATCAGTGATGCAGAAATTCACACGTTCATGAATCATGATGCATTGCAACTCAAACTTAAAACACCTGATTATCAACATATTTTCTATTGTTTGAAACATATATTTTAGATCACTCTCCTGATGGATGTTTTCAAATTATAACGCTGTGTCGTGGCACAATCCAATACATCGATACACTCGCTTTCCATTAACGGGTTATTTCAAATCTCCTCACAACGGCCAATGAAGTTGTCTGCTTGCTTCTAGCTCTACAGCGCATGCGCATTGATTTGATACGGTTGGTTCTGAGCTTTGATTGTTTTTCCCGTGCAGAAGATCTCGGGCAGAGCGGATGCAATAGAGATGATAATATGAACTTTAGCAGAACAGCTCGCGCCGATTAGGCGGAAATCTTGTGATTGGCTTAAAGCTCGTCACGTGACTAGATTTCTGTTCTGTACTAGTTTTTCGGTGAAAGTGTGAATCCACAGTAAAGCAGCGTTTTTCAACCAGTTTGACGCGGCAATTTGGGGGAAGATATAAAAGAAGCGAGAAGAAAACAATTGGGTGGTAGAGATAAATATTTTAAAATTTATGATTAACTTAAGTATTTTTAAAAAAATAGCACATTTATTTGAGTTTTTAGCTGTTGAATATTTTAAACACATTCTTACTTGTCGTTTGTTTAATGATAAAAATCTCTCATTAAAACCTATTAGTGCAAGACTAGTTAGTGCCACGTCTCTAAGACCCAGCCAGATGCAAGGATAGTTCGTTTTGCATCTGTAAAATCCTGCCAGATGCAAGACTAGTTCGTGCTGTGTCTGTAAAACCCTGCCAGATGCAAGGATAGCTCTTGCTGTGTCTGTAAAACCCTGCCAGATGTAAGGATAGCTCTTGCTGTGTCTATAAAACCCTGCCAGATGCAAGGATAGTTCGTGCTGTGTCTGTAAAGCCCTGCAAAATGCAAGGATAATTCGTGCAGTGTCTGTAAAACCCTGCAATATGCAAGGATAGCTCGTGCTGTGTCTGTAAAACCGATGCAAGGATAGTTTGTGCTGTGTCTGTAAAATCCTGCCAGATGTAAGTATAGTTCGTGCTGTGTCTGTAAAACCCTGCCAGATGTAAGGATAGTTCGTGCTGTGTCTGTAAAACCCTGCCAGATGCAAGGATAGTTCGTGCTGTGTCTGTAAAACCCTGCCAGATGTAAGGATAGTTCGTGCTGTGTCTGTAAAACTCTGCAAGATGCAAGGATAGTTCGTGCTGTGTCTGTAAAACCCTGCCAGATGCAAGGATAGTTCGTGCTGTGTCTGTAAAACCCTGCCGCGTATTTACATTCCCTAACCCAGTACAGAGCACCACGCATTTAGAGCGATATGATTGGCTCTAGGTCTTAGCGCGGTGTTCAAACAGCGGTCAATCACCAAGCGCAACAAGGGCATAAGTGTTGCTGCACACAATATACTAACCAGGAGTTTGCCGTCGGCTTCGCTCACATTGAAGTTAGGTAAATTACTTTTTCCAGCGAAACATATATACTAGAAAATACTCAATTTCAGACACGTACTATGAGGCGAGGATTTCAGGTGAAAGAGAGAACGCATATAAAATGCATCTATGGTCACTCGGAGTATTTTATTACTAAGATGATGACGTGTCATGATCTATTATTATTAAAATGTATTATTAAATAAAATAATTAAATACCGTATAATCAATTCAAAGAAAGGCTTAAACAACAATATACAATATTTTAAAGGAAAGTTTAAATACTATATGTAGCTATGCAAATTAGGTTCAAACATTATAAGCATTTACAAAATAATTTCAAAAAACCTTTAAATACAAAATAAGAAAAGTTTCAAACATAATAAGTAGTTACAAAAAATAACAATTTAAATACACTTTAGAAGACAGTTCGAACATAATAAATGGTTACAAAATAATTTTTAAAAACATTTAAATACTCAAATATAATAGATAGTTACAAAATAATAAAAAATATTTAAATAAACTTCAAGAAGAGGTTCAAACATAACAGGTAATTATAAAATAATAATTAAAAAACATTAAAAAAAACAGTGATAACATTTTACTATTATAGATATTGATAATATCTAGCAAAAGAACAACTGCAGATAACATCAATTGATGTATGAATATATTAAAATGGTTGTAACGTGACACAGCGCGTGAGAGGAGAAAGGCGGCGTAGGGGAAAGCGAGAGAGAGACGGTGCGGTGTAGGGACCAATCATATCGCTCTAAATGCGTGGTGCTCTGTGCTGGGTTAGGGAATGTTAATACGCAACCCTGCCAGATGCAATGATAGTTCGTGCGCGTCTGTAAAAGCTCGCCAAAACTCTAGGGTATATGGTGTCCAAGTGGTACTGAGACCTTACCAAATTTATACAATTTTCATCACCTATAAACTATTGCAATACAAACGAAACATTTAAAAAGCTAACAGCCGATCGAGGTATTTAAAGTTTGTGAAATCACACAGCCGTAAATCTTCGGGTATCTTCGTAGTTTGTAGTCACTCGGGCTTTAGACCTCACTTTTTAAATGATTCTAATCAATTTGTGTGTTTTATACAAGTTTAAACACTAATTATGTGTGTACAGTTGTAATGCGCTTTAATTTTTGTTTTTGGTAACCATATATTATATAAATACACAAAAGAAAAACCCTCAGATATGTCGTGGGGTTGAATTAAAGAAGTTAAACACGGTGTTTATAGAACTTTTTTTAAAAAATATTTAAGCTAAGAATCAAAGCTTATACGAACATTAATAATAAACTATCGATTAGAAGGGTCTTTACACAACTTAAGAGAAAGTTAGTTGTTCATAGACGTGTAAAACAATATTTCAACTCTTAGAAGGCTACACAGCATCATTTTTTACCATCTGCATCACGCTAATAGTTTGAAAAAAGAATAGCAACATGACGTCACGTAAGCACGTCACAAAAACAAAAGAATGTCAATTATTGCGCTTTGTTCCTCTCAACAATGTGTTTGCAAGAAAGGTCTTGTTATAAACTATCCATTTGCTTGCTCTTTGGCAAACTCATTAAACATGCGGATAGAAATGAAGGGATTTTATTCTTTAGCACCGCGTCTTTGACCTACCTGTTGAGGTTATACGCTTATTTACTAATTACGCTAATGGTTTAAGGCATTATTAAGGTTATATAAAAGTAAGTGTACCCGTATTTGCGTGGAGCGATATTGGGTAACAATTTAGGGAAAATCACCCTAATTATGCCGATATTCGAACCCCGATCTCCCTGTAATTGGTAGGCCAGTTTATTAGGAGAATGAAGCTTTAAGAACGTGCATCACATACAAATCAACTCTATGATACAGTCTGCTTGAAATCGTAAATTTACACGAACACTATTGCACTTGGATCATTTATAATTAAACATTAATGGAGATAAAGAGTTAATAGATGTTTCTAATTAAAAACATTGTTAGAATATCAAATAATATTTGGATAAAAACTGCGTTGAAAAGGCTGTTTTTGACCATTTTAGAATGGTTTCACAGATAAGCATTGTACACAAATCTTTATTCTGTCATAATAGAAACATATTGAAGCTATTAACGAGAAACAGTGTCGCTTTGTCCCCCATAGTCACCGTGGAAAATTTCAAGTAATCGTTCAAATACGATTGCACTGCACACATTTCTGGAATATCTTGGTGTTTTATTTTTCCTTTTTACTCTCCCATACCTCACGCGAGCCGATTTGAGCCTGTTATTATGAACGCTCTTAAGGTGTAATGAAATAAGACGCGAGAAAAATCCATTGTTTCTGCAGTTTTTTTTTGGCCAAAATTTAAAAAAAAAATGCTCCAGTACAAACAGAATTTAATTTTCTTCACATGGTGACCTCAAAATTTCTTGAATATATGTCCAGGATGTCCTGGAATTTAATAACAACTTTTTCTCTTCATTTAAAAAGTTTCTCATTTAATGCCGCCATGCTTATAACAGATATTCAACAACTGTTAACATCACCACGTGAAGAAAATAAAACTATAGTTTTGTACTGGAGCAATATTTTATTTATTTTTAGCCAAGAAAATGTTTTGACATAAAAACCGCAAAAACGCTGGTCTTTTCTCGCGATTTATTCCATCCCACTTTAAGCGGTGTATTTACTTGAGCAGCTTAGAACAACTTTTATGTTGCACAATGTTGTAAGATATTTAGCATTCGAAGATTACTAAATCAACTTCAGTCAACAAACTGTCCACTCTGGAAGAACGTTGTTGCACCATGTTGGTGCTTGTTTTCTATAATTATATTATTACTAGCACCGCGTCTTACTACCCGTTCGAGTTATACGTACTTACGCTAGGGTGATTGTGAGATGAAATGAAGGACCTACAGTTTAATGTGGGATCCGAACCACGGTGGAGGCCTTGCTTTCCACACTTTCACAGGTTGTGATTAATACACGTCTTGTCAGAGGGGAAGGAAGGGTTTGGCAATCAGATAAATCTTTGCCGGGACCGAGGATTGAACTCCGGACCCCCAGCACAGAAGTCAGATACCTTACCACTAGACCGAAAGGTCACTATTTTCTATAATTAAAACTAGATGCAGCTCTGTGTCTACACTGAGGAATCAGTTTATTGTTTGTGTCAACATGCGGGACGAAGAAGAAGGGATTTCCAAAACAGCTCATTGACTATGATATAAAGGATGGAAATCCCAATGTTATATTTCTAAGTGAAACCAGGTTTTTGGTGGAAAAGGTGGTCTTAAAGACCTTTTTTCCTGCCAGAATCCTACTATATAGTAGGGTTTTGGTAGGGAAAAAGACATTTAGACAGTCACTCATCCTGTAAACCGGCTATAGTTAGGAAATACGGAATTAGTGAGATTATCACTATAAGTAAAAGGAACGTTATTTTCATTAATTGAAACCAACTCATCATTGTGAACTGGCGATTAAATTTTGTTGTATTTTGATGAAGTGGCAGAGCTTATAATTAAGATTCGATGTTTCACGGTTAGGTTTAAAAATACGAGTTTTATTATAACATTTCATGTTTTCTCGCACATAAACCCTTTTTTTATTCTATGTTGTCCAAGGTGATTACTTCTTCCTGGACAAACATCAATGGGGAGGCCCTTGGTTAAGGGAGTTTTTAAAGTGATCTACCAGAAAATGCACTTGACATAATTTATCTGTATTTATTTCAGACTTATCTGATAGTTCTAAAAAAAATCATCGTTGTTAGTGCGCAGTGCCCATTCAATGCATCTGAAATGTAGAAGAGAAAACTGTAAATGTGTAGTCAATAATTTAGTCTGTGTCTTTGTTTATAAAAAAAAACCTCTAGTCTACAATATACCATTTTTGTACAACCTTTAGTTACGTAGCTTTTCACTATAAATATGAAAATGACTGCTTTAACCACAATTTTAAAGTTTATAAATGTTTAGAAAAAAAAAGTCTAAGGCTGTTTAATTTAAAAGGCTAGTTTCGAAAAACTTCAAATTAAAAATAAGTCGTCAATAAACTATTATTATACATTCCTCAGAAACCTATATCTAACAAAAGTTTATGAGCATTTTGAAAAAATGTCAAAATTATCATAAAATTTGTTTTTAATAAACTACCGTTCAAAAATAATACAATTATTGCATTGCTATTTATCATGCAAAAACGCTCCTCAGATGCCAAAATTGAATAAAACTGCCAAGCATATTTTTAAAAATTTTGAATCTTTGAAAATAAGTAAAATGTATCAAGTTTGAACGAAATCAATATAATTTTGACTGTAGTCCCAGTGCTATACAGAGGGGTAGATACAGTCGTGAGGCCAGAGAGAATTGTAAGGAGCACTTTTTGAGCTTGGAGGAACGTAAAACGCCAGGATCCGTCATAATTTTAAGGTAGAAATTTTCACGATTACAATACTTTCTCTTTATCAAAAAGTAAAAATTGTTCACAACATAACAATATGAGCTAATTGAGGATTGTTTTAGTGGTCTAGAAACTTCGGAACTACCATGTTCATATCTTTGTAGCCAACACAAAGAATCGAACAAGGGTCTCCTTACCACCGAGTCACCGGGACGGGCCAAATAGTTCAAGTCAACACGACTCTGAGCCTAATAATCGCATCTTAAGAGACCTTGAGCCGCTTTCCAATAATTATTGTGGTGCTTATTGGACACGACTGCAGCAAGTTAATCTGAGGCAAACGTCACACGTTCGTTTAGATAAACTAGTCTAACAAGTTACGTCAGGTGTTTGGTTATGAACTTGTTTATTTTGTGCTTCGCGCCTTATTAGACTTGCGCTCTATCTGACTACCATTGGGTGGAAGGCACGCCCCCTTCTGGCTCATTGTGATCTCCCAGTAAGGGGTACTTATCATAAAATGAACAATGATAGAATGTATGATATATTAATACAGAGGCTGATTTTTGGTAAATAACATGAATACCGTTGAGTAAAATGTTGGATTTCGGTATATAAAGTTGGCTAATAAGATAATTATTTTTGATTGAATTTAGCAGCAAATCAACTCTTATTTTAAGTATTATGGTGCAAAAAATATAAACATTATTGCTAAATTATGTATATTCCAAACCAGTGGCGAACTCAGAAATTTTCTTTGGAGGGGGGGGGGGGAGGCAAACAATCAAGGTTGTGTCCAGAACTAAATTTTGGTTGAGAAGGGGGGGGGGGGCCTAGGGGGCACAGAACCGTAACCACTTTAGGTGAAGACAATTTACGACTGTTAAATGCCACTATAATTATTATATTTCAATTCTTTTTATACCAGTTAAGGGCAGTGATTTCAATAATGTAAGTGACCATAGTTTAGATACAATGTATGAAAGCTATTTTTCCAATACTTTTTTCAATTTGTAACTTTTGGGACTAAAATCATGTGTGATGTTAGGCTAATCATAATATTTTCTCCACAGACCAGGAAACTTTAGGGTTTTACTCGAAGAGAAGAATCAGTGGTGGCGGAACCATATTTGGGTACGGGGGTGGGGGCACTTTGAAAAATAAAGAGTTTTGCCCTTCAACCCAAAGGATCCTTTTCAGGAAAATGTGGCAAGAATAGTTGATCCACCTAGAGAATATTCAGTGGGGTCTTTCCTTTGAAAATTTAAATGATTCTATAAGTTGTTCGGAGTAGTCCTTGTCCGGAAGTTAAAAAGAGTGGATACTTTAGAAGCTGTTTCGAATGGCCCTTGCCTGAAGATTTTTTGAGAATTACATCCCTTAGAAGCCATTTGGTATGATCCCGATCTGGCAAATTTTTGAAAATTAACTTGAGGTGTTGAGGGAGGGGGGACTACCCTATTTCCCCCTCCCCCTCCAGATGCACCATTTTACAAAACAAACCAAAGAAAGGAGTTTGAATATATATCCTTTAGTTAACTTAAACATCGTTTGTTTTTCTTCTTCTGTATCTTTAGGCCTAAATATTTAAATCTGGTCGCAATATGGCAGTTTTAAGAACCGGTTCGAACACATTTTTACTAATGTTCTTTGGTTGAAAGAAATAAATTTCCTAGATTGAGAGACGACTATTTGATCAATGAAATGTTGGCATCGGTATTTCGCGTTTAGATCAACAAAAAATTACTAATTCACATTTGAAAGGTCAAATAAACAATTTCGCAAAGTCTAACTCGGATATTGAGGTAAAGTGCTGTTTGTGGGTTCAAACCCAGCCGGGGTGGACAGATTTTTCTCGAGCGGTAAAAATCTGTAGCACAACTTCCTTTGGAGGGAAGTAAATCCGTTGGTCTCATGTTGATTGTGGGATGTATAGAACCCTGTAAGATATGTGAAAATACCTTTCCCGAAAAAATTGGTACTCCTTTTCACTCTCGTTCATAGAAATTCTCGTGTACTAATAGAATCAGTCTGTTTAGAATGTGCATGTTAAATATCTCAAATATATTGAAGAAAAAAACGAAAAAAATAATGTATTTCAATTTATTTCGTACATATATTATAAATTCAAAATTGCTACAGTGAATTTTAAATGCGTTTTGATAACATAATATATTTTAGGTAACAGTTCGTGAAAATAGAGCTCTTGAAACTTAGGTGTGTCTAATGTGATAATCGAAGAAAATATATAAAAATAATAGAGTTGAATGGGTGTTAATTATTGGGACATAGCTGTAACTTTATTTTTATACAAATGGACATTTGAAACACCTTTTAGAAAAACAAACATAATATTTCCAGTCAACTGTGATAACATTTTATTATATTATTAGTGCTATTCTATAGATATTATATACATCAAAAATGACAGCTGCAGATCACATAACTTTACGAATGAATACGTCAACCTCACTTCCGTGGCCACGTGGTGTAACGTGCTACTCTCGCAGGAGACTAGACTGCCGATGACAAGGAGATCGAGGTTCGAATCTCGGTCGGGTGTACTGAGAGGTTTTAAAAAAAAAGTTTCCACTCTCCCACCACGCAAATGGGATACATTTCCTACAAATATAACCTTCCTAATCCCTAAAACCATTAGCGTGATTAGTACATAAGAGTATAATCCGAACGGTTAGTAAGACGCGGTGATTTAAAAAAATGGGCGTGGATAGATAATTTTTCTAAGGAGTATTCCGCTAGAAAATGTTGCTGATTTTATAATAAAAGATTTTATAGGTATGTATAGGCTTTAAATTAGAGCGGGGTAGAAAGGGGGGGGGGCATCCGGGGCTCTCTTGGCCCCCTCCTCCCTTTCTACTTCCTTGCTGTTCAGACATTGTAGTACCCAATGATGAGTCTCAAGAAAACCCATAGCTGAAGACAGAAGATTCTCTCCCCTCTCCATAAAACTTATAATAATTTAACATGAAGACGTTACAATGTTACAATGAGAAGGAGGCAGGCTCGTAAAACACCTGGCCTCGTGTTTCAACCAACTCCGTTACATTTCCAACTACAGTTGGAACTAACAGGAAGGGACTTTTTATTTTTAGACAATACGAACATATTTTACTACGGGCAGCATTGGTTAACATTTTACTTTATTAGTCTATACAGGCATACCCCGACCCGGCCCGGATTAAGGCATGTGCCAAGTGTGCCATGCATAGGGCCCCACGATGTTAGGGGCCCCAACCCGCCTTGCAAATAAATCACTTTGACTTGTCATATATATTTTGTGATATTATATTTCAATATATTTATGTTTTTTTTTAAAAAATGTATCCCAAACTAATCTAGAAATTCCCTAATCGAAGGGCGCTGGTCGCCTGGTATTACATGGAATCCGACACTCCGTACTTAAAAATGAATGCAACCTTTCCTTTTGGCAAACCGGAAATCCTACACATCTGCAGACAGTACCATTTACTTTTGACAGAAAAGAATAGTATTAATAAATGAATATGTTGATAACAAAACTTACCATGATTTCTTAACGTTTGCAAAAAAAAAGTTTGTCTATAAATAAAATTATCCATTTATGATGTATATATGTAAGATTCATAATCCTTCAATGGGGAACTACAGTAGCCCCATGGCTTCTTTGGAGCTGACTGACAGCTGACGGCTTGGAAAAGCTACCAGACTTAATTATGTATCCCTACGCCGAACCATATGATCTGCAAAAAACATGTGTTTAGCAGCTGTCACTTCTGACAGTCAAAATTTAGGTATATACCTAAATGCTGACTGTCAGAAGTCAGCTGTGAACTGTCAGTCAGCACCAAAGAAGCCATGAGGCTACTGTAACTTCTAAGGGCACCAAGTTCTACTTGGCACAAGGCCCCTAAAAGTGTTAATCCGGTCCTAACCCAGACTTACGACACTTCGCACTTACGATGCTTCGACTCAATGCCACTTCGCATTTAATGACGCTTTTAAATTTCCACCCTGCCCCGAACTTGAGGCGCTTGTTTAGCAGATACGACACCTTAGTGCCCTTTTATACAAGCGTTTCGTGACGCGCAACAAGCGACGTCAAGGTGATGCACGTCCTCTAAATACACAGGAGAAAATGCGTGTTTTTATACTATGTCGTGCGTCATTTATGTCGTTACGATCTGAAAAGTGTGTCTTCGTAACTCTAGAGATCGCCGCGTCAAAAATGACCCTGACGATCCAAGATTACATTATATTCAATGGGGCACTTTATACAGGCGTCAACTTTTATGTCGCCGTGTTGGCGAGACTGCAGGGCAACCAACCTCTACGTCACTTTTAGACCCTCAAGTGTACCTCAGTACTTGTATCACAGTGTACTTCCGTAGCAGGTAAGTTCGTTTCTTATTTTGTGGTTGTTTACCGCTTTATTTGTTCCTGAAATGACAACAATTCGAGGAAGATAACGCACGGATCCATCACGAGTGGTAGAAAAGGAAGGACTAGCAACCCTAGCCTTTGTTTTTAATTTCCTCCCATCCTTTTAATGACGCATAGCATGTTGGCTTGTATGAAAATTAACGCCCAGGACGCGCGTGAACAAACGCCTTTATATTATTATTATTATTATTAGCACCGCGTCTTACTACCCGTTCGGGTTGTACGCACTTTCGCTAATGTGTAATGGTAGGGTGATTGTGAGATGAAATGGAGGACCTACAGTTTAAGTGGGATCCGAACACGATGGAGGCCTGACATTCCACACATTCACAAGTTGTGATTAATACATGTCTTGTCAGAGGTGAAGGAAGGGTTTGGCAATCAGATAAATCTGTGCCGGGACCTAGGATTGAACCCCGGACAAACATAAGTCTGACACCTTACCCCTAGACCACCAGGTCACAACGCCTTTATTAAAGGGTCCTTAGCGACATACGTTACCGCTCGATTCAACAACTAGTGATTTGTGTGTATGCTTAACCCCTTTAGAAATATAAGCTCTGATGGGTTATTTCAGCTACGAATGTGTCATTTAAGACACTCAGGTCTGTTTATGACGATTGCAGTGTAGTACTGCATCGATAAGTATGGGTGGGGAATGCATTGCTTCGAGTTGCGACGATTTTCGAGTTAAGGAAGTGATTCTGGAACCTAAACGGAGTGTGTTGCTTGTATATATAATTTGATAAGCCCAATTCCTGTAGTAGTTGAAATTACGAGAAAACGTCTGAGCCGATTTGGACAAAACACTAATTTTATGGGTTAGGGGTACAGGACGTCGGTAAAAAAAAAAAGCTTTAGATGAAACCCCGATTTTCCTAGCAAGTTTCCATATGAGGATATCCCGGACGGGTAGTAAGATGCGGTGAATAGCAAAAAAATCACCCACAGGTCTAATGGTAAATCTAAACCAAACATAACGCCCAGCCCTCTCCCTTTCAGCCGTTAATTCATCGTTGTGAAAGGGTAACCCGCATATTACCTTTGATAAATGATTTCTGCTATACCGGGAATCATACCGGGACCCTTAACTCATGTAAAATGACACGCTATCGACTAAGTCAAGGTATCGGACCATTTTTTTTCATAATATAAACCAAATTATTTTAAGTTTAGATACTAAAGAGATATGTTGATAATTTTCACTTCCATTTTTGCGTGAACCATATTTTGAAATAACAAACCACTTACCCGCTTCGGTGGACGCATGGTCTCAGACGTCACACTCAAAATAGAATGGATTCCCGATGACGAGGAGATCGGGGTTGAATGTGGTCGGGAGTACTGTAGGTGGTTTTTTCCTAAATGTTTTTCACTCTCCCTCCACTCAAATACATATACACTTCCTCCAAATTCAACCTTACTCATCCTTAACTCATGAGCGTAATTAGTGAACATGCGTATAACCCGAACGGGTAGTAAGACGTGGTGCTAAAAACATTAGTAAATAATTCGTGATTTGTGGACGTCTGTAACTCGTCTCAGCGCTACCTACAGTTGGTTCTCGAAACCTCTGGAGTGTTCTGACTCACCTTCCAATGCCTCGGTCACTACACTACTGCGGCGCTTGCTGTCAAAACAAACTGACACATCGCTCATTACTCACCAATCACCTTCGAGCTTGTCCTAACTATGTCTTGTATTCCTTTATCAAGCTTTTTCCTTTGACACCTGTACTTTCCTCTTTCGTCTGATGAAATAGCAAGTAGAATGATAAGGACAGCTCTCGCGAATGGATTTGAAAAATAATTCCCAAGGAGGAATTTGAAAGAGAGCTTCCACAGATGGATTTAAAGAGAGTTTATATAGCTTAGATGGATTTTAAAGAGAGTTTCCAGAGAGTTTTCACTGACGGATTTCAAAGAGAGTTTCCATAAAAAGATTTTAAAGAGAGTTTCCAAAAATGGATTTCAAAGATAGTTTTCATAAGAGGATTTTAAAGGGGTCCATACATGGGTTTTAAAGAGAGTGTTTATTGACGGATTTCAAAGAGAGTTTCTATAATAAGATTTTAGAGGTGTTTCCAAAAATGGATTTCAAAGATAGTTTTCATAAAAGGATTTTAAAGAGAGTTTCCATATATGGATTTTAAAGATTAGTTTCCATAAAAAGATTTTAAAGGGAGTTTTCCCTAAAGAATTTTAAAGAGAGTTTACCAAAAATGGATTTCAAAGATAATTTTCATAAAAGGTTTTAAAGAGAGTTTCATAAACAAATTTTAAAAGGAGTTTCCACGGATGGATTAGAAAGAGAGATTCCATAAAAAGATTTTAAAGAGAGTTTTCATTAGGATTAATGATTTGAAATTGAGTTTACAAGGATGGATTTTATCAATCTTTAAAATCATTGTTTTTAGCGGTGTCAATTATTGCAACAAAAAAGACTACACTAATCTATTTAATAATTTCTTACAACTCTTACTAAAATATTATAGCTTAGTGGTTAGTAGTGTCGACTACAAGTCTAGAAGACTCTGGTTCAATTCTAGGTGGTGTCGACAATTTAACTTATTTTTAGGTGCTGGTTGACCTGTTATCCAATTAGTAAACATCTAAACATTAAGGCTGGTAAGATACTAGGTGAATGTCCTAAATTAAGCAATTTTTGTAAGTCTTTTGTTGATATAATCAGTGTGTTTGGAAATTGTACTCTTGTAAAAAAAACTTCTTTAAAAAATTGACTCTTGATGCGCAATTGTCGGCATCTCTTGATGCCTCGCAGCTCTCTCCTAAAGTATGGTTCCCGACATTGTGTGGTGTGTTGTGTGTGTGTGTCAATAATTATTGTTTTGTCTCTGTTCGCGCGCCGCGCAGATTGACACACATTCATGCGTGAGTATGTGCGCATGCGCTGGCGGAACGTTTTCACTTTTGATGTGAGTGTGGAAAAGAAAGGGGTAGGGGGAATTGAAAAGAATAAATCTATAACCATTTTCAATTACAAGTTCCAGGACTAATAATTGTTATTGACGTGCGCACATCCTCCAGTAACTTTGAAGCATCATCAAGATGGGGTGCTAGTGAGCGTGAGTTTAGGGAAGTATTTTTGAAGTTTTTACAGCATAAACATTTTTGGCCAAAATAAATCAAATATTTCTTCTATAGAAACATATAGTTTAGTTTTCTGCACATGCTAATCTCAACAGTCCTTGAATATCTGTCAAGGGGGTCCTAGAATTTAATGATAACTTTTTCTCTTAATTTAAAAAGTTTGTCACCAATGCCAGATATTCAAAAATTGTTGAGATTAGCATGTGCAGAAAACTAAACTATATGTTTCTATAGAAGAAATATTTGATTTGTTTTGTTCAACAAATGTTTATGGGTGACCTGGTGGTCTAGGGGTAAGGTGTCAGACTTCTGTGCTGAGGGTCCGGGGTTCAATCCTCGGTCCCGGCACAGATTTATCTGATTGCCAAACCCTTCCTTCACCTCTGACAAGATGTGTATTAATCAAAACTTGTGAATGTGAGGAATGCCAGGCCTCTACCGTGGTTCGGATTCCACGTTAAACTGTAGGTCCTCCATTTCATCTCACAATCACCCTACCATTACACATTAGCATAAGTGCGTATAACCCGAACGGGTAGTAAGACGCGGTAATAATAATAATAATAATAATAAATGTTTATGCTATAAAAACTGCAAAATCAGCGTACTAAATTCGCGCTCACTAGCACCCAACATTAAGACATTTCGCATAGAACCCCTTACCCCCCCTCTAAAATAGAGCTTGTTTAGTACTTCTTTGTGATCCGCTTTGGTGGCAACGTGGTCTAACGCACTACTTTCGCAGTAGACTAGATTGCCGATGACGGAGAGATCGAGGTTCGAATCTCGGTCGGGTGTACTGAGGGTGTTTTTCCCAAAATTGTGTTCCACTCTCCCTCCACGCAAATGCGGATACACTTCCTCTAAATATAGCCTTACAAATCCCTGAAACCATTATCGTAGTTAGTACATAAGCGTATGGTCTGAATGGGTAGTAAGACGTGGTGCAAAAAAAAATCTTCTTTGTGGTCGAAAAGTGTAAGGCGTCACTCTTGCGAATGACCGGACCGCTGAGGGCATCAGCAGATCCCATTCAGGGGTTTTCGTAAAATAGTTTTCCATTCTCCCTCCACGCAAATGCTGGTACTCTTCTTATAGATCTAATCATCCTCCACACTTGTTAAATTAGTTTTTTGGCGTGCAACCAAAACAGTTGACGAAAAAAACTTTGTGTTTTTGGTTCAAGTGAGTTAGTTTTTTTTAAAACTTGTCTGATATAGCAGCTGTCAAACTGGACACAGCCTGTCTTTAATGAGAACTTCATAACACGTGACTTTGCGTATGGATACATGAAGGTAGCTTGAAGGTCCTATATTTGCTAGTCAGACTCGAGCCGTGTGTTGAGTAAGCAGTGCAGCCGTCAGTCATCCACAGGTGGCGGGGTCAGGGTGACGACACGTGGGAACCAAATGGTGTCACTGGCACCAGAACCGATATCCTGAGAGCATTTGCCTGGGGTGGAGAGCGCTAAGACGCTAGTATTAAAAGGCACGTCACCCGCGTCGGCGGGGCAGCCGGAATATACGTCAAGCCCATTTAGTCTAGTTTTTTCCGGGTGATGGGGAAGGTCGGGGCTCGAATCTCAGTTTACTAAAGGTGTTTATTTTACTTAGATAATTTCCCACTCTCCTTCCACCCAAAATGGTGGTACGTTTTCTCTAAATTCCACCAGTTTCACCCCTACTTATTTTTTTTATAACCGCGTTTGACTAACCGTTCTGGTTATTCGCATATGTACTAATTACACTAATAGGTTAGGGATTAAGAAGGTTTAATTGAGAGGAGGTGAACCCGCATTCACGTGGAGGAAGAGTGAAAACCCATTTAGGAAAAACCACCTTCAATGCACCAGACCAGGATCGAACCCTGATCTCCCCATCTTCGGCAGGTTAGTCCAACACGAGAGTAGCGCGTTAGACCACGCGGCCACCGAAACGGGTGAAAATAAGTTAATTAATTATTTAATCAATAATAAAGGCACGTTACACCAGAGGAGTTTACTTTTAATTTGAACTGTAATTAGATTTTAAAATAATCAAATCATTTTTAATTAATGCTTTATAAACAAAGGCTTTTAGTATTAACGACTTAATCTCAAGGCTAAGATTAGGAAGTATCCAATAGAAAATGTACCCGCATTCACGAGGAGAGCTTTGGTGAAATCCAATGCTTAAAATCACATATCGAAAATCCTCCTCGGTGTATTCCAGCTGAGATTTGAACCCGGACCTTCCCCCTACTCATATAAACGGTGACCAACTGCGATGGTCTAATGCCGTAGACAACTTGGCCATCGCTACGTGGGTACCATAATCATTTTTAAAAAGTGACCTTTAATTTTTTTAAATGATACAATACTTTATTACTAAGAGGGTGTTGAAAAATATTTTCATTTTAAAGATTAAAATACACAAGGGAGGTGAGTTGGTACAACTAACGTGTTGGGCTCACATTGTTGCTATTGGTTACCTTTGACGAGGGAGGTTAGAGTTCGATTCCCAGCCAAATGCCCAGAGGGTGATTTATTTTCCACAATACGTGTTATTTATCTTCTCTCCAGGTTGATTTTTTGTGTGCATTTCTTCAAATATTCACCCTCTTCATCATGTCCCCTTCTATCAGTTGATATAATTTTGCGCGTCTGGGCCACATCTTTCGTAACCTAGTAGTGGAAAGATTAGTCAGTACCAATGAATCTTTACCCGGGGACACCAGAATTTAGTCTACTAATCGTACATTCTAGGCTCTTCCCATGTCCCGATGAGATGAGGTGATGGTGATAGTGAATATGATGGTGTGAAATCAGTGGAAACACTTAAACCTATCTTAAGCCTAATTAACCAAACCCTGGTGACCGATGGGGTAATTCACCTTTCGGGAAAAATACCCAAGGTACCAGCCGGGAATCGAATCCGGGATCCCTAGGCTCGTACACTGACCACCACACCAAGGGGCCGGTTATTAATTGGAATGATTCAAGCCGTTAGAATCCAACTCACTGACACTAGCGATCACCAAATAAAAAACATGTTCTTGAATTATGTTTATTTATAAAAATAAATTTAAAATGCTACATTCTTTTTTTGACATATACAACTAGAGTTTGCACAAAATTTTCAAAAATCAAGTCTTCACCAAACACACCTTTAAATGAATAATTTGTCTCCAATAAACTGTTAGACAATGTGATTTAATATCTCAAAACACTCCCTAAGATACTCATTTTGAACAATGTATTTAAAACGATTTTTGACAAATTTCTAAAAACAAAAATCAATCATTAATAAGCTAACAACAATTTTATTTTAGTACGATTAAAACCAAAAGTTCGCCTCATGGTTTGACCATATAACGTAACATTTAAACATCAAATTTGAACAGTCTTTGAAACTGTTCCAGCTGTTGTTTTTCTTCTAGCACAGCGTCTTACTACTCGTCCAGGTTACACTTATGTACTAATGTACCAATTACACTAATGGTTTAGGGCTTAAGAAGGCTATATTTATAGAAACTATACCCACATTTGCTTGGAGGGAGAGTGGAAAATCATTTTATAAAAAACCTCCCTCAGTACACCCCACCGAGATTCGAACCTCAATCTCCCCGTTATCGGCAGTCTAGTCTACTGCGAGAGTAGCGCGTTAGACCATGCGGGTATTTCAGCTGTAACACCAGATACAAACAACATTGTAAAACACAATATTTTTAGTTCGGGGACACATTCAATGTCAAAACACATCATAATCTCAAGGTAGAAAGTCTTCACAAAAACAATACTTTCTCTTTCATGAAGTAAAAATGGTCGTATACTTTAAAAATATGAGTATAGGGTAGTATAAAGTGAGCAAAATTGAAGAAATAATCACAGAGTAAAGGAACAAAAAGTTAAAACGGTGTATATTAATAGGCAAATCAGTTAATTTCCAAGGTCACAAAGCAATTATAGACAGTACAGTAGACCCATGGCTTCTTTGGTGCTGACTGACAGCTGACAGCTGACGGCTTTGATAAGTTACCAGACCAAATTATGTATCCCTACGCCGAACCATATGATCTGCAAAAAACATGTGTTTAGCAGCTGTCAGCTGTCAGCTGTAAACTGTCAGTCAGCACCAAAGAAGCTATGGGGCTACTGTAGGTAAATTAGAAACGACCTTGCAATTTAATCGTCAGGATGACCAATGAATGACCACACTAACATCGGAGGTTAAAAATGGCTTCCTCGTGTACTTCTTGTGAGAGTTACATCACTGAGGCTACCAATAAACAATTAATTATAGACCCGCTTCGGTGGACGAATTGTCTAAGGCGTCACTCTCACAATATACTGTAATGCCGATGACAGGGAGATCGGGGTTAGAACCCCGGTAGGATGTACTGAGAGTGATTTTTCTAAATTGTTTTTCACTCTTCTTCCACGCGAATGTGGGTACACTTCCTCTAAACTCCACCTTCATCATCCCAACATATTAGCGTAATTATTGCATGAGTGTATAACCCGAACGGGTAGTAAGACGCGGTGCCAAAGTTGAATAAAATATATTAAGAAACACCCGTACTAGTGCAAACATATGAAAAGGCGTTAGTCTTATATTGTCTGGTTTGCTGATGACGTGGAAATCAGGGTTTTGGATATTGGTCGGGTGAGGTGAGTGTGATTTACTAAATTGTTTCCTAGTCTCCTTACACGCAAGTGTAGGTACATTTTCTCTAATACTCCTCCTCCCTCATTTCTGTCTCATTTGTCTAAATATGCGGATAGTCCGGATGGGTAGTAATAAGGGGAGTATAAAAAACCCCGCACTCGTGGCCACGAGGATAACGTAACGTAGAGGCTGGTCTTCCAAATTCCGGCTGGGTGAGTTGAGGGTGTTTATATCATAAATGGTTTCCTTCTCTCTCTCCATGCGAATTAAGATACAATTCCTTTAAACCTTTACCTTCCTTATTTCACTATCGCACTAGACCTGTTTTTTATCATCACGTATTTTTTCCGAGTTTGATTGGAAAAAAAGTTTTGAAAATTCAAATATATTTCTTTGCTGTCAACATTTTAATAACCCGCCTCGGTGGCGTAGTTGGCTAACGCACCAGTCGTGTTGAGCTAGACTACAGAAAACGGGAGATTGAGGTTCGAATCTCGGTCGGGTGAACTGGGGGGTTCCTAAATGGTTTTCCACTCTCCCTCCACGCAAATGCGGGTTCACTTCCTCTAAATTCAACCTTCCCAATTCCTAATCCATTAGTGTAATTAGTACTTAAGCGTATAACCCGAACGGGTAGTAAGACGCGGTGCTAAAATTAATTAAATTAAATTAACATTTTAATACCCGCTTCGTTGGCCACATGGTCTAGTGCACTACTCTCATGTTGGACTAGACTGCCGAAGACAGGGAGATCGGGGTTCGACCCCGGTCAGGTGCGCTGAGGTTTTTTCATAAATGGTTTTCCACTCTCCCTCTACGTAAATGCGGGTATATTTCCTATAAATTAAGCCTTCCTAATCCCTAACATACTAGTGTAATTATTACATAGGCGTATAACCCGAACGGGTAGTAAGACGGGGTGCCAAATACAACAAACATTTTAATATATAAATTCTTAAAAATATTATTTATGACGAATAAATATGGTAAAACCAAAATTTGATGTATAATTTAGTGTGAATAAGAAATTATGTAACTCTCCAAAACTATATTATGAAAATATCACTAACACTCAGTAGGTTGCTATAACTTTGATTTATTTTTGCCTTTTTAACCAGTTAGTATGCTCAGTCGGTAGATTTAAATGCGTACCAATCTTCGATCACAGGACTGCTGGGTGACGTTAAGGAACTATGAGTAATTCTACCTACCACCTAGCAGATAAATTGATCTACACCTTTTACTTATACATGGATTCATATCACTAATAGAAATAATATAGAACTATGCATGTACAATTTACATGATGAAATATAAAGTGTACTACAGAGTAATCGAAAGATAAAAATTGTATATTCTGATATATATTTACTTTAGATTTCTTTCCCCATCCAAAAATCCTACTTATAGGCGCCTTTCTTGGTTATAATAGTAATATTACAAATATGCTTTAGATGAAATAATATTAGTTTTACAAGATATCTCTTTTAAGATTAAATATTTGGTTATTTTAAGAGAACAATAAATATCCATACAATAAATTTCCACAAGTTTTAAATAATTTAAAATTGTCGCTCTGCAGAAAAATGTTAATAGAACTTAAAGTTAATGTCTTCTTATAGTTTGGATGACTAAGATACATTTAAATTAAATATAGAATAGTTGTGTTTATCTTTGGTCTAGTCTCACCAATGCAGAAATGTCCTTGTCCAAAATTGGTAAACCATAGTAAGTCTGGAACTCAACCTCAAAATTGAAACTTTCAGGTGTTCTTAATGTTACTGGTCTCTGGTCCATTATCAGACCCTGGCCTTCTTTTACACATTCGTTAAATCCACTTCCGCAAAATTTTACAATATTAATTATTCTAGTTTCCTATTCACCAAAACAAAAGTCTCAGTCCAACTTTAAAAAGTTTCAAACTTAACATTCTCCTAGCATACATTTCATAATGTTATTGCTCTATGATAAAATATCAAAACACTAAGGGAAAACAATCTTAAAATTGCAAGTAACAGCTTGGCATTGTATACGTTTATCGACGTGAAATTCACCACATATGACTTCTAACATTTTAGAATAGTTAATCAGTTATTATAATAAAATAAAATGGGGCCATAACATATTGTTACAACATTGATAACATTTTACTATATTCTTAGTGTTATTTTATATTTGTTGTTTATATAATATATCGAAAGTGACAGCTGTAGATCACATGACTTGATGTATGAATATAATAAAATTTATTTAGTAGCTTTATTAACTACCAGGTACTGTTCTTTATACCAAAATCAGGGTATAGCTACACCCTTTTGGGCTATGCGCATATGTATTAAATCACGCTAATGTCATAGTGTTGAAGAAGGTTGAATTTAGACGAAGTGTACCAGTGTTTGCGTGTAAGTAAAGTGGAAAACCATTTAGGCAAAACAACGTCAGAACAGTATTGGGAGCGGAACGTCTTAGACCATTCAACCGCCGAAGCAGGCTATTAGTGTAATTAAATGTAATGTAATTAAATAAAAATAATCGTGCAAGGGGAAACCTTGATTTGAAAACACTATTATCCTCCTAAAAAAAACACACACGATGAAATCATCGAGTTTCCCTCTTCGCATCTGATAGTCATTTGTCCTCCAAAGGCAACGAACGGCCTTGTCCTGATGATGGAACTCGCACGCAGCCGTCACCATCGAAATGACGTTCCGTGACTCCTGGGTTCAGACCACGACTCGTGCAGTACAAATCAGTACCAAGGCCCTCCACTTGACGTCATAGCTACATTACCTCACGGATCAACTTAACAGGTGATTATAGGGAGACGCGACCGAGACCTGGTTAGAGGATCATAAACTGACGAGCGGTGAAAGGAAAGGTTTCATCATAATATTATCAGAACGTTTACCTCATTCTACACGTGTTTTTTGGTTGTTGTTTTACATTTCAAGGCTCGGCAATTGGATTACCTGTCATTTTAAAGTGTGCATCCCCTCCCTTTTCAACCCCCAACCCCTGGGCCTCTACTTTTGACGTGAATACGTCTTTAAATTTGCTACCATACGGGGGCAATCCAAAAAACCTAATGATAACAAAATCGGGGATACAGTTTGGTGTTGTAGTTTCGAATCTTTCCTCTACATCCAAAATTAAATTATACCACTGGATAGCTAAAGGATCAAAGAATTCATTACGATAAGCGAGAACAGTGACGCATCGCGCTCGGTGGAGGGGGAAGCGCCGCCATTTTGAGGTTATTTTGCTGCGTATCGAGATTTGCAATTAGTATAACTTTTGACTCGGAGAAGCTACGATGTTCGTTTAAGTTTAAACGTATTCACGTACAACACACGGCCGTGTCCATGACACAGCCACACCACATTAAAAAAAAAAGCACCGCATCTTACAACCAGTTCGGGCTATACGCTTATGTATTAATTACTCTAATATAATTTTTTTTAGGGATTATGAAGGTTACATTTAGAGGAAGTGTACCTGAATGTGCGTGGAGGGAGGATGGAAAACATTTTTTTAAACCACCCTCAGTACATTCGACCGAGATTCGAACCTCAATCACCCCGTCATCGGTAGTCTAGTCTACTGCGAGAGTAGCACGCCAGACCACGTGACCACCGAAACGGGTGGCTTTACTTATTAGAGATATTTAACGTGCACTTTATTAACTAGATGATTATAACAAAACACGACTTACAAACTAAGTTAATTCTAAAAGAGACACAGCAACCTTTATCTCTACCATCATCAATAACTCTGAAACCCACTTCGGTGGTGGAATGGTCTGAAAGACGTCACTATCGCAATAGTCTGTGGACTGCCGATAACGGGGAGACCGGGGTTTGAATCCCAGTCAGGTGGGTTTTCCTCAATTGTTTTCCACTCTCTCTTTATGCAAATGTAGGTATGCTTCCTCAAAATACAACCTTCCTCATCCCTAACAGATAAACGTAATTTGTATATAAACAGATAATCTGAATGTGTACTTGGACGTGGTGCTAAAAAAAATTAGTTTTTATGTAAGCACAACACAAACTTTATATTTTACTTTGTATTCCATGGGCCAGTTTCATAGTCAGATTTAGTACGCCTCAAGTGCGAGTCGATACTAAATACAGGACGGCACCTACCTAGACCAAAATGGAATGTGCCGGTTTCGCATATGAAACTGGCCCATTCCATTCAATTTCAGGTAGATGACGTCTTGTATTTAGTATAGCGCCGCACTTGAGGCGTACTAAATCTGACTATGAAACTGGCCCTAAATCTGACTATGAAACCAGCCCTTAGTACGTCTCAAATGCGGCGCTATACTAAATACAGGACGACACTTGCTTAGACCAGAATGGAATGGGCCAGTTTCATAGTCAGACTTAGCACGCCTATGAAACTGTCCCATTCCATTTCGGTTTAGGTAGGTGTCGTCCTAAATTTGGTGTTGAACCGCACTTGAGGTGTTCTAAGTCCAACTATGAAATTGACACTTAAACTCGCACTAAAAATAAGTCCCCTTCTTACACCGTTAAATCGTTATCTATAAAAAGTGACAGCTGCAAATCACATGACTTAAAAGTCGATGATAGTCTCCGTGCTCACCAAAGCGAGTACTTATTGTTCCTGTGCTCCAAAAAAAAAAAAGTTATTTTTATGGGTATCTGGCCGTACCTCGCATCAAAGAATAGCAGTAACGTGCAAGAATTTCCCCATTAAAGGTACAAAGACGCGGAGCAATCGTGGCTCCCAATCTCCTCTGACCGAGCGACGGGTTCAGACCGCAAGAGCTGAGGAGGTCCTCTCTCGTCTCCTAAACTCCCAAGTTCACGGACAATGTTTCCGTATTTAATTCACTACAAGTCAACTGTTATTTACCGTGTGTACGACAAACTTGTCAAGGAATCGTTTCGGTGACCGCGTCACTCTCGAAAGATGCTGGGACTGTCGGGTGTCCACTATCTCGCTCTTGCCATGCAAATGCTGGTATACTTCCTCTCAGTTCTACCTTCACCATCCCTAAGGGACATCAGAGTAATTGTACACAAGCACAAAATCCAAACGGATAGTAAGACGAAGTGAAAAAAAAAACAAGCATTCCCATGGTTATCTTTTTCATCCTTGTTTTGAGAATAATTTTTGTATGCATATATTCTATTTTAGTGTTTATTTTGAAACAATACATCGCATTAAAAAAAAATCATTTTAAATCTAAGAAATGTATATATATATATATTTAATTTTAAATCCTTAAACCCTTTTATATAAAATAAATTTCGTTTCATTTTTCTTTTAAAGTCAGGGTAGTAGCTGTTCAATTTGTTAATCTAGGACATTTCTCTTCTGCGCATGCGCCTGAACTTACATTGCGGATTTTTTTTTTGTCACCGCGTCTTGCTGCCTATTCAAGTTATAAGCATATGTACTAAAATACTAATGCGTTAAGGATGAGGAAGGCTGAATTTAGAGTAAGGGTAGCCGCATAGGGGTGGAGGGAGAGTTGATAATATTTAGATTGAATAAATATTAAAATATTCGTTTTAGCTCATTATTTTATACTTATATTCATACTAGGGATTATCATTTCTCGTGAAGAATATTCTGTCTTGTTTTCCTCTATTTTTAGATTTTTCATAGCAGGATAGTTTTGTCTACTAGGGTTGTGTCATTCGCCGGTTCAAAATACATTTGTATTTAAATGTAATATTTTTCTTCGTGCATTTATTAGTTGATTATGTAAAAAATAAAATATATGTCTGTATTTGTCATTTTTTCTCTTGAAATAATTTTATATTTTTGTATGAGCCAGTGGGCCGTAATAAATGTTACCATGGCCGCAAATGACCTCCGGGCCGCGGGTTGAAGACCACTGCCTTAGTTTATTCGACCACCCAAGAGGGTGAACGTCCCTCAAAGACTTACGACCTGCGCTAATATCAAATTACGAGTAAGTTTCCATGATAGTTTCTTGTTTTCCCAACAGTCGCCACTTGTAATAGTTGACTTGTTACTGTACAGTAAAGCACGGGAATATCGCCCTTGTGTTCGGGGTCCGAGAGACCAAAGATGAAGTTTTTATGGACTCTCCTCGTTTTTTTATATTCTTCCCCCTCCCACTCGTCTTATCTCGTACACTTTGCTGCCGAGGTCGATGTTCCGGTTGCGTTGTTCTGTCACGACCCGGAGTTCTTGGCCTTTTCTTGCAATATTGTCTTCTTTAAAACTTTAGTTCCTAAAATGTGAAGCGTGGTGGCGGCCTGAACGGATTTTAGCTAAAAGGCTCGCGTTGCGTTTGATCCTCTCGATTGACGAGGAGGTGAGGGTAGGGATGTGGGTAAAAGTATCGATACCTTACTAATATCAATATTTTCCTTTCGATACTAGTATTTTACTCGATACTTTTACTGATATTAGTACTCACACTCTGGTATCGAAAGAAACAACTTTTTTGCTTTTGTCACTCATGCTTGGATTAAATGTTTACTTTGGTTAAGGAGGGGTACAAAGTAGATTGAAAAAATATATTATTAATCATATACAGCTATTAAATAACTTTCCAACAACTAAATTTCCATGGACATTTTGAAAGCTGGTGTGGTAAAACCTTTTATAATATCCATTATACAATATTATCTATCATACCTTCCAAGTTCCAACACATAACGTAGACGCAATAGACCTAAATATACTATAATATGGTTAAATCATCATAATTTTCAGTGTTTAAATAAATATGAATATACAGTTATTATTACTATTATGAAAAAGTTTAAATTATTACTCGATAAAAAAAATATTTTTCCAGATTAAAATTTCGATACCGATACTTATTGTTATAAACACTTTTCTTTCGATACTAGTGCGGTATTGATACTATCGATACTTTACTTTCGATACCTCATCCCTAGGTGAGGGGGTGAAGGGGGTGGAGGAGGGGGGGAGAGAAGGTGAGCTGGTGTCTGGTGGTTTTCCAAATGTATTTTCCCTGGCATTTATCCTCGCAAATGTGGGTACACTTTATATAAGCTACTCGTGCTATCACTCCCTCTAAATTATTTCGTTCAATAGACTTACTACCCGCTTCGGTGGCCACATGCTACTCTTGCAATATACCAGACTGCCGAAGACGGGGAGATTGGGGTTCGATCCAAGTTGGGTGTACTGATCGTGGTTTTCCTAAATGGTTTCCCCCCTCTCCTTACATGTAAATGCGGGTACACTTCCTGTAATTAAACCTTACTCATCCCTAGCACATTATCGTGATTAGTACATAAGCGTATAAACTAAATGGGTAGTAAGACGTGGTGCTAAGAAAATAATATTAATATAATGCTGGCCAACACCCGCAAGACCTATAACAGGCCAGCAATTAAAAATACATAGGAAGACGACAATATAACAAATAATTGCATAGGAAAACAATAATTATTATAGTTTAACATTAATTTTAATTAGTAAATGGAAACATTAAGTCAATGAAGTGTAGTGATTAAAATTAAAGAACTATTGACATTATTCATATAAAAATATCATGAATGAAAGCATTTTAAAAATATTTTAATGTAGAACAGGTAATGAATGTTCTTAATGTTAAGAGAGTTCTTTTTTACATTCTTTAAAGAGGGTAATTTACTCTATTTTCAATGCAAAGTTCCTTTACATTTTAAAGTTTTTATTTCATATTTTTGTTTTTGATTGTGAGAATTATAAAAGTAGTTTAAACTTTGATTGGCTTCCTTTGACAAACATTTGTGAATACACCTTTAGAAAGTGCGTATGCAGTTTTTTTATTGGTGGGCTCATTTGATACCATCCCCTCCCCCCAATGACTAGGTTTATAGAGTGGCCGACCATAAATCTAGAAGACCCTGGTTTGATTCTAGTTAGTATTGACTAAGATATTTTACTATTGATATATGGGGTTGTCCTGCTAACTAATACATATCTAGGGTTGGGTGTGTAATTAGAGTTATTGTCCTAGGTTAAGTTGGTGTATAGCTCGTGTGCTGATATAATCTGCTAATTTAGAAAGTGCACGTTAAATACCCCAATTCAAATCATTTAACACAAACACAATGCTTTTAATTTAGTTTATCATATTTTTTATTTAATTACGTTCAACCGCAAGGTTTTTATTTTGGCACCGCGTCTTACTAAGCCTATGTACTAATTAAACTAATGTGTTAGGTATTAAGAAGGTTTAATTAGAGGAAGTGTACCCGCATTTGCATGGAGAAAGATAGATAATAATAATCACCGCGTCTTACTACCCGTTCGGGTTATACGCTTAAGTACTAATTACGCTCATGGATTAGGAATTGGGAAGGTTGAATTTAGAGGAAGTGAACCCGCATTTGCGTGGAGTGAAAGTGGGACACCATTTAGGAAAAACCACCCCCAGTTCACCCGATCGGGATCTAACCACAATCTACCCGTCATCGGAAGATTAATTTGTTGCTAGAGTAGCGCTTTAAACCACGCGTCCATAGAAACGGGTGCCAGCACTATTAATAGAGAAAAGTGAGAATTGAAAACATTATTATTAGAAATGGGACACTCGAATCCTCGATTTATCGAATCCCTCGAGCCTAGTAGTTCTCAAGAGATTTGAAATAATTTATTCGACCCGTCTCTAGCTATAATCGTATTATTATTATTATTATTATTATTATTAAGATAGTTTTTTAACATTTGGTTTGGTTGCGAAATCAAGGTTTAGGAAACGAGCTTGGAGAGCAACGCCTGGGCGGCGAGGATGGAGTCAGTGGCCGGTGTGCATTGTGGGTGGATGGACAAGGGAGCTGACGGAAATCCTCGTCAAGGTGACGAAACAGTCACTGAGCAAGCGCGGCGCGAGCACGGGACTCTAAAGAAACACATGGGGGGGGAGTTATATAATAGCAATAATTCATAATGGATTAAATATTCAAGCTATTATAGTTGTCAAGTACGGTTACATCCACATTTAAATATCATATTATTTAAATTGAAAAATTACACCTGGACACGGTAATCGAACCGGGGTACTTTTGTCTTAGTACGCCAGTGCTCTTAGAGTCTTCCCGTACCCGGGGCTATTCTTCACTCATATTTTAAGGCATAATCTGTGATGGATCTTAATTGATCGCTCATATGTAGCCGTCAATTTCCACACGTCCATCACAGACTTTGCCTTAAAATATGAGTTAGGGTACGGCCAGACTGGGCGAGCGACTAAAATATAAAATAGAACACATTGGTTGTAATGACAGGTGGCCAGACTGGAGCGCGCGCGCTCGAACCGGAACAGTCTAGTTTACAGGCGCTAGGCAATATTATTGTATGTTGGTTTATTGAGTGCTAGGAAAACTTCTCAATTTAATATTTTTATTACTATCGATAGGCTTAGCACACTTGCTACTAACGGCCTAATTTAATTGGTAAGATCATAAACTATATATATATATAAGTGATATGTTAAAATAATTCAATATTATAGTCAAAGTAGGCCTTTACAAATAAGAATCACCATTAGCGTGGAGAGAGGATGGGAAAACCACAACAATAAATCACTTGTCAGAAACCACCCTCAGTTCACCGAGCCAAGATTCGAACCTTTGCCTCCTCGTCAACAACTACCGAGAGCTATCTGCATATCACGCGCTCTCTCGCTCGCACGCTTGTAAATCTAGCCAAACCCTGAAGGATGGCCCTGAGCACGGGACAGGACAGCTCCAGGATAGCTCAGTGGTAAGAGGAATGTAGTTCTAAGCTAAAGGTCTCAGGTTCGAATACGATATGCAGGTTTAATTTTTTACATTTAAAGAATAATAACTCAGCTTTTAGTTCAGTGGGGCCAGAGAATTAATCCATCGTTTGGCTGCTATTCAAATCGTTCACGTTGGAAGTGATAAGAAAACACCACAAAGGCGGATGAACACGAACATCTCATCATTATTTAGTGATGAGATATTATGTGGGCAATTAAGATAAAAAGCCTTCATGCAGGGCCCTTGTCACAGTTGAGAAACTGTCCCGAGGTGTTCGTCCTATTCCCGTCACACGTTGATGCGCTTGTCACAGTAACACTTCCTGTGCACTTAGGGTGTAGTCTATAGGAAGAAGAGGCGTTATATACACGAGACATTCATCTGGTCTATCTCCTTCCTAACTGTACAAGCCTGATCGTACGGTACACCCACTTTTCACTGACTGGATTTCACTGGATAAACTCCTTGTTACTCCTGGGCTACTAGTCCCTCCCTGGGATCTCCTCCTAGCCGCTAGTATCCTTCCTGGTAGGTCCCAATCAGCAATATATATCTGACAATCAGTGTTATCAAGTGAAATATCAAGTTACAATCAGCACACTCCATCAGGAAAAAGTTTATTTTACTTGTGAGAGTAGGTAAACTCAAATCCGCCTAATCTTTTAATGGTAAATTCTCCACTTGTCCATCCCAGGTCTATAGCATCACTCTTGCAATAAACTGGACTGTCAATGACGGGAAGATTGGGGGTGCGAATCCAGGTGAGGTGTAATGAGGATGATTTTTACTAAATGGTTTTTCATTCCATCTCCACGCGCATTCTCGTTAGTTTGATTCTTGATATTTCGACACCCACTTCGGTGGCCACATGGTCTAAGGCGCTAATCTCACAGTATACTTGACTCATGGCACTTGGCACTTGGATCATGGTTCGAACCTGGTCTGATGTACTGACGGTGGTTTTCTTAAATGGTTTTCCACTCTCCCTCCACGTAAATGCGGGTACACTTCCTAGCCGTCTAGCCGTCGTAACAACACATCGTGTTTCTCACAACGACATAAAATCCATTATTATGGTACCATAGTACCGAAACATGTCGGAACGAAGTAATCCAACCTCTTTCCAGTGCCGTATATCAAAAAGGAGTAATGGGACAAAGACACAGATAAAACTTTAACCACTGTATTCATTTGTTTAGCAGTTTGGCAGATGTTAACCTAATTTTTATTCTTGAATTTCACAACAAATCTGGACTTAAGAACATTGTTCGTACCACATTATATTATATTTTATATTTTTGTAGTACAATTTTAATGTGTCAACTTATGTTTTAGACTATTCATCAACTCGTTTGAGATTTATATTTTAGTTGATGATGCATTATAATTTATATAAATGTTCATTTCTTACACTATGTTTCTTCACCAAAGTTGTATTTAAATCATACATTTTAGTGCTTGTTCATTTCACTTAATACATCTACCAATTTATTAACTGTTTAATTTATAAAAAAAATTATCTATTTTTTTAGATCATCTTATCTAAGTCATAGATTTCACTATAACCCCTCCTTACTTTCAACAATTTTTTTAAAGAACTTTTCTATAATGTTAACAGAAAGGATTAAAATCTAAATCGTGAATGTATCATAGTTAGAATCGAACCCATTTCTTCTGTAGTCTAGAGTCGGGTGCTCAAACTCCATTCACGAATCCTCCTTCTCCACTAATTAATTACAACGTAATAAATAAACAGCTACTTAAAATGTAATGGTACAAATCCTTGGTTTAGTCACGTCTCCTAATTAACCGTCAATAAAACTAGCAGCTATTAAGTTACATTTTTTAATCATAGCACCCTATTATTTAGAGAGTATAGTAAATTAATTTACGATTATAAGTTTACTATCCTGTAAACACTATTTCCAGCGTAGCTGCGATATAAGTTTACACGAGTGGAGTATTTATTTAAAAGCTATTAACTTGACCAAATTTAACGTCACCTTCTTGACTACTTTATAATCTTAGATTCCCAAAGTAATCAGACGAGTATAAAGTCGCGTTTAATACAAACATATTACTCGCATCGGCGGACAGACGGACTGAATATCAATCTCGTTTTTTTTTCCCCGGTTAGGGGTAGGTCGGGGTTCAAATCACGGCCAAGTACAATGAATGTTATTTTTACGAAATAGGTTTATACTTTACCTACATGCAAGTGCGAGTGCATTTTTTCTCAATTAGAACTTCCTTATCTCAAACTTATAGCCTAAGTCAAGGAATAATTTAACCATCGTTTATTGGTTGGTGACCTGGTGGTCTAGGGGTAAGGTGTCAGATTTCTGTGCTGAGGGTCCGGGGTTCAATCCTCTGTCCCGGCACGGATTTATCTGATTGCCAAACCCTTCCTTCACCTCTGACAAGACGTGTATTAATCACAACTTGTGAATGTGAGGAATACCAGGCCTCCACCGTGGTTCGGATTCCACGTTAAACTGTAGGTCCTCCATTTCATCTCACAATCACCCTACCATTACACATTAGCGTAAGTGCGTATAACCCGAACGGGTAGTAAGACGCGGTGCTAATAATAATAATAATAATAATAATAATAATAATAATTTATTGGTTCATCGCGTCTCCAATAACGTTAAGAATCCTGGAGGATCGAGTGTTGTGGTCATAGATTCAGTTTTTTTAGCATCTTGTCTTACTACCCGTTCGGATTATAGGTTTATGTAGGGCCTACTAATTACGCTAATGGTTTTAGGGATGAGGAAGATTATATTTATAGGAAGTGTACCCGCATTTGCGTATATGGAGAGTAGGAAACCATTTTTGGAAAAAAAACTACCCTCTGTACACCCGATTGAGATTCAAACCTCGATCTCCTATGATGAGAACCATGGTGATTAGACCACGCGGCTACCGAAGCGGGTTATGTTAAGTTGATGTGTTAAATATAAAAAAAATACTTAAAACGTTGGCTATACTTTTTTTTTTACAAATGAATGGCTTTCCAGTGGTTCGAAAGCAAGCGGGAAGAGAATGATTGTTTCGGAGTCTACAATAAATGTGGTTCTAGACAGTAGACACCAATGACCCAACTTGAGTATGTTGCACCTGCTAAAAACCAATGGTTAATTATTATTTAAATAATTAATATATGTCCATTTTGTTCAAGATGGAAACAAATCCGCAAAGGATAATTGATTTTTTTTTTTCATTTATTTGAGGTATTTAAATTGTACTTTCTGAACCGACTGATTATATCAGCACCAAACTAACTTAAATCCAGAACAAACACAACACTCAGGCCCCCGGTCGTTAATTCATCACTGTGAAAAGGGAAAACCCACATTTCACCAATGATAAACTTTTCGGCCATGCCTAAAATCGAACCGAGGACAAGTATCTCAATATACAGACACGCCACTGACTTGAGCTAAGTTCTCAGAATATTGATTTAGAGTTCCTACGATTATATTATGCGACGATATCATTATTTGAAGTTAAGCCCTGCCTCTCTCAACGTAATTGAAGTGGAATATCTCAAGATGGGGCTCAAAACCTGAGGACCCCGCGGTTATTCTTAGGTACAATGAACTCTTTTTTTTTTAAAAGTATGATAATTGGTTAAAACGTCCGTTGGCTCTTATTCCGAGAAATACCCGAGTACTGAATGTGATGTAAATGATCCATAGGGACTGCCTGCAACACTCACCTCCGACTGACTAGCTATTAGGGTCCTTCTATACAGGCGTTTCTTGACGCGCGTTTATACAAGCAACATGTCATCATGTGTCATGAAAAGTGGAGGGTGGAAAATTAAAAACAGATACCAGGGTTGCCAGTCTCTTCTATTCAACCACTCGTGATGGATCCGTTTATAGTTGCCATTTCAGGAACAAATAAAGCGCTAGACAATAAATACCCAACCACAAATAAGTCCCGTTTCACGCGAAAGGTATGTTATCGCGATATTTTTTTTTGTCGCGCGAATTTTATTCGCTGAGATACAGTGGTTCAAATGGGGGCGTTCACACAGGGAAATAAATAATCGCGCGGTAATACTCCCGCGCCACCGCCCTAGAACATCCGCTTGTTTGTCACACCACGTCAAAAGCCCATTTGAACATGTGGAAACAAGCGGTATTTTTCCCTCTCGTCTGAAAGCAACATCATGTAATCGATCGCGCGAATAAAAGTTATCGCGACAATATATCTCTCGTGGGTAACGGCACTAAGAAACGCACTACCTGCTACGGGAGTACACTGTGATAGTGGTACTGAGATACACTTGAGGTTCCAACACGAGTGACGTAGAGGTTGGTTGCCCTGCATTCTCGCCAGCACGGCGACATGAAAGTTGACGCCTGTATAAAATTCCTCATTGAATATAATGTATCTTGGATCGTCGCGCGTCATTTTTGACGCGGCGATCTCTAGGTTACGGCGGCACACTTTACATATCGCAACGACATAAAGGACGCGTAATAGAGTATTATTATTTTATTATATATTATATTATTATTATTATTTTATTTTATTATTATTATTATTAGCACCGCGTCTTACTACCCGTTCGGGTTATACGCACTTACGCTAATATGCAATGGTAGGGTGATTGTGAGATGAAATGGAGGACCTACAGTTTAACGTGGAATCCGAACCACGGTAGAGGCCTGGCATTCCTCACATTCACAAGTTGTGATTAATACACATCTTGTCAGAGGTGAAGGAAGGGTTTGGCAATCAGATAAATCTGTGCCAGGACCGAGGATTGAACCCCGGACCCTCAGCACAGAAGTCCGTAATAGAGTATAAAAGCCCTCTTTGTCTCCTGTTTATTTAGAGAACGCGAGTCCTGGTGTGTTTTAGGGGGCAGTCATTGAGACCTGGACCGCTCGAGTTAGGAGAGTTTTGGGAGTGTTTCTGGACCAGTAGTTCTAGACCACTCTTTGTTCTAAGATATTTGAACAAGGTTTGGACCGTTAAGAAGTTCACCCCTGGTGTGTTTTGAAGGCCTGAGCAAAGTGATTGTAGGTCACTGTATGACGGGAAATATTTTGAGGATACGTTCCAGTTTTTGGGAGCTATCGAGTTTGTTTTTATTGTGCTCTCTGGGAGTTTATAAATATACGTCCATATTATATCACAAGTTTAAAACAACTTTTTCTGAGTTAATTTTGTTAGAGGAGTGATTACAATAATAATAATTCTCAATAATAATATTTCAAAAGGTGAGTTTGCACTAAATAATAAAGTTTTGTTGGAGGTTGTGTTCAACATGGTTCTGTGTGGAAGAAATTTGGAGTCTGTGTGCTGTGTAGATGTTCGGCCTTGAGCTTTTTCCTTTTGTTTTATTTAGGGTTATGTGTCTTCCCAAATAAATCTACGGTTAGGTGATTTTCGATCCCTAGTTATTATCTTTTCTCTGTTGTTAAACAGTGTACGTGTATTATATTACCCTTTCTTTGTTTGAAACAGTGTACTTGTAATTTTTTCCCCAGCTGGTCAGCTCTGTTAATATTTTTTTTGGATTTTTTTTTTGTTAAGTTAAGCTACTGTCAGTAAATGTGTTTTTTAAGTTAGGACACATGGTAGGTAGGTAGTGTTAGTGCTCATATAGCAATTTTTAGTTGACCGTTAAGTTCATAAAGTAGGAGGTGATTGGCTCATATAGCGAGTTTGGCCGTGAGGCTTTTAAGAGTGTGTTGAGGCATCTAGTTGGAATGCTCATATAGCATATTTGGCTTTAAGCTTTTTAAGGAGTTTTTTGTAACATAGAGAAGTTGTTTTTTCTGTAACAAAGATTTTAGTGGTAATGCTTATATAGTGTTTGGCCTTAAGCATTATAAGGATTTTTTTTTTTATAAATAGAGAGTGAGGATACTCATATAGCATATTTGGCCTTAAGCTTTTTAAGATTTTTTTTTTGTGAACTAGAGAGTGTGAGGATACTCATATAGTGTTTGGCCTTAAGCTTTTTAAGGCTTTTTTTTAAATAAAGAAGTTTTTTTTGCTGTAACAGATTTTAGTGGTGGTGCTCATGTAGCGTATTTGGCCTTTTTAATAAATAGCCTTCAGCATTTTCAATGTTTTATTATTTTCTAGGCCTAATTTAATCTCTATATTACTATCAAATGTTTAATTATAAGTGGGGTTTAATGTTAATTATAAGTTGTCCAACTCATAACCAAAGCTGTAAGCAATATATATTTTAAATCTCAAGTCATTAACTTCATTTTTAAGCCTTCAACTTTTAAATCTAGCAGTTTTCATTCTTGTAAAGTCTTTGTTGGAATCTTGGCGTAATCTAAATTTATTACTTTTACCTTTCACTTCTAAGCATCGTGCTATTTTATTTTGTCTGTACCCGGAAGCTGTGAGATGCACCTGTGGCTTCACAGCGGAAAGGGGAGGTTTGGCGCGAACAGCTAGCCAATCAGCACATCTGATTTAGCGTCTGTGTTTGATACTATGTGGAAGGGAAGCGTCAGACGCAACATGTAATGAAACTGTTTTGGACCCCTCTAACATATAAAAAAAAAGTCATGGATGAATTGTATTTTCCTTTAAAGAACTGTATGTAAAGTTTCCTTTTAATACTCATTCCATGGAGAATCACGCGCTTTTAGAAATAATTTCAATGCACTACGTTTTAAATACTTTCTTTCTTTAAAAGATCAACTCCGTTGTATTAGAAGGATCATGTGACATGCTGGCTCCCTCTATCCAATAGGAAGCCAGCCTTCACAACATCAGGTTGCCAGGAGTTCTCCTATTAGTTAGTTTTAACACTGATGACAAGGGGTTCCAAGAAGCAAGGGGTAGGTCATATATGTAAGGCATGTACGCGCCGTAATCATCAATATAATCCGATATCGTTATAATTGGTGCTCAATCACAGGGAAATATCACAATAAAAAACCTAATCATAATACACACACTTGCCGGTTAGCTCGCGAGCTATTGAGACATATACTAGGGCCAGTTTTCATTAGTCAAGCGATCATTAAGTTAAAAAACCTCAAAAGTTGCGAAGGCTCGAATACTTAATTGGGCCGAGTTCACTTAGTACAATTATATGAATGCTAAGTTCGCAAAGTACTGTGCGAGTCGATACTAAATACAGGACGACACCTACCTAGACCAAAATGGAATGGGCCAGTTTCGCATATGAAACTGGCCCATTCCATTCAATTTCAGGTAGGTGACGTCTTATATTTAGTATAGCGCCGCACTTGAGGCGTACTAAATCTGACTATGAAACTATTCCTAAGCGGTACGAATAGTCGTTCTTCACGTGTTGTCTTTAGGTGTTGATTGATGGGTGGAGGAAAAGGGAGACCACCACAATGCTAATTTATCACACATATAACCAAATTATGTCTATCTTCAAGTACTAATTATTTTTTATTTTCATTATGTAACTAGTGGTTTAAAATGTAACAAAATGTATTTTTGTGACTTTTCTCTAATAAAACTTCAGAATCAACATCATAAATTTCAATTTCTTTAATCGACTATGTTCTCCACCCCCACCATTATTTAATTAACCCTGAAAAGCTGTACTGAACCCACTGCCTGCCACGGACGATATCTAAAGAAGAAGAGGAGGAGACTGGAGAATTGAACTGGTTGGACAAATGCGGGTGCACTTCCTATAAATATAGCCTTCATAATCCCTAAAACCTTAAC
The DNA here is from genome assembly GCA_033556935.1 of Timema podura. NCBI lineage: Eukaryota > Metazoa > Arthropoda > Insecta > Phasmatodea > Timematidae > Timema > Timema podura. The sequence continues at coordinate 58,692,052 of JAVRXN010000003.1, forward strand.
GTAACTAGTACATAAGCATGGGTAGTAAGATGCGGTGCTAAAATAAAAAAAATAAAACCATGTTTGATGTTCTGTTCTCTGTGGCTTATGTGGCGGGTAGATAAATAATACGTACATTCTAATTTGTATAGGAAGAACCTTATCTGATAGCTAGAAAAGCTATCAAATATAATTTCACGTATTCATACGTAAAGTCATGTGATCTGTAGCCATCGATTTTTATAGATATTATCAATAGCTTTAAAACAAATAATAATAATAATAATAATAATAATAATATACTAAGATGCTATCAATTTTGGCAGAAAAATTATGTGTTTTTATTTTCTAAGAGGCTCTTTTTATGAAAAGTCGAACTTTAGAAACCCCTCTCCCCCCGCCCCTGCGCCCAAGTGATATTAGAACCTCTTCTCTCCGTCAATGGTAAGTCAATCTATTTAGATGCTGTCAGTTTAGGTCACGTGACCCCTATTGCGGTTATATACATGTCAAGAGTATGTCATCTTTAGTTGTATATGCCGTGGCCGGTGATATCAAAGTGTCGCATAGAAGATGGCCTGTGTTGGAATCCCGGTCGTAGACTCTAAGTGGGTATTTTATAAAGTGAAAAGTGGGTGGTTTGTACTCCATTCAGGAAGTCCCAGGCGTTAATAACCTTCTTGTATTTTACAGCTACCCTTATCAGTCTGTACCTGACGTCAGTAAACTGAATATTATAACGAACAGATCACTCTGTACCTGACGTCAGTAAACTGAATAATATAACGAACAGACTCAATATTTTATTACAATTGTGTCTATAGCCTGATTTTGGTTGGAAGAAGAGTGGAGAGAATACAAACATATTTCTTTGTGGCCAACATTGATAACATTTACAGGTATTGATAATATCTATCAAATGTGACAGTTGCAGGTAACAAGACTTGATGTATGAATATATTAAAATTGTTTTAGTAACTTTAGTAAACCAACTTCTACTGTTCTTCCTACCAAAATCATACTATAACTAACTACCTTCTGGAATGGAAGTAGAGACTTCTATGAGATGGACCCCCCGACCCTGAAAACACTCGGCCACGGACTCGCTTATAACCGGCCAAGATTAAACAATCGAGCCGTAGATGATCTTCAACTTTATGGGCCGATTCTTAACTCGACAGAAAGTGGTTGAAACCTTCTTTCCCATAATTAAACGGGTGAAGGAAACAAGGGGGGGGGGAGGAGTCCTTGAGGAAGAGTAGAGGGAACGCCCACTGCAATTTACATACAAGTAGTCAGACAAACAATAGATAATCAAGTGGAATCTAGAGGTATTTATCTTCTTAACGTGCACTTTTCAAACGCATTTATTTATCGAAACATGATTTACAAACACATAAGCAGGATTGGTGTAGTTCTTAGTACTCCTGAATATATATTTTTAGCACCACGTCTTACTACCCGTTCGGTTTGTACGCTTATGTACTAATTACGCTAATGGTTTTAGATATTAAGGTTATGTTTATAGAAAGAGTACCCGCATTTGCGTGGAGGTTGAGTGGAAACCTATTTTTGAAGAAACCACCCTCAGTACACCTGACTGAGTTAGCGTATAACCCGAACGGGTAGTAAGACGCGGTGCTATATAATAATAATAATAATAATAATAATACACCTGACTGAGATTCGAACCTCGATCTACCCATCCTCGGCAGTCTAGTCTCCTGCGAGAGTAGCGCGTTAGACCATGCGGCCACCAAAGCGGGTTCTTGAATCTTATTCGAGAGGTTTGAATCCCGACAGAGCGCAATGGGGATAAGGTGTTTTGCATTGAGGTTTTTCCATACTCCATCCAGGTGATTGATGATTAATTTCTTTCTTAATGATAGACTTCACCCCAGCCCTATTAAAGTAAATCATTTTAATTCTTGTTTAGAATATACAAAATAAAAATAAACTCACTTAACCTAGGACAGCAACACTTAACGCTAAATTGTTTATTCGATATATACAAGGATAAACACAAGTGATTTCATCAGCGTCGAGAAACGATTTGTGAAGATTACAAAAATCACCCGTTTAAAAAAAGCGCCGGTCTTATCTTGTCTGGTTTCCAGTTGACGGTCAGGTGAATTGAGGTGTTTAGAAAAATTACAACCCATTCTCCCTCCACGCAAATATTGGTACACTTATTCTCAATTCTACCTCACTAGTATAAATATGTGGACAGAGCGAAAAATAGTAAGACGTGGAGCACAATTTTTTTTTAACAACGTTGAGAATTTGAATTTAAATTTCTCGTTTCAACACCTCCCACGATTTTGACCACGGGCAAGGCTACCTGCGGCGTTCTTCAAGATCTTTCAGCGCAAGTGGAAACTTAATGAGGTCCTCCACTTTGTATATTATTTTTTTTTTTGTTATTGTATAATTTGGGGTATCTGTGCACGACTTACCAACTAACTTAACTATTTAACAGACCCACATCGGTGGTCGAAAGATGTAACGCAGGAGTTCTTAACCTGGGGTATCTAAGCCCCTTGGGGGATGGGAACCTAATAAGGTGGGTATGAAACTAAATCATTGATATTTTTTTTAAAAAACGTTGTTTCTAGACTAAATTTGTGACTTGCTGATTTTATATGAATAAATATGACATAAAGCTTATGAATTTTTTTCGACTCTTCTGTGCCTAGCTATCCATATGTAAAGTAAAACCAAAATATATCTTTTTTAGCACCGCATCTTACTACCCGTCCGGATTATACGCTTATGTATTAGTTAGGGGCCCTACGCTAATGGTTTTAGGGATTATGGAGGTTATATTTGAAGGGAATGTACCCTCATTTGCGTGAAAGGAGAATGGATAACCATTTTGGAAAAATCGCCCGACTGAGATTTAGACCTTGATCTCCCGGTCATCGGCAGTCTAGTCTACTGCGAGAGTAGCGCCTTAGACTATGTGGCCATCGACGCGGGTATAAAACCAAGCTATTGACATATTTTGAAGTCACATTGGTACCTAATAAGACTGATGATGATGATGATGATTTTAACGATCTGGTCAAGGAGCTATGTGGACATATTAGGCAATCGGCTGAGAGTTTGTAATCTTAAAAATTTTCAGAAACACTGTTCTGAGGAGTCACTCGCAGTTGAGTGTGCTGAAGGAGGTTTTTCCCTAAGTGGTTTTTTACCCCTCCCTCCCCGATAATGCGGGTACCCTTCCTCTAAATCTAACCTTCCTTTTATCTAATCTAGCTCACTAACTAAATTAGTACATAAGCGTATAGACCAAGCAAGTAGTAACTAGTAAGACGCGCTGCTAGAAAAAAACACCACCCCGGCCGTCGATTCATCGCTGTTAAAGAATAAGTTCTGATTTCACTAAAGATAAAATATAGTGGTCATGATGGGGCACGAATCCAGAACCGTTAGTTCGTTGGTCAGGCGCACCATCGTCTGAGCTTAGGTGTCGTATCGCCGTCACGTAGTAACTCTCAACTTGCTCGACACGGAATGGATTGACCTTGAGAAGTATGAGAAGGGATGTTGGGAGAAAATGGTCTCACTTGAAAAGATGAGAAAAAAAAACAAGCCTAAACAATGGTCGGGGGAGCAGAGTGATTGACGACGGGGCCCTTAGACCGAGGAAGGCGTGACCGGTTCATGAGTCATCCTCTCCTTGGTACGATTAGGAAGGTGCAGGGGTAGGATACAAGCACGCAGTAGCTTTTGGTTTGGTTTGTACAGTTAGACACAGAGCCCGCTTCGGTGGCCACGTGATTTAACGCGCTAATCTCGTGTTGGACTTGACTGCCGAGGACGGGGAGATCGAGGTTCAATACCGATCGGGTGCACTGAAGGAGTTTTTTTATAAATAGTTTTAAAATCATCCTCCACCCAAATGCGGGTGCACTTCCTTTGCATTAAACCTACCTACGCCCTAACCCATTAGTGTAATTAGTACATAGGCGTATAACCTGAACAGGTAGTAAGACGCGGTGCGTAAAAAAAAAGCCAGACAAAGCTACTAGACTCTATCCAGCGTAGGAATGGTTGTAACTGTCAGCTAGCCGAAGATTTTCATTGCAACCATTGGTTGAAGGTCACTGATATGGAAATTATTATTTTATATCTACTATACTTTCATTTAATGGTGTTATCAAAAGCTTGCCTAAGGATTACTGTATGGTTGGATTTTTTGTAACTAATTAAAATAACGAAAATATTAATAAAATGTATTTTTAAGGTTCTTTTGTTTCGCGGTTGTGGCAACATGAGCTATTTATAGCCTACCGCATGGAAAAATAAATTAAAAAGGATTATATTCACTCTTGTATTTTCACTAAAATAAATATATATTTTCTTATAACGCAAAGAAAGAGCTAAATAAAATATTAGTTTCAAAATAAAACTTTATTTTATTTTATTTTATTTTATAAACACATGCGTATGAACACAACCGAAAACAGTATGTATGAAGTCATCAACCATTATTTCACCATCTGAATTTTTGAAGAGAAGACGGCATTTTAGAAGCTCTCTTTTCTAAAGAATTAGTGAACCACAGGCGTCGCTTCCACAATAAAGGAAAAATCCAAACGGTTATTATCTTGAGTTCGTATTTAAATTAATTAAAAAACGCTTAAAAGAAAAAAATAGTTAAAAACAAATTGTTTGTTGTGAAAGTTTTGACTAACAAACGTGACAGAAGCTAAACATATGGTATTGTAGATAATATGGTTTAGCGAATGGATACATGAGAGTATATCTGGTCACTTTTGTTAGCTGTCGATTTCCAACACTCCTACGCTTAATAGCCTATAGATCTACTTCCAGGGTCGGTTCAAGGGCTACATGTGCCCTAGGCTAGACGTAAAAAATTTGAGCCCCAGTTGTATTCTATGTAATATAAATACACCGCACCACCTGCGTGACGCAAAATAATAAAAAGAGGGTGCCAAAATACCGGACAAATAAATACACATACACACCCCTTATTCATTGCGTGCAAAAATATGATCCCTTCTTAATTTCCTCTCAATAATTTCGGAAGCTTTCAATTAAATATTAAAGCAAAACATTTTCTTGGCTAAAATAAATAAAATATTGCTCCAGTACAAACATAGAGTTTAAGTTTCTTCACGTGGTGATATCAACAGTTATTGAATATCTGTCATGAGCATGGAGACATTAGACTTTTTAAATGAAGAGAAAAAGTTGTCATTAAATTCCGGGACACTCTTGACAGGTATTCAAGAAATTGTTGAGGTCACCATGTGAAGAAAATTAAATTATAGGTTTGTATTGGAGAAATATTTTATTTATTTTGGCCAAAAAAAGTTTTGCCATAAAAACTGCAAAAACACTGGCTTTTTCTCGCATCCTAATCCATACCACCTTTAAAGAAGACTTTTACATACATTGTGACAATGTAAGACTATTTTCTAAATTATTTATTGATTCAATGTTTTTGTTTCAATGTTATATCCTTAAAAAAATCAATTGAATAACGTTAATATGGGAAAACATATCTTGACTAGCTTCTAAGTCACAGGTATACCACATCACCAAGCAAGATTTACTCCCGCCTGTCTTCCAGGGAAACTTCAAATCAAGGTCCAGATAAAAACTTATCTTGGAAAAGATTATCACTGCCCTAAATGGTTCCATAGAAAAGCAGTGATAAGATAAGTATTATCATTTAAATGTGTACGTATCTGAAAAACCAACAAGCTTAGGCAAGACATTTCTAGAAATGTTACAGCGATACGCAGCATAATTATACATTCTTTTATATTCTCTCGATCCTTCGGAGAGAGAAAGCATTGTGATCATCACAAATTAGGACTTGAGATTTTGATAAAAATGACATTTCATGACCTCATTCATCAGGTCATCAATCTAGCAATTGGTTTGCTGTCCTCCTGAAACCGAAAAAGTGGTTCTTGAGGTGCCTTTTGTCTGTCTGTATCTCGGCCAAGAACCAAAACCATTTTGCCAACCGGGCTAAAACTTGGTATTTAGGGTTTTCATAACGTTCCCCCAAGGAGTTTTTGGAATTAAATATCTAATCCTAAAACTAAGGGTGGTTTACTGAGGGGGAATAGAAAGAAAATAAATCTATTTTCTAAAAATTTATTCAAACGAGTTTGGTTACAATTCGTGTCTAGGCACTGTTTATCTTTACAAACAAAATTGATACCTATTTTTATTTTCTCATAAAAATGACTTTGAGGGTACTTCACATACGTGGAAATATCCCATTTTAAGAAACGAAATAGTCAAATAGCCTATCATTGTAAAAATTATAGTAGATCGTAGATGGTTAAGTCACATAAAGATACGAGACGGGCCGCGATTTGCCCAGGACTGCTCTAGTGTAGATGTATCGCGTACCTCAGGTACTTTGTTGCGCTTGCCAAGCGTGATCCTACAGCAAATATTCAATTTACATATTTCATAAAGAGAGCTAATGATACTGTTTATACCACATAGGCACAAAAAGACAATATTTAAAGTTAGACATCGTGGGCTCGGACGCCCTTGATACTAATCCTTAATAATTGTTGTTTATAAAGTTCGAGTTAGTGTTCATCTTTGTTCAAACATGTTCGGTCCGACACGAGCTTTATTCCAACTCACGAGCTTAGGAAGGAATTAACTGATTCAGTTCGTGACGCAAAGTTCAGGCAGGTATTTGTAACAGTAACGTACAATAAAGTGGCACCCATGAATTACTACTTACACTAGTTGTGTAGCTAGCACCTGTTTCCATGGTTACCGTTGGCATACACAGCTCCAGTGTGAACCCACTTCGGTGGGCCTCATGGTCTAATATTACAAAATACGGATTTTTTTTTATAGAAAGCCCATTTCAAACCACCAAAATTGATTATAGGTCACTAAAATTTGGCATTCTAGGAATATCTTTTATTCGAATTATTAATTAAAAAGTTAATTAAGAATTAATAGCCAGAGCTATTATTTATGCTTATTAATAGGGAATTACTCCACTAGATATCATATTCTGAAAATTGAAAAATGACACCTGGATACGGGAATCGAACCTGGGACCTCTGGCTTAGTACGCCAATGCTCTAACCACTGAGCTATTCAGGATTCGTCTCGTGCCCTAGGTCATTCTTCTAGTTGGCTGTTATGCTGTTATGTGGTTAGAGCATTGGCGTACTAAGCCAGAGGTCCCGGGTTCGATTCCCGTGTTCAGGTGTCATTTTTCAATTTTCAGAATAAAAAGTTAATATAAAAAGTTATCGAAAGCTTTCAATAGTACTTCATTATGGATCACTGTGTAATTTCACTTTACAGTAGCGTATAACCCGAATGGGCTGTAGGACGTGGTGCTAAAAAACAAACAAAAAACTTTACAGTGTTAATTAAACGGACTAAGACTTTTAAATACAAACAAATTTGTATTGCTTTATTTCCATAATTGTAGAAATATAAGTTTTCAAATGGCAGGCTAACTATGAAAATCAGAGTATATTTACTTTCAAGTATTCATACGTCAAGTCAGGTGATATGCAGCTGTCATTTTTATATTATCAATACCCATAAAAAACACTAAACATATTGTGAAGGTCTATTTTTAAATTCTAAGTAGAAAGCAAAGATAAAGTTTTTGTTACATACAACTATTTTTATTTCTTATATTATCAATTATGTGCATCTTGTCAAATTGATTAGCGAGAAATACAAAGCACACAATATTCTTTTATGCTGACAAATTCATATTCTTACGTCCGAGATGTCATTTAATCACTAGTCGATGTTAAAATACCGTTTAGTAGCTGTTTTAAAATTGATTAGAATGTTGAATTACATCGCATCTAAGGAGATACTTCTAATCATAATACACACAAGTTTTCTTAATCCTTAGAAAGGTTTAGAAGATACGAACGCTATTGTGGGCGTCAGAGTCAAAACGAAGGGAATTTGACCATTGAGTTAAGACAGTTAGAAGATTCGTACACTCTAATTAAAAAGTGAAATGTCACCATTTCTGATTACACACACAAAAAAAGTTTGTATTTTTATACAAGGCTAAACCTGTGAAAATTGAACGGAAGGTATTAATTTAATTATCCACTTTAGTGACCAAATGGTGTCTAAAGGCGTCACTCTCGTGTTAGACTGGCCTTCTAAGGATGGAAAGATCAGGGTTCGAATTCCGGTCGGGTCTACTGAGAGCGGTTTTCCCTCAAATGGTTTCCCACTCTCTTTCCGCGCAAATGCGGGTAGATTACCTCTAAAATGCTTCCTTCCTTATCTCTACCCCATTAGAGTAATTATCATATATGTGTATAGCCTGAACAGGTATTAAGACGTAATGGTAGCAAAATTGTATTTTTTTTTACAACTCCGTTTTTATTTTGAGCACCGTGTCTTACCTACCACCCGCTCGGGTTATACGCACATGTACTAGTTACGCTAATGTGAACTTATAAGAAGTGTATCCACATTGACGAGGAAGGAGATTGAAAAACCATTTAGGGAAAACCACCCTCAGTACACCGGACCGGGATTCCAACCCCGATTTCCTCGTCATCGTACTAATTATTATGCAATCAAATTTTTTGTTGTTGACAATACAAACATATTTTTGGGACATATATCTGATAACATTTTACCATATTATTAGAGTTATTTTATGGATATTGGTAATATATATCAAAATTGACAGCTTAATATCACATGACTTGGCGTATGAGTAGGTAAATATAAGTTTAGTAACTTTTAAAACTGTCAGACAAGGCCCTTCCTATGAAAGTTGCACTGTAGCACAGCCTTGTAATCAATACAAGTAGAAGTGATAAAACTATTATAGCCAGAGCATGATATTTTTAAAAGTTAACGAAAAAGTGGTAATAACAATAGTAATAATAATTGTTAATTTAATATCTAAAATCAAACATTTCCAGTTCTAAGTTGTCACACAATTTGAAGGCTTCAGAGGATGAACGTGTTAAGCTACAAATATTAGGTTTGTAGAGAATTTAGTTAAAGATTATTCCTCCTGCATTTTTGTTGACTAGTGATATAACCTATTGCTAATATATTATGTTTACTATTCTTTAATATATAAAAATTATTATTTTATAAACGTTAGTTTCAAATATTAACATCCTCCACAGAGAACACAGATTGGGCACACGATAGTTTAGAGATTACGTCCAACAACATATAATAATAATAATAATATTTAGCACCACGTCTTACTACCCGTTCGGGTTATACGCTTAAGTACTAATTACTCTAATGGATTAGGAATTGAGAGGGTTGAATTTAGAGGAAGTGAACCCGCATTAGCGTGGAGGGAGAGTGGAAAACCATTTAGGAAAAACCACCCCCAGTTCACCCGACCGAGATTCGAACCTCGATCTCCCCGTCCACGGCGGTCGAGCTCAACACGACTAGCGCGTTAGCCAACTACGCCACCGAGGCGGGTAACAACATATAAATTAACTCATTGCTAATAAGTACAAACATTTAGGAAAAAAAAAATTTAACTAGCCATAACAATATTAGATTGGAATTTATTAAAAGAATAAAATAGGATAATCCATGCTATTACTCGGTCAGTAAGTTGTTGGTTGACATCTCGCCTGTTGTCGAGGAATATAAAACTCAGAATATACAAAACAATAATTTACTGGTTGTTCTCTATGGGTGTGAAACGTGTTATCTTACCTTAGATGACAAAACACAAATTTAAGTCATTTGAAAACAAGGTGCTTAGGAAGATATCTGGTCCAGAAAGAGATGAGGATACTGGAGAGTGTTGGAGGTTACATAATGTTGGATTAAATACCCTGTACTCTTCATAAGACATTGCTAGAGTAATCAAGTCTCGTAAATTACGGTGGGAAGGACATGCAGGGTGAATAAGATATTCTAGAACTTTGTTCAGGGCATTGACCGGTGAGCCGAATGGAAAGACCTTGACATAGATGGTAGGTTAACATTAGAATGGACCTGAAAGAGATAGGGTGTAATGAGGTGGACTGGATAGAACTAGCTCAAGATAGAGATAGGGTGTAATGAGGGGGACTGGTTAGAACAAGCCCAAGATAGGAATAGGGTGTAAAGAGGTGGACTGGTTAGAACTAGTTCAAGATAGGGATAGGGTGTAATGAGGTGGACTTGATGGAACTAGTTCAAGTTAGGTATAGGGTGTAATGAGGTGGACTGGTTAGAACAAGCCCAAGATAGGAATAGGGTGTAATGAGGTGGACTTGATGGAACTAGCTCAAGATAGGGATAGGGTGTAAAGAGGTGGACTGGTTAGAACAAGCCCAAGATAGGAATAGGGTGTAATGAGGTGGACTTGATAGAACTGGCTCAAGATAGGGATATGGTGTAATGAGGTGGACTGGTTAGAACAAGCCCAAGATAGGGATAGGGTGTAATGAGGTGGACTTGATAGAACTGGCTCAAGATAGGGATAGGGTGTAATGAGGTGGACTGGCTAGAACAAGCTCAAGATAGGGATAGGGTGTAAAGAGGTGGACTGGATAGAACTAGCTCCAGATAGGGATAGGTGGCGTACTTTTGTAAGTGCGGCAATAAGCTTTCGAGTTCCTAATGTCATAGAGTTAGTAAATAGCTAGCACCGCCCCCCCTCCCCCAAAATATTTGTGTTTGTACATAGCAACTTTATCCACTTTAAGAAAAATTAATAAACTAAGCCCAAGAAAATACTTGTGTGTTGTGTGTCGAATGAAACTTTATTTTTTTACATTTTCACTGTATATTTAAGGCATATGTAGAATTACATCCGTGAGCCAGCAAAAAATACCAGCAGGTTCGTTTAATCGTGAGGAGTGTTCGACAAACGTTGACAACTTACTACCTGTTTTTTAATTAGAATGATTTAGTTTCATTAGGGTATTTAATTCGCACCTTATATCAGCACATAAATTACGTTCTTACTTACCCTACCTTATACACCCGGCCTTGATTCCTAAATGTACGTACTTTGGATAGCAAGACTTCCAAACTAACTTAACCTAGAAGTAGAACTACATCCGGCTCTACATACATTTGCATCGGTGGGCACGCGGACTAGACATCTTGCTCATCTAATCTGGTTTGCCGATAACGTGGAGGACATGGTTCGAGTCTTGAGTGGGTGTACTTAGGTTCGTTTATTCTGAATGGTTTTCCTCTCTCTCTCTCCACCCGGATGTGGGTATACTCCCTATAAATTTGACCCTCTTCATACTTAGCCTATTAACGTAACTGTACATATGCCTCCAAACCGAACAGGTAGTAAGACGTGGTACTAAAAAAATTAGAAAGGAAAAAAATGCAAAATATTTAATTCTAATTTTTGGTCAATACATATGTTTACAATATGACATGAGTAGCTTAAAGTTAAGTGAAAACTTCAACCATAAATACTCCTCTAAATAAATGCAATTAAAAATTACGTAGAGTGAGTAAAAATATTGTTGATAAAATGTGTGTAATTTAGAGAATAAAATAGCCCACTGGTGTATTCCATGTAACAATTATAGCAGCCGTTGTTAACAAACTTAACTCTGCAATAGTGGTCGTGTGGTCTAGCACGTCACTCTCGTCTTAGACTGGAATGTCTGTGACGAGGTGGTCGGGGTTCAAATCCTGATCTGGTGTACTGAGGGTGTTTTTTTAATCGTTTCCCACCCTCCTTCCACGCAAATTCCTGTAAATTTACTCAAAATTATACCCTCCTCGTCCCTATCCCGTTAGAGTATTTATTTTACGCATTTAACCCAGACAGGTACTAAGACGTTGTTGAAAAAAAAATCATCTACAGTAGAACCTTGTTAATCCTAACTAATTGGAACCGAGACTTGTTCGGATTAGCGAGAGTTCGGATTAGCGAGAGTTCAGATTAGCGAGAGTTCGGATTAGCGAGAGTTTGGATTAGCGAGAGTTCGGATTAATAGGGAGAATACGGAAGGGCCTTAGAGGAGTCGGAGTATTTCCACCAATTTAAAATCACATTTGATTGAGTTTTATAAACATTTACGTTCATTTAACTAATTTATAAGTGATAATAGTTTTACATTTACAAAATAGCTTTTTACAGTACTGTTAGTAGGTTAGCTGCAGGAAACCCACTTCGGTTGCTGCATGGTCTAGGGCGCTACTCTCGCAATAGACTAGAATGCCGAAGATGGGGAGATCGTGGTTCGATCCCGGTCGGGTGCACTGAGGGCGATTTTCTCTAGATGTTTTCCACCCTCCCTTCACGAAAATGTGGATACACTTTCTTTAAATTAAAGCTTCCTAATCCCCAACGCACTAGTGTAATTAGTAATTAGGCGTATGAACTGAACGAGTAGTAAAACGCGGTGCTAAAAAAAATCAACAAGAGAAAACAATGTTTTGACTACAATTTGTAAATATTATGCATTTGTTTTCCCTCTTTTTTATAGTTCTCTTCTAGCTTTGAGTTTGTCAACCATTAGCCTGACCCCTTAGTTCAATCGGTAGTGTGTTTGACTACAGAGCTAAGGGTCCCAGGTTTGATTCCCGGAATGGCCAAAAATTTATTAAGGGTGAAATGTAGGGCTTACCCTTTCAACGACCGGGGGCTGCATGTTGTGTCTGTTATAGATTTAAGTTAATCTGTAAGTCGTGAGGAGGATGAGAATGAGGAAATACTACATTTGGAGCAGAACCTTGGACTCTTAGGAAGATGGAAAATAAATACTTGGAGAGCTTTGAAATGTGGTGCTGGAGAAGACTTGAGAATATCAGGTGGACAGGCAGGGTGACAAATGAAGAAGTCCTGAAAAGAGTGGATGAGAAAAGAACCATTTCGGATGTGATTCATCGGTGCAAAGCAAACTGTATCGGGCACATCCTTAGGAAAAACTGTCTTCTGCACGACGTCATAGAAGGAAAGGTTGAGGGAAAGAGGAGCTTAGGAAGGAGGAGGATTCAAATACTAGAAGACTTGAAGGAAGGAAGAAAATTTTGGTAGCTGAAGATGGAGGCAGAGGACAGGGCACATTGGCGGTCTAAGTTTACTGACAAAAGGAGTGGACCTGTCGTAAGACAGAACATCTAATAATAGTAAAAATAATAAGTCGTGTGCTGTATAATCAATCGTTCAGAAAGTGTACGTGTAATACTTCAAATAAATGAAAAACAAATTTGTCAAACAATAAAATATATTTCATTTGAATTTGCTTCATACCCCGTTTTTCAACATTGTGTTCGAAATTTGTATTACCCGTATCACGTGGGTTCAGCTGGACAGGGTTTTACTATATTATATCTAAATTAATAACAATAGTAAATAAATCATATTTGGACTTCGACTGAAATGTGTGTACATTATTGATTAAATAACGACAGTAAAAAAGCTGAAGCGTGTAATAATTCAAGATTGTTCATAACGTTTATATTATAAGAGTAATTTAATTATCTTACGTCTGAAAGAGAACGCTCATCAATGCAACAAGTTGATTACTTTTGTGGCAACAAAAACTCACCTATGTCAACCCGGCCATAGCGTCTCGTCTGGTCAGCGGCTTGTCTCATCCTCCTTACCGACAGAACGTTGATCACAACTAGACTTGAGTTTCAACGAGCTACCGAACACAGCTCGGTTTGGAGTAGAGCTGCGCTTGTTTCCCGCTCCCACTTTATCGGAGACAACGCCATGGTCGCTTCAATCGAGGTCGAGACAAACATTGGCCATAATTATAGTTTCTTTATTGTCTTATCTCCATTTTGTAAGCAAGCTTTTAATTGATATTTCTATTGAAACTAAAATAGTACTAATTAATATATTTATAGATCTAGCTAATTTTTAAACTATTTGCAATAAATTGTATGTGATTTAATTTTTTTTATAATACATAATCGTGTGTGTGTATATTTGTGACTTGGTAACTCAAAATTTCAAATAATATAAATAATGAAGCGACAGATCACTATTCCACAATCATACATACAACTGTGTAAAAAAAAAGGATTAGTCAGTGTCCATATTAAAATAATAGCAATCCCGCACGGCATGGCCCGTGACCCACTGTGGTATAATAATTATATAAGCCCCCCCCCACCCCCACCCACATGGTGCTCGTATCTCTGAAACGTAATTCTAAACCAGATTAAAATCTTTTTTTCAAAATTTGTTAAAAAATAGCCTGATTAAAAAGCTAATTAAAAATTTAAAAAATCAGGCTTCGAGGTGCATTCGGACCCCCTTCCATCCACCTAAGTTAAAAATTTCAGATCTCTGCGTGCCGTAGATTTGGCTGGGCATCGAACACAAACAAACACACAGAGACAAACACTTCCTTTTATTATTATATATATAGATGTATAGATAATTGCAGTCATCAATTTAAACAACACCTTAATTCACTATACTACTGGAGCGTTAGTATATTTTACCTTCCCTTGTTTAAAAAGAGGAGTTGGCCTCATCCTGATTGGCTTTAAAGAAATATGTTTTTTGTTGATTTTTTATTATTTCAAAATTTTATTTGTCATTATTGTGAAGTAGGTTTTATGTTTGTTTTATATTTCAGGGATTTTTCATTCTACCAACACCCAACTTAGAAATTTCAAATATATAATCATATTTATTTGAGTATTTGAAGCGATACCGCTTTACAACAACAAAAAACTTCAGACGGGCCTTATTAAAATTATTTTGTCCCAGACTGAGTGAGAAATTAATAAGTGGTTTTATTTGCCCACGTGAGTACGATAAAAAACCTGAATCTCATACCATGTTTTGTCTACTTTCGTCTGAAATACTCCTTGTAGTAAGCCCTAACAACTTGTGAGTAGTGCTGGTGGACTATTTTGCAGGCGAGTCAGTTTCAAAGATTGTGGGTTTTTATCCAATGAACCACCGAGCGCAGCTCAACGTAGTTTACTAAATGGTCCAATGTCAACGTCGCTTTAAAATGGATTGTGGAATTCTAATGTTCACAACATTTTATTTAGCTTAGTGTGTTCTTTTATTAGCAATTGAAATGAAAAAAGAGTTCTTTCAATTAATGCTGCAACTGTACACATTTATTAAGCTACTGTAGTAGAGATAGTCAAATTTCACAAGAAAAATAAATAAATAGTAGAAAGGAAATAATAAAACTTTTTTTTCATATCAAAGGCATAATGTTGAACATTAGAGATTTTACTATGTTTCAAACTAAAATGGCGCTATAATCATATTTTAAGAGGAGGGAGGTAGCTTAAAGATCACCCCAACTAGCGGAGAGAGAGAGAAGAGAGAGAGAATGAAAAAATAAAATCACATGTGGAAAACTACCCCGAATGTTCCCTTGTCTCAGTTAGGATTCGAAGCCCGAAGCTCCCTTTCAATGGAA
Source organism: Timema podura (assembly GCA_033556935.1). Taxonomy (NCBI): domain Eukaryota; kingdom Metazoa; phylum Arthropoda; class Insecta; order Phasmatodea; family Timematidae; genus Timema; species Timema podura. Next base: position 58,707,399 of record JAVRXN010000003.1, read on the forward strand.
GCAAGTATATTAAGAGTCTAACGCCTTAGACCACTTGGCCATTATTGCAGGGATGGTTCAAAAGTAAACTTGGAGTCACTAAAGTGTGGTTACAAACCCACGCCTGTGGTCACGCGTTATAAGTTGTCAGTCTCACAACATCCCAGGAACCTGCTATGGTGGTGGCTGCATGGTCCAAGGCGTCACTCTCTCAATAGACTATTCTGCCGATGACAGGAGATCGGGGCTCAAATCCCGGTTGGGTGTATTGAGGGTGGTTTTCCCTAAATGGTTTCCCACTCTTCCTCCAGACAAATGTGGGTACACTAAAATTAAAATTAAACTAAAATTAAACTAAAATTAAACTTTATAATCCCTGGTGAATTTGAAAGGTTGAACTTAGATCGAATTTAGAGTAATTAATACTTATTCGTATAGCCTGAACAGAAAGTAAGAACGCGTTGCTAAAAAAATCTCTCTCTCTCTCTCTCTCTATATATATATATATATATATATATATATATATATATATATATATATATATATATATATATAGGGTTGCCTGTGAATGACGAGGTCGAGGTTCGAACTTTGGCTGGTTACTCTGGTGAATAATTTTTCACTAGTGACTTATCACTGTGATTTTCTCAACAATTTTATTCCACGCGAACGCTGGTGCATTTCTCTAAACTAATAAAATTTTTATTAGTCCTTTTGTTGAAAAGAACGAATACATTCTTTTTTCTCTATAAAAATAAACAAACTT